>CM057338.1:150329437-150769437 GCA_030015575.1 Agapanthus africanus | reverse complement strand
CCATTCCCCAACCTACCCTACCCGAACCCAAACCCGACCCGTAACCTTCTTCTTCTCCCACTCCTTCTCTTTCCTGTCTTCCCTGCGTTGAGCCCCACGAGACCCGCTCCCCCTCCACGACCTCCGCAGCGCTCCCCACGACTTGCGCCCCCCCACGACTTCGTCCTCGCCCCATGTCTTCCTCCTCCCTTGCACCCCCCTCAACTCCCACTCTCCTTTCCCGACCCCCCCTCCACACCCGACCCCTTCTTCTTCCTGCACCGAGCGAACCTTCACCTGCACACCTCGCCGCCGGAGCTGGCCTCGTCGTCAACCACCTTCTCATCCGCACAACCACCCTCTCCTCGACCCACATCTCTCCTCCCAGTTGCATCCCGACGACATGACCGCGACAACCCAAGAAACCTTCGCGACGACACCCATCCCCTTCGATCCGTCGCCGTCTCCGTCCTCGCCTCCACCGCTCGAACTCACCTCCCTTCACGCCGTCGACCTCATCACCGAAACCTCCACACCACCATCTCCCTCTCCCGAGCTCAGTCCCTAAACCAACCGAGCCTCTAATCAAGCCTCCACTCGAGCCCCTACACCACCACTGCACCAACTACCACCATCACCGACACTTTTGCAACCACCTCACGCCGCTGGCCACCACCTCCATCCCTCGTCGTCAATGCCGCTAACCGCCGGCCTCCCCTTGCAACCATCACCTGCAACCCAAGCCAAGACCCACTTTGCACGCGAGCTCCTCCTCCACTCCAAACAGCCGAGCCCCTGCCTCCAACCTCACCGCTGTCGACCAGCTCCGTAACTGACCCCTCCTCACCGACGACTGCCACTTTCTTGCCTTCGCTGCGCCTGCCAGTGGCCAAAGCCTTACAGTGTGTGGACGAGCCGGCGTCCTGATCGTGCCGTGCTCGGGACGTTGCTGCTGCCAGCCTCCGTGCCACCGTACCCAGACGTGTCGTGCCCCGTGCCGCTTCTGTGCCACATCTTACCCAGTCCCCGTGCCACGTCGTGCCAGTCCCCGTGCCACACCGTGCCCGATCCAGTGCACGCGTCGTGCCGATCCTACACCATGCCCCGAATCCAGACCGTGCTCGGTACCGTGTCGTGCACCGAGCCAGGACCACGCCCACTACCGTGTCACACTCGCATCATCACCGTGCCTAGTACCGGATCTCCACGCATCGCGCTTACGCCACGCGCCGTGTCCAGCATCGCATCGTCTCGTGTGTCGAGACAAAGTCTGCAAGCAGTGTCGCTTCTATATCAGCGACCGAAGGCAAGTGGAAACCCCCTTCACTCGCAAATCATGCTACTATAATTTATATAAATTATATCATATTGCTACATAATTAGAGGTATATGTGTGCGTGTGTTATCGTGCGTAGATATATCAATTCCGTTATAGTGATAAGTTTAATTGAACACATATACCTCAAGTCATCGTGTTTGGTCATATTGGATCGGACCCAACTTGGGTTTATTGATCGTATAAATATAACTTAGATTTCTCATGAATTAATCGGGTTAGATTGTCACTTGTATACACCAGTCAAGATTTCAATGTGAAAACCAAATATAATATGGCAAAACTCATGATGTTTAGACCTTAATACTGTTAACAAACGCTGTGTATAAATTTGGTGGCAAGTCGATATCATTTCCACAATAAGTGACGCCCTAATCTTAATACCGAAACTTACAATTTACCGAACACTTGACACTGTAAAATTCATAATTAATTCTAGAAAAATTCAATCGCAATGTTCTTAGGTTCATTGCGAAGAGTACTGCATAATAATTAACTCGACATGTATCTTTACTATTATATATATCCTCTGAATATCGAATGCAAGGAACTTACCTGACCTTGGACCGCAGTCCTGTGCAGGAACTTACCCCTTGATCTGCATTTGTACCCCTGAAACCCTAATTTTTAATTGTGATAGTGTGTGGAGTTAATTACCGCTTCTTAGATAATGGTTTCATATTTCCAATCGTACTTGTTTTACTAAATTCCAGTATGTTTTGGTATTTAAATCATATTTTAAACGGATGACACGTACGGCAGATTTCTGTCATTTCAGCTCACACCCTTCATCGGTAATTCGATCATAACTCCTAAACCAAAATGAATATTGCTGATCTGTCTCCTTTTCTGTAAATTTAAGTCATAACCCTACAATTAGTTGAACAGTAGCGTCACCTAATTATGCCCCCAACTAGGAGTGAAACGTGTTACGAAACGGACTTCCAGTTCAGAAATTGGATTTCCAGCGGTAAACACTTAAAATGAAATGACCATAACTAGCGAATCTGAAAACCGATTGTCGTGAAACTAATTTTTATGGATAGATAATTAAACTTACTGCGTGCCCCTTTTATATTGTTTCGCTAAATTCTGCACGTGTGAATTATAGTAAATTTTGCAAGTGGTATGACACTGGCTGCTATATTTTTTTCGTATTATAATTACTTGCATTCTCATCATATCATGTAGTGGTTATACCCTCATTGAATAGTGGTCATATACATTGATAACCTAGTGACCGTGATACATTACCCAGTGATAAATATTAGTGATTGGTTTGTGGCAAGTACGTTAGTGTGTAAGCGTGATTGAATAGTGAAAGCGACGCGTGCTTGTACACAATCAGCGGAACCGGTTAAATTATTGCATTGTCGACGCCTATGGGACATATATAGGTGTAACCATAACTGGAATGGAATGGTTATGGAGGCATTTATATTAGTGTCATAGGTAAGATATCGAGTATTGTCCATTTATCTTGGATACCGGTCGAGACATGCTTGATGGAGACCTTGTCTCCAGTTCTCGCGTAGACTTGTCATGGAGCGACTAGTATTTGGGTTCATGGTTGGTGTTTGATGTAGACCGCGGGTGTGGGGTAGTTTGAGTGTGAGTTCGATCAACGGAATCTCGGGAGTCCCACTGCCGGCATATACAACGATTTCGGGAGTCATATGGGTGATATTACTGATTATTAGCGAGCGTGATTCGGGCCCGTGTTCCCTTACCCTTGGGGCCTACCCTTGGGTTGGGATACTTCTGCGGTGGTTGACACTCACATTTGGACTGACGATAGGTTTAGCGATATGGACAGTGAGACTTAGAGACTAATAGGTTTGGTGACATGGACATGCATTGATTACTGATTCGATATACCTGCTTTACTGTTTACCTGTACCGATTATTTCATGGTCGCGTCATCGTTCTTTATTTACTGTTTCATGTTCATCATCATTGCACGTGTTTATATATATATATATATATATTACTATTTGTGTCGCTCAGATGACCTGAGTATGCATGCTCAGAGTGAGAAGTGGACTTAGCTCGGATCAGGATCAGTCGTACCTCGAGGAAATCGCGGATATCTAGATCAGCGACTCCAGCGCTATCTTTCCCTTGATCTCTATCTGGTATATCTTTTATCTATTGATAGAAGTAGTAATTGCATTTCTCATTACCTATGCATTGATTACTGATTACCACGTAATGCTAGAAGTCGAAGTGTGACTATGACAGGATATTTCCTCGACCGTAGGAGCATGGCTGGCCTTGTCATCCATTGTATTCCGTATTTTGGGAAGCGGGGCATGACATTTCTCATCTCATCTTTCTCTTTGTTGGGGTTAAAATTTACACCCCTTTGGCTAAAACTTAAAGTTAAGGTCAAACCGCGGACAAGTAAATCCAAGCCAAAGCAAACGGACTCTACTGTTGAATCAAGCTGGGCCCACGTCCGAACCCAAGCCCAAACAGGTAGGCCCAAGCCCAGACTGGTCCCATGCCATGAAAGTACAACAAATAAATGTAATATTTAAATAACCAAATTTTTATAAAGCTCGTGGCTCATGTACAAAAAGAAATAAGCACATAAGGTATGAAATGGACAAAATGCCATTTTATAAAGCCCAAGGGGCTATATGTAAACTTGTAAGCCTATATAAGGCAACATTATGATGAAATAAAGATAACATTTCCATTCCTTCAAAAAATTAAGGTTGTGTGCCTCCTTCTCACTCCTCAAGATTCTAAACCTTCTTCCTTTTATTGAATTAAATCAAAATTTTAACTCTTCTTTTTCACAAAAGAAACAGTTTTCACCATAAAACTCTTGAAGGGGAGCTAGGATCTCCCATCAAATCTCTAAAATGAGAGATTTTTAAATCCCATCCCTTTTTTTCTCTAAGATCCAGCCAACAGAGAGGAGGAAGAAGGAGACCCACCTCCAAAAATCCCACTTTAGGAAAATTCAAGGCTCAAGAGAAGATCCAGAGCCTAAGGAAGAAGAAAGAGGCTCTCTTTCATCATCTCCGAAAATCACTCGGGAGTTTAACTCCGAACAAGAATCTCTTCTTCAAGAGTTCAACTCCAAACCGATCTTTGAGGAGTTCAACTATAAAATCCAAATTCTCAAAAGAGTTTAACCTCAGAATTCAGATTTTTTAGAGTTTAACTCCACAAAAAGATCATTTTTGGGGGAGTTTAACTCTAAAAGTCATTCGGGAGTTCAACTCCCGGTCCAGAGGCCAAACCCTTTTTTTCATGGACGCTCCCCCTGGCGCCCGCAAGTCACACGCGCGTTCTCAGGACGCTCCTCACCCTTCTTTTTCCCACATGCTCCACACTCAAAACACATCTCTTGTTAGAAAAATTTTCTAACGAGGCGCTGCCCGCACCCCACAAGAGGGCTACTATCCCCTTTGACCCCCAGCCCGCTATCCGGGTAGCGGGCCCCCCATAAACCCTGCGTGGCTCTCGATACATCCAAGTTCTCTCCAAAACACAACACATGCACACTGCACATTGAATTCGCATGACCAGTTTTACCCGTCAATCGGAAGTTCCCGCGCTTCAAAAGTGAGGGCTAATTAACGGCAGCTCAGTCTGCGGCTGCCGGAGATTCAGATCCTCACAATAAATAAATCCCAGCCTACCCTAGACAGGGGAATCTGTATACGCCTGACAAGCGACGTGTATTCCCGTTTTAATGGGGTGACGAATAACACCCTACACTCCTCTTCTCATGTCTCTTCAACCCTTTTAGTCCCACCCTCTCATTTCTCATTTATCCTCTCTTAGAAAATAGCAATCTCTATTAACTTTATTTTTTCGATTACGGAATGTGAGTGACAACGTTGGTCATGGTGCCATAGTCTTTGATGATGGAGGAAAACTTCATTACTTTGCTAGCAAGTTCTTGTAGCCAAACATTTTGATGGGATTGTTGGTGACGCTTTGGGTGACTATTTCATGAAGGTACGAGAGATCTTAAGGCTTGGGATGATATGTTTTGCTTAAGGGATCGTAAAGAAGATGGGTCTTGAAGGCACAGACGATGAAAGAGATGAGAATGAGCTAAGATGGGATGAAAGTGAGGGGATTGAGAGAGAGGGAGAGGGAGGGAGAGGGCTTTAAAGAGGCAGGCAGGGAGGGAAGGAGGATTGAAAGAGAGAATGCATCAACAGTGGAGAAAGAAGAAGAATAACAAATCCAACTATCCTTTGAAGGGTTATTTATGTCTGTTAAACCCCTAACGGCTGTAATTAATAGCAGAATAACTTGATTTGAATGTAAAGTTGACGGATGTATCTTTATTAGATAACTTTAAAGAATTTGGTTTTTTTATTATTATTTATAAATAGTGAGTATTTGATGTGTTTTTTGAAAATATCAAATAATTTTGTGGCTAAAATAAAAAAAACCAATTTTATATAGCACTTTTGATATCATTGAATTACATATTCTCTTTCATCATTATTCTCTTAGGTTGCGCTTCTTATATGGAATGGAAAATTACCGAAAATCCTCACATTCCGGGAATGTGATGATCGACATCTAATTCCAAGAAATCTTGTATTAACGTGCTTGGTATGCTTTAATCATGCCCGGTAATACATATATATGCAACCGTCGACCGGATGCAAGGCTGGCGGATGGCCGATGGATGACAGCGAGGCCAGCGGCGAACGGCCGATTCGCAGCGGGCCGACCGGCAACGGCCGGCGGCGAATGATCGATCGGTGGCCGGACGGCCAACGACAGGGTCGACCGACGGGTAGCGAGGGAGGCCTGCGGCGGATGGCGGACGATCATGGCTAATGGGAATATTTCATGATAATTTAGGATAAACACATGTTACATGTTGTGGGGGAATATGATTATTATGAAATAAGATCATTTGATTATTATGGCAATCCTAGAATATCTTTTACACATAAATAAGTATGTTAATATTTCATGGTAATTTAGTATTATCATCTAAATTACTTCCTCCTACCAAGCAAGCGCATCCTTAGCTATAACTTCTTTGTGCATCTAGGTGCACAAATTCTATCATTTTAATTTTAACAGTCTCCAATAGCAAAACCTTTCTTTTATCTCCTTTTGGACAAGTGCGTCGGTGGATTTGACTCGGGCCTCATGTGCTGATACTCAATCCGACATTCATGTATAGTATTAATACTCTTGTGATAAAAGTTGTGGGTATGATTAATCGAGATCGTTACTATCATGGGAATAATGCTATTATCCTACTTCCACGCTTACAAATAGTGGATAACAAGCAAGGTGCCCCCACAAACTTGCATGGGGTGCACAAAAATTTATGTAGGGGTCTGAGCAAAATTTTCTTAGAATGTAGAGAGGTGAAGAAAGAGTCAAATGCAAATTTACATCGAATCCAGTTGGCTACAAATTTTGCAAGGATTTTTGCCGGAAAAGTGCCAGATGCTACCTTAGAACCTAGGGGAGGAGGCTAATTTTCCCGCTAAATGGCAAAAGATAGGCTGAAGAATTCTTACGTCTGGCTTTAGTAATATGTATGTATATGAACGAAGGAAGCTAGAAAATATGGGCTGTCTTGATTTGTGACAAAGAGCTTGGACCTATTATCTCTACCATTATAATGATAACTCTTTTGTAGTTCACTCATATGTCATCTTTTTTTTTAAAATATAAGAAAAAAATAGAGAGAAAGTTGGCATCTATAATGGATTAGAAAATACCTTGTCCTCAATAATAAGACAAATCAACAATAATGATAACCTTGCTTTATTCTCACCAATTTTTCAAATTTAAATACGTTTACATTATAGAGCTTTCTACAGCATCAATAAAAACATTTGTGGAGCCAATGTTTGATTGAAAAAAGACATGGTATTTAACAAAATCAGTTATGAGAAAAGGAAAAAAACAGACCAAAATGAAGATCACATTTGACCACAATTTGAAATCCGCCATCGCTAACATCAGAAAGCAAGTCACCATCGTTGCTTTATTTTTGCAAATGGGTACATTTGACCATCTTCCATTAAAAAACAAACAGGGTTGCTTGAGGAATTTCACATCACAACAGATCAAGATGCAGGTAGATTCAATGAACTTGGATCGTTCCAACCAATTGAATCTTCCAGAACATTCTTAGCAAGTAAATATTTGGACGATAACACCCCTAGCAACACAGAGATTGGACACTACGTCCCTGCTGACATCAATGGTTGAAGTTGACCAACCACCCACGTTGAATTCCAGAAAAGACAAATTAATGCCTTTATTTTTTAAATGAAAAATTCTTCTGCTGCACATTGAGAGGAGAAACGTATAAATAGCATGGAGGAGCTCCTAATTCATCAATCAACAATCTCAAGAAATATACTAAGAGAAAGAAACTTTAAAGACACAGGTTCTAAGCTGTAATTTGAAGAAAGAAGCAAAGAAATGGGTACAGCAGCAGCAAACATCCCAATGCTCACCCCATTCAAGATGGGCAAATTTCAGCTCTCTCACAGGTAAATACTGTATTCCTGCTCTCTGCGCTACACCAGGCAGGTGGGACACGCCTAAGTTAGAACAAGGGCCAAGCCCTCCTCTTTTTTCTTGTTATGGGTCCGCAGGGACGTAGCTAGTTAGCTGTGATACGCTGTAGGCCCGTTGCCCTCTTTAAAATATTGAAGAATTTAAATCGGAATGAAGTAAGAAATTATATATATATATATATATATATATATATATATATATATATATTTGTGTGCAATGCAGGATTGTGTTGGCTCCATTGACGCGATGTAGATCATACGGAAACATTCCTCAACCTCATGCCGTCTTGTACTACTCTCAAAGGACTACAAATGGAGGCCTTCTCATCAGTGAAGCCACCGGCATCTCTGATACTGCTCAAGGGTATCCTGCCAAACTTAATTATATAGTTTAATGGTGATGAGGCCGCCCGTTACATACGGATAGCTCTCCAGTTTGACACCATTTCGGCTGCGCCTACCACAGCTAAAATAAAATGTCCTTTTGAATATATAGGTACCCAGAGACTCCAGGCATTTGGACAAAGGAGCAGGTTGAGGCCTGGAAACCAATAGTGAAGGCTGTGCATGACAAGGGTGGCATCTTCTTCTGCCAACTCGGGCATGTTGGAAGAGTCTCCAATAACAGTAAGATGCATGCATATGATTTAATATTTGGAGCCAACTTGCTAAAACAAATAAACATTTTTAGCTTACACTTTGAACTTTTGTGTTAATTTTCAAAGGTTATCAGCCAAATGGGCAAGCACCCATCTCTAGTACAGACAAAGGCATTCCATCACAGATTAGCTTCGATGATTCCGTCAGCGAATACTCTCCTCCTCGCCGACTGGCAACTGATGAAATCCCTCGAATCGTCAACGATTTCAGACTTGCTGCAAGAAATGCCATTGAAGCTGGTACGTATATACATCACCTAATAAATATAATATACATACAATTGTTAATTACCAACAAAAGTGATAAACATGATTTGTGACAATTAATTAAATAAATACAGGTTTTGATGGAGTTGAAATCCATGGTGCGCACGGGTACCTCCTAGAGCAGTTTATGAAAGACAGCACCAACGATCGCACCGACGAGAACGGGGGCAGCTTAGCCAACCGCTGCCGCTTCCCCATCGAAGTCGTCTCAGCTGTAGTCGACGAAATCGGAGCCGATCGAGTTGGCATTCGACTCTCACCCTTTGCAGACTACATGGACTGCTACGACTCCAACCCAGAAGCCTTAGGGCTTTACATGATCGAGTCGCTAAACAATTTCAAAATCACGTACGTCCACATGGTCGAACCTAGAATGTCCATTGTCGATGGCCGCAGGAAAATCCCGCACAGGTTGTTACCAATGAGAAAGGCGGTGGTTGAAGGGACGGCGTTCATTGCAGCAGGAGGGTATGATGGAGAGGAAGGGAATAAGGTCGTGGACGAAGGCTATACCGATCTGGTTGCGTTTGGACGAGTGTTTCTGGCAAACCCTGACTTGCCTAAGAGATTCGAACTTGATGCGCCATTGAATAAGTATAATAGGTTCACGTTCTATTCACAGGACCCTGTTGTCGGATACACCGATTATCCATTTCTTGAATGAATCGGCTTCAGCCACGCTACATCGTTAGATGATTAATTTGTAATAAAAAGGTAATTAGGAGATGAGTTAGTCATGCTTTTAATGCTTTTCTATTTGTTATTGAAGGTCCTGGCCTGTTTCATTTGTTTGCATAAATGGATTTGTGAAGTTTTATATGTACTATAATTTATAGAAAGAAGGAGATGGTTGTTTCTTTTATTTAAAAAAATGATTAATTTTTCTTTGATGTTTAATTTTTGAATTGTGTTTTGAAGATCGAGGCATCACATCATCATGCCTGAAAGCTTTTTCTATTTAATAGATATATGTATGTGTTTGCACTAAAATAAAGTCGTATAAGCCTTCGGATCCGAATTTAGCGACTGAAAAAGCTCCCATCACCAAGTCGGATATGTGATGCGGCTTACACTTGTAAGTGGACAAAAACCGCATCCACTTACGTAGATACGGAGCATGGCCGAATATGAATCCACAATGTCATGTGGCCACAATAGAGGCATCACGAGGAAATACAAAGTGCAAAGGGCCATGTAGGAGAAACGAGGGGATCGAAGCGTGAATCCCTTCTAGAGGAGGTAACCCTCGCTGCCGTTGTCTTTAGATTCATTTCTAAATTTCACATCCGCGGAGGATGACGACGTCGGCCAAGAGGGAAGCATTTATGCCAATCCCTGAGATGCCTATTACAGCGGGGCCAACGTGGTTGTCTTTGTTCTTAGGGCTAGGTGTTCAGTGTAAATCCTTGAGAACGATCATGTCGATGGGTCTAGGACCTAAACACAATTCGTTCAATGCGAATCCCTACGAACTAGATCCTTGTTCACTGTGAATTCATGTGAGAGTGGTTATGTAAAGCCAAAGGTAAATCTATTTCTTGTTCACCACCTAAGTTTGGCTCAGCTATTTAATTGTGCGTATTGTAAATATTCAATCTTAACATATTTTTTGTTGACTGTTGTATTCGGCTCAACAACGAGTCGGCATGCTGCGTTGTACTTAAGTGTTTTCTTTGTAACAGACATGCTTATTTCTCTGTTTCAATTCACATGCTACAAAATGTTAAAATGAACCATGTCGTTTGAACTAAAGCATGTCGAATCTATCAAGGTGTCGGGATGCCTTGAATCCTAACTCTATCAAATAACCTTACCAAGGCTGGAAGAAATGAATCTTCTAAAGAAGCTGCTGATTTTCTAAAACCCCCTGTTCTCCGCCGAAAACAGAGACGCGGCCGCGTAAGTCTGTCTTGCCTGAATTTCGAGGGCAGATGCTATTTGGTGCTATCCGTCCACCTCTCCGAAAATACCAAGTTGATTTATGGCACCGTATATCGAAAGTTTAGACGGATGCGGCCGATATAGCAGACATCGTCAGATTTCCCCTCATCGAGGGGTTTTTGATTGTGGGGACGCTCTTCCCTGCAGGCGCAAGCCCTGCAGTTAATTATACTACCGTATCGCGGTAACCACTTTCTTCTTCTTCAGATGGTCACTTCTTGTCGTGGGTGTTTGTTTTGTTTTTGGTTGCCTGTGAATTGTATACGGAGACTAATTTATGTTGTCGCCCGTAGGGTGCGGATTAGTCCAAATCCGTATTTTCTTAGATTTGGGTTTGGGGTTGGGTTTAAGAATACGTTAGTCTCATTTGAGACTAAAATCAACTTAAACGTTTGTTAAGGATACGTTAGTCTAATTTTTAGATTAAGATTAACTTAACAGGATCATTTAAATCCAATAAAAGAGCATTTGAACTCTATTGTTTAGTTTAGGGATATTGCAGTCCATAATTAGTTTAAGGACATTACGGTCCAAGCTTAAGGACATCATAGCCCATGGGCTTAAGGACCCCACAGTCCGAGATTAAGAACATTATAGTCTATGGGTTTAAGGACCCCACAGTTCGAGCTTAAGGATATCATAGTCCATGGGCTTAAGGACCCCACAGTCCAGTTTAAAGACGTCATAGTTTATGAAATGTATGGTTGTCGGGACCCGTCACCTTTCTGAAGACGTTGAAGGATTACAACGACAAATATCAGAGGAGTGAAGAGATGTACCCTTGAACCAATTTTGGTTGAGAGATCTGTAGTCCAATTTGAGACTAAGATCAAAAGATTTGTGAGCATATGGGCTCAGTTAATCTGAATTAAGGACTTATGGCCGATCTTGGGTTAAGTCCAATAAAGTTAAAATGTTTAACATTTATTCTGGGTTGTTGAGCATTTATTTGGGTTTGGCCCTTTTAACGATGCTGAGCATTGATTTGAATTATGACAATATTTTATCTTTTATTGAATGCTGAGCATTTACCACAGCTCTGGGGCTTATTAAAGAACAATTTATGTTCTATCAGCACAGCATATGGTGCGCTTGGCGCTTTGCGCCAGTCAAAGAACGCAGTGCGCTATATGGAGCGCTGAGGCGCTGCAGCGCTTTGCGCTAGATGTGGAGCGCTGAGGCGCTTCTGTTACGTAGCGCACATGTGAGAAGTACGTGTTGTGCTTGGCGCTGAGCGCCAGATAATGAGTGCAATGCGCTATATTTAGAGCGTAAGCGCTATCTGTTCTGTGGCGCACACGTGACGAGCACGTGGTGCGCTTGGCGCTTTGCGCCAGATCAGGAGCGCTGAGATACTTCTTTTTAATATGGAGCATTAAGGCTCTTTATGCAGCGCTGTGCGCCAGTTCTGGTGCGCTGAAGCGCTTTTTTTTTTAATATGTAGCGCTAAGGCTCTTTTATGCAGCGCTATACACTGAGAATTAAATTCTCCTTTAAGAGACTTTGTCTCATAGATCTAAGAATAAAGTTCTTAGTTTTATAGGAGATGTTTCAATCTTTTATATTGATTAAAGGTTTTACCTTTATAGATCTGTGAACCTTATGAGAATTGAATTATTCTCCCCCCTTTCTTTATAATGAGATGTTCATGATCTCTTTGTATAAAAGACCTTAGTCTTATAGATCTATGATCTGTGAGAAGAATTATGTTCTTCTTCTTGTTTTATGATGATATCTTTTGATCTTTTTGTGAAAAAACTTTTGGTCTTGTAGATCTATGATCTTAAAGAAGTGAACTCTTCTTTTTAATATGAGATAATTTCATCTCTCTGTTCTTTCTACCTTGAAAAAAGTCGTTCTTCTATCGAGAGCTTGGCTCTTCTCTCTCAATTTTCTCAAAACTTATGGGGGGTTCCTCTATTTTCTTCTGTATATCCGAGACTTGAAGTCTTGAGACCTTTATATAGGGTGAACTAATTTGTTCAATCAGTTAAGGAGATATTTTCTCCAATTGATTTGGAAATTCCCCCACAGTTGGATTTTCGATTCAATGGCTTCTGATTTACAGAAGGCAATCTTCTTGTTTTTTTAACAATATTAGGAAATCTTTCCATAAAGAATTTATTCTGTAATTTTGGTGATTTTTAATCACCTTTGGATCATTGATCCAACGGTGCTCCGGTTTCAGAGTACAATCTTGTTGTTTGGAAAGATTTTGAGGAATATTTCCTCAACAGAATTTAATTCTAATTAATTAATAATTTATCACTATTATTAGATCTTTGATCTGATGGTGGGGAGCTTTTAGTTCCAGCGCTAGCGCACCCGTGCTTTGCACGTGGTACGCTGCATAGAGCGCAGCGCACCCAGGGCTAGCGCACACGTGTTTTGCACGTGGTGCGCTGCTTAGGGCGCAGCGCACTTGGCCCTACATCTGAAGCGTTGATTCATTTCAAAATTTGAGTTTTGATCAGAGTTTTGCTCTGATTGGGGGAAACAAATGCCCCCCACCGTTGCGTTCACGTGGCCCATACATGAGTGCAGATGTGGTAGCATTTGCGCTCTTGGATTAACTCAGAAGTTGAAACGGTATCTTAGTGCCTATAAATAGGAACCTTGGCCCTTGTGATGATTTCTATTCATCTTCTTCATTATGAGAATTTTATTCTCGTGCAGAGCATAGCTCTTTGGCTTAAGAACTTTCTTAAGGATAGAACTCTGTCAAAATCTTAGGTAAAGATTAAATGTTTGAGTAGATCATTTAATAATCTAGGGTTTCACCCATTAATAGAGCTTTGCTCTTCATAGATCTTAGATCTAAAAAATGTTATTAGGGTTTTACCCATTAACAGAGCTTTGCTCTTCATAGGTCTTAGATCTAAAGAAAATCTTTTGAGGGTTTTTTGACCCATTAACAGAGTTTTGCTCTCTTAAATAACGGAGATTTGTTAATCTCTTATGAAAACCTCACAGAGTTTGTTCATATATCTTGAAGATTTCAGAATTTTAATTCATATATAAAATTGATTTCAATTTTTCTGATAGACTTTTCCACCATTTTTTCATAGCAAGGCTCTTGGAATTCCCGGAGAATTTTTAATTCCCCTCATAATTGACTTCGACAGGTGTCATTCCTGTCTGGAGAGCATTGCTCTCGAGGAGTTTAACTCCTTGGCCCGATGAACCTTTTATTAAATGCGAAATCCTTTTTAGGATTCCTTTCTTAATTGCACAGAATTAAATTCGTTGGGTGATTTAATTAGTACTTATTTCCTCCTTGGGGATTTCAACAGTTGTTTAAATCCCGTGTCTGTTTCAATAAGTTTTTTTCTTTTTCTTCTTAATTAGTCTGTCCATTAACTCTCACTGATTTTCCTTTTCAGATTTTATGGACGCTCATATGTATGATTTTGACAAGATTATTTCTTACGGAGACATTCGCGCACTCGGCCGTTCTAAAAACCAAGAATTTACAAACGCCCATTGTGCTGAAATTATGGGTCGCTTTGATGCATACAATGGTCGACTGCTTCCTCGTCGTTCCTTTCTCTTGAAGCTTATTATGGGAGCGATATGGGGAGCACTTTATCTATTCTATGCCGGCATGCCGCTTAAGGCATTGGACGGCGCCGAAGATAAGGTGCACTCAGTTTATCTGATGGGTTTGATCTCAAAGCAAAGGCGAGACAACCTTGTTGATATCCTGCAACAAGTTTTTCAGCAGGCGGCGATACTCGCCGCCTGTCGATGGGTGGAGGACATCAATGGGGATCCTGATGCTTGTGATCGTGATAGGATGCACACGAAGATGGTTCGAAAGGCCCGAAAATTTTTGGATGGCCTCACTTTTGAATTTCTCAATCCATGTCCTGGATTTGATGTCTTGCCTTTGTAAACATTTTAATGGCGTTTTTGTTTACCGCTTTCACTAATGTAAGAATTTTTTGAAGTATGAATGGAAATATTTTCCATTTCCATGTGTTTATCTTATGCATTAAACCTTTTCGCTTATGCATGAATGGGTGCGCTTTGAATGCTTAACTGAATGCGACTCAAATATTCTCCTAACTGTCGCTTTCTTCTCTTTTTCTTTGTTGCCAGCATGTTACTTTAGTAAGTGTATCCTGTAGATGACAGAGGGCATTCCATTTTGGACTTTTCGAGAAGTAGTGATGGCTTAGGAAGCAGGTTCAAATCTGCTGCCTAAGGCTTTTCAACTTTATGAGCCTTGAGGGTCTCATAAAGATTTTTCTCCCTACGAGTCGAAAGGATCTCGTAGGTGTATTTTCTCCTTAGGAATCGTGAGTATTCCTAAGTGTGTTTTCTCTTATAAGTCGTAAGGATCTTACAAGAGAGTTTTCTTCCTTATGAGTCGAGAGGACCCGTAAGTGATTGATGGGGTTGATATTATCCGCATTTCACAGAGTCAGGGGTTGCTCTGGGCGTTTCCCACGGGGTCAGGATTGACTTTAGCCGTATTCCACGGAATCAGGATTTGCTCTGGATGCTTCCTACGGGTCAGTATTGACATTAGCCATGTTCCACAGGACCAGGATCTGCTCTGGACGCTTCTTACGGGGTTAGGGTTGACATTAGCCGTGTTCCGCAAGGGCCAGGATCCGCTCTGGACGCTTCCCATGGGGTCAGGATTGACATTGGCCGTGTTCCACTAGACCATGATTTTCTCTGGACGCTTCCCACGGGGTCAGGATTGACATTAGCCGTGTTCCGCAAGGACCAGGATCCACTCTGGACGCTTCCCACGGGGTCAGGATTGACATTAGCCATGTTCCACTAGACCAGGATTTGCTCTGGACGCTTCCCACGGGGTCAGGATTAACATTAGCCATGTTCCGCAAGGACCAGGATCCGCGCTGGATGCTTCCTACGGGGTCAGGATTGCCATTAGACGTGTCCAGAATTTGCTCTGGACGCTTCCCACGGGGTCAGAATTGACATTAGCCGTGTTCCGCAAGGACCAGGATTTACTCTGGACAGTTCCCACGGGGTCAGGATTGACATTGGCCGTGTTCCACTAGACCAGGATTTGCTTTGGACACTTCCCACGGATCAGGATTGACATTAGCCGTGTTCCGCAAGAACCAGGATCTGCTCTGGATGCTTCCCACGGGGTCAGGATTGATATTAGCTGTGTTCCGCAAGGAGCAGAATCCGCTCTGGATGCTTCCCACGGGGTCAGGATTGAGATTAGCTGTGTTCCGCAAGGACCAGGATCCGCTCTGGACGCTTCCTAGAGGGTCAGGATTGACATTAGCCGTGTTCCACTAGACCAGGATTTGCTCTGGATGCTTCCCACGGAGTCAGGATTGACATTAGCCGTGTTGTGGAAGGACCAGGATCCGCTCTGGACGCTTCCCATGGGGTCAGGATTGACATTAGCCGTGTTCCACTAGACCATGATTTGCTCTGGACGCTTCCCACAGGGTCAGGATTGACATTAGCCGTGTTCTGCAAGGACCAGGATTCGCTCTGGACGCTTCCCACGGGGTCAGGATTGACATTAGCCGTGTTCCACTAGACCAGAATTTGCTCTGGACGCTTCCTACGGGGTCAGGATTGACATTAGCCGTGTTCCACTAGACCAGGATTCGCTCTGGACGCTTCCCACGGGGTCAGGATTGACACTAGCCGTGTTCCGCAAGGACCAGGATCCGCTTTGGATGCTTCCCACGGGGTCAGGATTGACATCAGCTGTGTTCCACTAGATCAGGATTTGCTCTGGACGCTTCCTACGGGGTCAGGATTGATATTAGCCGTGTTCCACAAGGACCAGGATCCACTTTGGACGCTTCCCACGGGGTCAGGATTGACATTAGCCGTGTTTTACTGACTAGGAGGGGTTGACTTTATCCGCATTTCATGGAGTCGGGGGTTGACTCTCGGTTGTCTGTGCACCGCCGAGTTATGGAACTGGGAATTGCCGCAATTCCAATTTGATGATGTTGCGTCTGTTGTAATAAGACGAATGTTGAGATGATCTCCAGGCTGTCCGTGAACCGTCGAGATTTGGCTTCTTTTTCTGATAGAGCCTGGTGGGAAGGTATGGTTCCCTCTTTGTTTGTGCCCCTGGATTGTATATAGGGATCGATGTGATCTCACCTGTAGAGCAAAAAGTTTTATTTTTTATATATATTTTTCTTTCCGCGATGCTCTATCATTTCAGCTTTTATATCGCGAAAGTCGCGATTGCCCATTAATTTCGGCTCTTTTTCGCGGTGCCCAATAATTTCGGCTATTTCATATGCATACATTTTTACTTACTGATTTTGTTGCAAGTTGCCCCATCATTTCAGCTATTTCATATGCATTTGTGGATTGCTGGCTTTTCGTTGCGAATTTGGGATTTCATACCGATCTAGGAATCAGCATCGCTACAACTAGGGTATTGCCAGGAGCGAATCATCATTTGGCTCTGTCGATGTCGAACAAAGATGGCTTAGCGAACAGGGTTAGGATCCTGTCGGCTAAGGCTTTTAACATCATGAGCCGTAAGGGTCTCATAAAGATATTTCTCCCTACGAGTCGTAAGGATCTCGTAAGTGTGTTTTCTCCTTAGGGATTGATTGAGAGAGAAGCTTATGCGTACGTGCGTTTTAAAATCAAAGTTAAGAATACCGTAATCAATAACGGTGTCGCTTGGTAGCTAGCCGATTGAGTATGGGTCGGTCCACATGGAAAACGTGTTCTTTTCTAATTGTTCTAACGAGTTAAGTCCTATTTGTGGTAGGTTTTGATTTTTATAAAAACTAAAATTGAATTTGATTTGGATTAAAACCTTGCTAGGGTTAGGATTAGGTTAGTTTGGAAAGTTAATTCTACTCACTGCTTCCTTTGCCCTAATTAAGAACATAGGTGTTAGGGTAATAATTAACAAAGGAGATTAGCACGACAAGAAAGAAACATAGTTTCTTCCTTTTGGTCCTTGTCCGTCCTTTCTTAACTCTTAACCCTAACCTCTATGTAAATCAACCACAACCGGTCTAAGTAGGGAATCACCGCTATCTCGTAGGATAGGGAGCCGTAGTGAGCGGTGTGTGTTTGATTAACATAGAGTCCTAATTTAAAGTATTATATGGGCAAGAAAGGAGTGAGAGATTTTCATCTCTCAAACCTACCCCAAACCTACCCCTAACAAGTGAGGAACTACTCACTCATTAGGGATATTATGATGAAGTTCATTTTTATAATTTTCTTTTAATTACCTAATTAACATGCAGATAATAAAAGACAGATAAAAAATGCAGAGAAATAAAATTGCAATTAAGAACACGAAATAAAAAATAACTTACTTTATTGATGCACTCTTGACGATTACAAAGGAATTGAAATTAATCTAGAATTAAAAAGAGGCATGCCCCAAAAGAGCCTGTAGGCTTCCCTATATATAGATAGGAGAAACCCTAGGGTTTACATCTGATCCACATATGAAATTACAATACTACCCTAAGAAAGCCGGGTCAAAGCACCGACACCACCGACATGTGCTCTGCACGGCCGCGGAACCGCGGCCAGAAGTCTTGTTTGGCCGCGGATCCGCGGCCGTCTTGAGGGTTCTCTGTCTCAACTCTTTAGGGATGCTTCATGTTGTTGTTTACTTCTGTTTTCTTCACTTGGTTTCTCAGAATATCTTCTATTTTCTTCCAGATTTCTACAGTGCAGAATGTTGTGGACTTTTACCATTAGCTTCGTGTTGAAGTCTTGAATCTTGTGTTGCCCTCATACGTTGTGCAATCGAACTGTTCATTGATCTTCATTTGTTCCTTAAACTGTAGGCGGCATCACACATATTCATCTATTTGTTGGTCGTAGTCTCACATTTGTAGCGTTTTTCACCATTTTCACTGTATTGTTCTGAGAACCTGTAACCTGCAACTATTTAGCCGACATGGATCAAAAGTATCTATTTATTTGTAATATGATTAAGAATGTGGAATATAATAATCCAGAATTCTGATATGAACAAATACCCCCAAACTTATCTTTTGCTCGTCCCGAGCAATACCATTTTTATTCTCAACAAAATCCTAATCCCACTTTCGCAGGGAATCGCGATTGCACTGAGCTCGTGTAACAAGCCGTTATACCTCTAGGTGTCCCTAATAGGAGGAGTGTTATCTTCTGAGGGTTTTCAGCGGATATTACCCACAAAATCCGATCAATTTGGCCTGTTGACTTTCATTCTTCAATTTGGTATTCTAACAAGAAATTCTATTATCTTCAACTTAGAAATCATCAACCCATATTTTTCACACTCACTTATCATTTAATTTAAGATCGTATATGTTCTGCAAATTTATTAAGCTTTCAGCATCTTTTGAATTTCCCTTCTAAGGTTCCATCTCAACTTAGGAATTTTTATCATATCTACTCAAAATATAAGCCCTATCTTTCATTCCTATCTCTCATCCAAACCTCAATCATATACCCCTACGTGTGTGTATGTATCACCCCTACACTTGGAAATTCAATTCTAGCTATCATACTCTTGTTCATCTTCCAAAATACTTTTAGTTGGTGAATTTTAGATGAAATTGCTCACACATCCTTCATGCGACCGTTAATACTTCTTGAGATACTGAACGACCGATTAAAAAATGTGTTTGCACATTTAGGCGTAAATCCTCGTCTTGCAATTGTTAGTTATATGTATGCCCTAGAGGCCATTACTATACATAGGATGTATATTGTAGTGGGTGCTTGGACATATATAGGGAGGACTTTCTTGCTCGACATGATAGTATGCTATCTGGTTGATCTTTAGCTTAACGTGTACACTGATTGTCTCTCTGTTACATGTTGGTAAAGCCCTTAGGATATGTACTTGACTACCTGGACTATGATGCAGATCATACTAGTGGGGACATGGTAGTCCATAAGTACATCCTTCAAGGTCCATAGTCGTGGGTATATCGAGACGGGGCATCGATATATCAGAGTAGACTAGCGTATACCTTCTCGACCCATACAGATGGGCGATGGATGATCCCATATCCATTGGTGTTTGACATCAGAGATGATATACGGGTGCTCAGTGGAGACTGGGTACACTGGACGGACTCGCCGAGAACTCCCAGATGGTATTATACCTTACGTCAGATGGCAGTTCTCTGGTGACACTGGTACAGAGTAGTCTGTTGACCCGAGATCGTCATAGAGTCTTGTGTGGTTCCCACTGTGCTTTGATTTCCACCTTACCACGTCCAAGAGGGCGTGCAAAACGGTGGTTTTTGGGTACAGTCCCGAATCATACGGAGGCAATGAGCGATAGGAGGGGATTCGTCTCTCCCGGTATAGGGAGTTGATGTTGCGCTGTGTTCGATTGGCTATATCCGGAAATCCCTGGCCAGGGTTGCTGAGATTTACTGGTAAGTGTTACCAGTAGTTTCTCGAGCTGTTATAGACCTCATATCGACACGACTTATCGAGCTGTTGGGGTCTGACGTTCACCCCTAGGCGAGATATGCGACATATCAGACGACGAGACCGGACTGTACGGTAAGTGTTACTGGTTGGATTCACAGGAGTGTGAGCGGGCTTGCTCGTCGATCTTCTGATCGCTCAATACCCGGGTGGCCGTTACGTTTAGCAGACCGCTTGCGGCTTGTGGGTGTTTGATATGATCATCACCTGCTGCCGGCGTATTGACGAGTCTTTAGAGTCCTACACAGAGGTTTCCAGGCTCAAGCGAAACGAAATAGGAGCGCATATGAGATATGTGCGGGACCGAGAATAATGCGTGTATGTGATACCGTATTCCATTCTCGCAATGAATGTATTGAATGGTTGTATGTGATATAACCTAGTTATCGAATCATGGATTGATTCGATAAGCCGATACATTGGATATTAGTCGGTTATATGCGATATGACCGGATCGTTAAATCAAGTGTTGATTTAATGATTTAATGTATAATTATATATTTGATATATTACTTTGCATTAACTAGTATTGGTTCACTTTAAATGGATTTTCTCACTTGTTTGTGCACATTGTATATGTGATATATTTTTGTGCACAAGTTTGTATCATGTTTGATGATGCATGCTAACTTGGGTTTGTGTAAAGATTAAACCATGGTTATTTAAATGGTTAGGGTTTTAATTTTCATATCTATTTATTTATTTATTTATTATGGAAATGATAAAGAGAAAAATGGTGGCTTTCTTTGTTTGTTCATGAAGCTTCTTGAAGCTTTGACTAAGTGACCATTTTGTCTCTTGCTTAACCCTAACCATTCCACTTAACCATAGTCCACTCTCTACACTTAACCATGGTTGTAGTTATGATAAGAATAATCTATTTTCCATTTTCTCATTATTCTTATCATAATATGATCATCTTCTTCTTCTTCTTCTTCAAGAAGAAAAACTTGATTCCATCAATGGTGATTTGATGAAAAGAGTGAGAAATCCAATTCTAAAGTGAACCCACTTCCTATTTCTTCATCCTCTACCTCTTGCCAAGTAGTATAGGGTGTTTTCTTCACAAGTTTCATGACTTGGTGAAGTGGGAGCTTGATCTTGTGTTGCCTCGACATAGATCATCTTCGGCATCGTAGTCGATGACCTAGCCCGCCCATTTCTTCGATGAAGCCGACGCTAGAGCCCGGGATTTGATTTGGACAGCAAGGATACTTCATCATGGAGCTATGGAGGTGGAGAACCGGATCTACAAAGGTTGTATTTCCGATCACTTAGTTAAGTTGTTAACTAGTTGCATTGTTTCGCCTAAAATTCTAGTTAACGATCCGTATTAGGGTTTCTCGGCACTTGTAAAATTTGAAATTGGCATGGTTGATGCCTTGTGAGACCTCATTGGTGTGCCTAGGAACCCTACAGTGGTATCAGAGCTTATCTAGAGCCTTAGGCGACGCGTAGACGGAGTTAGAAGTCCGATCGAACCGAAACCCTAACCCAAAAATTGCTCTCTGTACATTTTTGAAAAATGTGGATTTTTCTATATTAAAAATATGCAGAAAAACCAGCAGGAATATCTAAGAGTTACTGTGAAGTTCGATACCCTAATCCCATCAAACCGCCGCGGTTCCGCGGCACGAGCATGGCTCGTGCGGCGGTTCCGCGGCCGTTTTGTCTTATCTTGCATATAATTTGGCACAGTAATTCTTACTTTGCAGTGCAGGTTTTCCTGGGAATTTTTAATATTTATTAAAGAGTTGAAATTTCTGGGTTGTATTGGGGACTCGGTGTTTCGATCGGATTGTCTAATTTTGTCTGTGTGTTTTTCCGGATAATTTTTGAATATGTTAAAAAGTTCGACCGGATACAAATACCCACTTTTTCCCCTGTCGGGAAATTTCCAAGTGTTGGATCTTTCCGTGGTTTAAAGACGTTCTAAGTAGTGCAAGTAATGCGATGGACCCTCTAGAAGACAACAAACCTTAACTCGATTATGTGACCGTCTTGAACTGCCCTTTGAACCTTCGGGTTTGGGGCAGTACGGCGTGCCACATGTGAGGCGTTGGCTTGACCCTTCTACGGCTGGACCGTTGGTACTGAGGCATAAACTAAATGTTTTTTAAACTTATTTCATGTGTTGATCTGTATCGGGAAAACTTGGGTGTTCGATTGTTCGATCGGAAAATTTAACATTTTCTATTTATCTGGAATGGGATACAATAATTGGAATTCACAATAAGTTATGAGATAACTAAATGAATGTTATAAACATAGCAGTTTAGTCTCACTTGATCCGTTGCCACGGAATTTTGATGTGATCAAAAGTCCGTCGCAATCACGTAGCGTACGCGGATACTCGCCGGGTAAACTTAATAGACAGCTACACCTCATAGCCCCGACCAAGTGACTATAGGAGAACCCCGTCGCCGAAAGCATCCGTCCGGGTGCTCGCGGCAGTGGTGTTCCGCCTTGGTGCACTTCGTCGACGGCATCGGGGGTGCGGCCGTCTACTAAAGTTTGCGACGAGCATTCGATCATGATGTCGGGAATCTTGTTGAATTGCCCGACTTGATATTGAAAAGTGTTTTCGATAATGAGACTAAAATGCGGGGTTTTTAATTGTTAGGCATGTGATGTCTAAGGTATTCATTTGATTAGGCATGCGATGTCTATGCAGATTGCGGATTCCAACTGTTGTAGTTTTACACTTTCTTTTCTGTGACCGTAAGTGTAATATGTGATATCGCCGGTTTCGTTGCTATATGTCAACGACAATTGGGATGCGCATATTTACTTACGTTGATGACATGTGATGTTATGTGTTGCTGGATATGTTATATTGGATCGTCGTGTTTGAATAGCCGGGGTTTTTTATGTGAGATGAGTGTTTTTCATTTTCATTCATGTAAAAACTTGTATGTAATATTCTTTTATTGGGGCACTTCTTGGTTGCGGAAGATGTCACCCTTTGTATATTATTTACTTTTCCGCACTAGGATAGACCCAAGGAGGTGGGCACAAGTAACCGGGTTCTGGAGTCCAGTGGGAGACCAATTCGAGGAGTCGAGTCGGGGTCTCCTAACTCTAGAATTGGTAGGGTTGCTTGCCGCTCTCGTAGGGGTCTAGGGGTGTGGGTTTGGCTATTCATCACGACTGTGGAATCCGTGTTTTATACTGGCTCGTATTGAAAACACGGACGTCCTAGTATATCCAATATTTCATATGATTCTTCTGCTGCGATATCTGTGATGTGATCATGTGATGTTCTGTGATAGATACTGTATATAGTATATATGATATATTATATAGACGTTACTTATGTTTTACACCCGCGCTAGCCCTGCCCCGCTCTGCCGTTAGTTACCTAACCTAACGGTGCACGAGGGGACATCGAGGCGAATGCGGATGGCATAAGTGTACATCGTATTTATCTGTGATGTTTAGGTACTTAAATGATGGGACTTCATTAATATGATTAATGAAATAAAAAGAAACCTAAAGATGTTGTAGAATCGAATTTCAAAATAAAACAGGTAGCTACAGTTCTTGCTTTGCACAGCGGTATATGTGATATATCCTGCACCTTATTCGATGAGGAAAGGACCGAGATCCCTTCACCGGGAGTGACTCCTTTAGCAATAACTGGCAGATGCTACACACTCGGTTTGTCTTTTGATTGCTTTTAAGAGTTTTTGCTTTGCACAGTGATATATATGATATATCCCGCACCTCATTCGAGGAGGAAAGGACCGACGATCCCTTCACCGGGAGTGACTCCTTTAGCAAAACTAGAAAAGCTTCAAAAACACTCCATTTTAAAATCATTTGATTCTACAACGATATCAAGTTCATTACGCAATAGGTTTTCAGAAAAACCTGTCGTAGCCCTCCGTCATTTCAGATAAGTTGTATATAGTATTCGTGCTGCATTTGTTGGCTTTCGTCAAGGTGCAGTGTGCGGTAGCTATATGCTGCTTATCTGCTGCATACGATGCGATTGGATTGGGGTAGTCGTGCGGCTTTGTTGGCTATCGTCAAGGGTCGTGCGGGTGGGTTTAATTCAATCAAGAAATGTACGGGTTGAACTTGACTAGCGGGCTATGGTTTGTTGGCTTTCGTCAAGGTCATAGCACGTTAGGGGCAAAATATTATCGGGAATTTCAAGTGTTGAAATTTGCAATGAGATTGCATACCTTCTATGAGATAGTTGGATCCCGATACTCGCTGCGAGTAAGAGTTACTCCTGGGAGAGTTTTACACATTACAATTAGCCGATCAAGTAGGTGTCTAGAAAGGTGTTAACGAGATTACGCCTCTGGAAAAACGAGGTTTACATTAATTAGGTTCGTGCGAAAGCACGGGGGACCTCCCTCAAAGTACCGACACTGGCCTGGCTGAAAGATTGGCGAACTTGTAGTGTGTAATTAATCCCGGCTAGTCTTTCCTTTTAGGGTTTGAAGGAAGATTTGATAAAACCAGTGGGAGCCATCCTGATTAGATAAAATTATAACCAATCTATTCTTGCAAGAGCGCACGCTGAGTGTTTTCTTCTCTCTCTCTCTCCAGGTAGCGACCATATCACGCCTTAATCAAGATAATAAAACGGATATATTAACCGAACCCGCTTGTTATACTGAGCTGGGGAACGTTGGTCCCGCTCTAACTTATAATTGTTATAAGACAGAGCAGGAAATTGGGGAATACCAGATTTCCCGTGCCGCCCAAACGAAGAAAGTGCATATGATGCATCTCCTTCGGGTGTGTTCATAACAAAGAACTGTTTCTCAAATGTCTTCTACGTCCTGGGTATTCGATACCGGATCAGGATCCCAGATATGTAAACTGTTACATAGGGCTACAGATAGGTAGAGAACTGAGAACGGGTGATAAGTTTCATGAGGCAGAAAACGGGGCAAGTGTTGCAGCCAAGTCTGTTGGTCACTGTCACCCTGTATTCCGAATACATTGATTCTGAACGAATGTTATTAGATACCGAACCTAATATACAAAATCATATCAGTCTCTTTATTAGTAAAGAAATGATAAAATTTTGTATTGTTGGATAATGTTTTGAACATTTCCTATATCAAAAGTTGATCGGTTCAGGCACGTTATCTAAAAGCATTGATGTTCTAAATCAAACTACAGTTCTTAGTATACGGAACACACACAAGAGGAAGAGTTCATAAATGAACGAATCCTTCTTGAGGCATTGTAGACTAGGTCATATCAATGCGACCCGACTAGCTGAAGTTATATATAGATGCATATTTAAATCTGTTTGAATTTACATCTTATGAAACTTGCCAGTCATGTCACAGAGATACGATGACTATAGCTCCGTTTACTGGAAACAGAGAAAGAGTTAGTGAACTCTTGGGATGATACATATTGATGTATGTAGGTCCCCTGTCTACACTTGCCAAGACCGGTTCTTTATACTTCATTAAATTCTCTGATAATCTCTTTAGATTCAGACATTTGTTCTTGTTGAAACACAAGTCCGAACCTTTTGAGATATTCACAGAATATAAGTTAGAAGTAGAGAACCAAAACGGGTATAAGTATTATGTCCTTTGATGTGATCAAGGAGGAGAATACTTGAGCACGAAATTCTTGGACTTTTCTAAAGGAGAATGAGATTCTCTCTCAGCATTACTCCTCCGTATACACCATAGCACGATGGTTTATCGGGGCGGAGCAATCACACCCTATGTGATAAGGTGTGCTCTATGATGAGTACTACTGAGTTACCTGTTTCCTTTTGGGAGTTATACACTTGAGAAGCTGCATACCTATTGAATAGGGCTCAAATCAAATCAGTTGCCTACCACTTCATATGTGATATGGAAAGGGAAGAGCCCATATCTTAAGTTAGTTAAGATTTGGGGGTGTCCGGCCTATATCTAAAAGCAAAATCCGGACAAGCTCGAGGCAAGATCTGTTATGTAGAACTGGAAATGTTCCAGCTATACAAACTGCAGCTGATGATTTGATAGAACCAAAGGATTCAATAGTTACCAATGAACCTCAGCCTCTCCCCCGATCTAGTGAGGTTCCTCACCCGCTTGAGAGATACTTCGGTTACTCTATGACAGTGGGAGCGAGGATTGCATCATGAGATGATGACCCAACTAGTTTCGAGCTGGCCATCAGGAGTAGGACTCTGTAAGAATGGCTGGATGCTTAGCGATCTGAGATGGAATCCATATACACCAACAAAGTATGGACTTTGGTTGCTATATCTGAAGGGTTAAATTCCCATCAGGAGCAAGTATATCTTGAGAAGATTACTTGGTGTAGATGGAAAAGTTGAGACTTTCAAAGCCAGTCTTGTTAAAGCTTTTCGTCATCGACCAGGCGTGGATAATGATGAAACCTTTTTAAGTGGCTATGCTTAAGTCCATCCAGATCCTACTTGCCACGGCTACATACCATGACTACGATATCTGGCGGTTGGGTGCCATGACTGCTTTTCTAAATGATGTTTTAGAAGAGAACGTCTATAAGTACACAGCCAGAGGGCTTCGTAGACAGTGGGAGCAGCGGAAACGTGTACAAGATGCTTTATAGGATAAAGCAGGTATCGCGGAGTTGGAACATCTGTTTTGATGTGTTAGTCAAAGAGTTTGACATCATCAAAATGGTGGATGAACCTTGTATAAACAAAAAGGTAGTAGGGAGTATTGTGTCGATCCTCGTAGAGTACGTGGATAACATACTCTTGATAGGGAAGGAGTTTCCTATGCTACACTTGGTCAATCTCCGCTTATCACAATGATTCTCCATATAGGATCAAAATGATACCTCCTAAATCCTGGATTTTGGATCTATGAGATAGATCTAATTGGATGTTAGGATTCTCACTAGTTGTAGTGAGATGGTATCAACCGATCCTGGGGAGAATCACTGGAAGGGTTCCAGGGTGATAAGGACGACTGAAAATCAGTCGCAGGCATTGTCTTTACCCTCAGTAAAAGGGACGGTATGTTGGAAGAGTTCCAAGCTAGATACCGTGGCATACTAGACGATAAAGGCTGGATACATCGCTACTTAAGATGCTACCAAAGTGGCTGTCTGGGTGTATATTGGTTCATGAGATGAACTTAGTTCCTCCCATTGTATGACAATGGAGTTGTGGCTTATGCCAAGGAACGCCGGTCCCATCAGTGATCCAGACATATTCTAAGGCAGTATCACCTGATCATCGAGATGGTTGATCTCCAGGGTGATCGAGGTTAGGAGAGTAGACTCAGAGGACAATACGGCGGATCCACTCACAAAGGCCTTTTCCCAGAGAGAGACTTTTAAGGGATGGTTGAGTATGAGATACTACAACCACTGCTATCAGATGTCCCTAGTGCAAGTGGGAGATTGTTAGTTATATGTATGCCCTAGAGGCCATTACTATACATAGGATGTATATTGTAGTGGGTGCTTGGACATATATAGGGAGGACTTTCTTGCTCGACATGATAGTATGCTATCTGGTTGATTTTTACCTTAACGTGTACACTGATTGTCTCTCTGTTACATGTTGGTAAAGCCCTTAAGATATGTACTTGACTACCTGGACTATGATGCGGACCATACTAGTGGGGACATGGTAGTCCATAAGTACATCCTTCAAGGTCCCTAGTCGTGGGTATATCAAGACGGGGCATCGATATACCAGAGTAGACTAGCGTATACCTTCTCGACCCATACAGATGGGCGATGGATGATCCCATATCCATTGGTGTTTGACATCAGAGATGATATACGGGTGCTCAGTGGAGACTGGGTACACTGGACGGACTCGCCGAGAACTCCCAGATGGTATTATACCTTACGTCAGATGGCAGTTCTCTGGTGACACTGGTACAGAGTAGTCTGTTGACCCGAGATCGTCATAGAGTCTTGTGTGGTTCCCACTGTGCTTTGATTTCCACCTTACCACATCCAAGAGGGCGTGCAAAACGGTGGTTTTTGGGTACAGTCCCGAATCACATGGAGGCAATGAGCGATAGGAGGGGATTCGTCTCTCCCGGTATAGGGAGTTGATGTTGCGCTGTGTTCGATTGGCTATAACCGGAAATCCCTGGCTAGGGTTGCTAAGATTTACTGGTAAGTGTTACCAGTAGTTTCTCGAACTTTTATAGACCTCATATCGACATGACTTATCGAGCTGTTGGGGTCTGACGTTTACCACCCTTAGGCGAGATATGCGACATATCAGACGACGAGACCGGACTGTACGGTAAGTGTTACTGGTTGGATTCATAGGAGTGTGAGCGGGCTTGCTCGTCGATCTTCTGATCGCTCAATAACCGGGTGGCCGTTACGTTTAGCAGACCGCTTGTGGCTTGTGGGTGTTTGATATGATCATCACCTGCTGCCGGCGTATTGACGAGTCTTTAGAGTCCTACACAGAGGTTTCCTGGCTCAAGCGAAACGAAATAGGAGCGCATATGAGATATGTGCGGGACCGAGAATAATGCGTGTATGTGATACCATATTCCATTCTCGCAATGAATGTATCGAATGGTTGTATGTGATATAACCTAGTTATAGAATCAAGGATTGATTCGATAAGCCGATACATTGGATATTAGTCGGTTATATGCGATATGACCGGATCGTTAAATCAAGTGTTGATTTAATGATTTAATGTATAATTATATATTTGATATATTACTTTGCATTAACTAGTATTTGTTCACTTTAAATGGATTTTCTCACTTGTTTGTGCACATTGTATATGTGATATATTTTTGTGCACAAGTTTGTATCATGTTTGATGATGCATGCTAACTTGGGTTTGTGTAAAGATTAAACCATGGTTATTTAAATGGTTAGGGTTTTGATTTTCATATCTATTTATTTATTTATTTATTATGGAAATGATAAAGAGAAAAATGGTGGCTTTCTTTGTTTGTTCATGAAGCTTCATGAAGCTTTGACTAAGTGACCATTTTGTCTCTTGCTTAACCCTAACCATTCCACTTAACCATAGTCCACTCTCTACACTTAACCATGGTTGTAGTTATGATAAGAATAATCTATTTTCCATTTTCTCATTATTCTTATCATAATATGATCATCATCATCTTCTTCTTCTTCAAGAAGAAAAACTTGATTCCATCAATGGTGACTTGATGAAAAGAGTGAGAAATCCAATTCTAAAGTGAAACCACTTTCTATTTCTTCATCCTCTACCTCTTGCCAAGCATATAGGGTGTTTTCTTCACAAGTTTCATGACTTGGTGAAGTGGGAGCTTGATCTTGTGTTGCCTCGACGTAGATCATCTTCGGCATCGTAGTCGATGACCTAGCCCGTCCATTTCTCCGATGAAGCCGACGCTAGAGCCCGGGATTTGATTTGGATAGCAAGGAGACTTCATCATGGAGCTATGGAGGTGGAGAACC
Organism: Agapanthus africanus; assembly: GCA_030015575.1. Taxonomy (NCBI): domain Eukaryota; kingdom Viridiplantae; phylum Streptophyta; class Magnoliopsida; order Asparagales; family Amaryllidaceae; genus Agapanthus; species Agapanthus africanus. Next base: position 150,739,873 of record CM057338.1, on the reverse strand, counting down.
GGATCTACAAAGGTTGTATTTCCGATCACTTAGTTAAGTTGTTAACTAGTTGCATTGTTTCGCCTAAAATTCTAGTTAACGATCCGTATTAGGGTTTCTCAGCACTTGTAAAATTTGAAATTGGCATGGTTGATGCCTTGTGAGACCTCATTGGTGTGCCTAGGAACCCTACAGCAATACCTAAAGCTTAGCAGTGACTCCCAAACCAGTTGGTCTAAGGCACTAGGTGATAAAGCACCCTTGCTATATTTTTTATTTATGCAGCTTTAAGTAATTACAAAACCAGTGTTCATTTTTTTATATCTCTTTAATCTCACTTATACTTTTATTTTATTTTTTTCTCATACTAAGGATTTTAGACAAGCGCATTTCAAGGTATCTTCTGCCATTCCAAGTTTCAAGGTGCGTGTTTGTACAAGTTGTAGAGTATACATTTTCAGAATTTAAACTTAAGTTTCAGAATTATTTTTCAGACTTACACTTCAAGTAAAAATTTCAACACTCTTCCCTTATATTGACTTAGCCCAAGAACCGAACTCAAAATTTGCCTATTTCTAAATAAACTGCAAGTACGTATATTTTCTATAGTTAAACTTTAAGAAATGTTATTTTTAGGGTTTTTAATTTACCAAGTTTAGGATCTAGTTTTTTCCTAACTAGTCAACCGTCATGTTAAATTTAAGTCAAATATGGCCAAAATTGAACTTTTCAATTTTTATAATATTTTAAATTTTTTCAATTTTTATGGGTTTTAAAATAAATATGCAAATGCAAAAATATTCGTATGAATGCGAAGGAAGAAAGCTTAGCGAGCACACCCCCAAACTTTAAGTTGACAGTGCCCTCACTGTCAGGCTACACCAAGAAGGTCAAAATTGTCGGTACTCCCATGTTTTTTTTTGTTTTGTTTTTTTATTATTATTAACGGAAAGAGAAAACAAAATATATATACAAAAAAGGCCCCCCAAACTTAAGTGAAACAGTGTTTCTACAGTTTAAGCGTTAAAGTGCAGAGTGGGGGGGGGGACAGTATCAAGCTATACAAGGCCTTATACAGGCCAAAGGTTAGCACCAACCAATCAAACATTTTATCGTTATAATGGTGTGGTTGGTGAAAGAACATGTTGTATGGAGGCAGGAAGAAGTAGGGAAGAGATAAGTGGTGTAAAAGAAAAGGTTTACGTCTCGATTTGTAGAGATGAAACAATAATGGTGAATGGAAACGAGAATGTGGATGATTAGAAATGGGAATAATGGTCACATTCTCGTATGGGATAAGAAGAAATGGTGGTGGTTCGACTTCTTCAGGTGGATGTTGATTAATCACAAAATCCGTATCATTTAGGAATGCGAGTTCGTCGGCGAAAATATCTTTGAAACTTTCATCGATGGTCCGATTGAACGTTTCAATGCCAATAAGTGTTACGCCAGAATTCAATACACTTGATTTTTAAAAAATTATGGAGGTAGGAGACTCGTAATGCTCATCTACCCTATTCTCTAAAGAGTATAAATCAAGTTGTTTTTCTAGAATTATCGAACTCAAAATATCGGATTGTGATTCATTAACACTCGCTATCATTAAAGGAAGATTAGAAGAAGAACCAGAGAAAGCGGGAGAAAGAAGTTGAATACGAACTTGAGCGTGGAGGTGGAGTGTATAAATTAGCACAATTTGTAATGACCGATGTGTAAAAAGCGATTGTGCTAATCTATCAACCCACTGAGAAATGAGGTCAAATCCCTCAAGATTCGTGAGAAAACATGGGTACGTCGAATTTGGTAAACCAGACATAAAAAATAAAATTGTAACGGTTTCTTGCAAGGTTGGAACGAGGATGGAGGGAAGTGATTGAGGAAGGGTATCGGTTAAAGATTCAGGAGGGTGTGCGCAGTCAATGAAAGGGATAGAATGAATTGGAAGATCCGACTGCTCAAGTAAAACTGCTTCATCCTCAATAATTTTCTCAATACTCTTCTCAAAATTTAGCTTATCCATGCTATTCTCATCAAAATCAAGACGCATATGAAGTTCGGGAAAAACAGTTAATGACTCGGGATGATGAATTTGAGAGAGAAACTCATCCAAATCTGTGGGTTCATCATTCAAAATATTCCCAGCATCTATATCCTCAATCAAGTGAAAATCAATTTTTTTGGACACCTCATCAAAATCATGGATATTAATCAATTCAGGTTCTAGAGTGGAGGTGTAGAGGTCAAAAGGATTGGTGATGGTTTCAGTCGAAAGGGACCCTTCACAATTAGGTAAATCAAATACTACAAAGTCGCACAACTCATTACACGTTCTATTTTCAACTGGTGAATCATTTGGGACACTTGATAGATATTCAAAACCGGAGCTGTGGGATTCAATTGGGGATGGGTAGTTTTGATTTGGAAGGGTGCACAGCTCACTCTCTCCACTCAAATTATCAATCTGTCCAACCGCTTCATCATACATTGGAAAATTTGGAGTTAGTTGGAAACTAGCTACGGGGTCACTAGGTTGTATAAGAGTGGCCATGGACGCATTCAAATCCATCATCTGTTGTCTTGACATTACCATAAAATCTTCCAACGACTGTTCCAGACTAGACATGGGTTTTGAAGGGATTTCAGTAAAAGATTTAAAGTTGTTTGGATATTGGAAACTCTGAAATGGCTGTGTAGAAGCAATGTCTAGGGAAGGTGCAAAAGTCGGGTAGGACTGATAGGAATTGAATAGTTGGACCGGAGTAGGATCAATATTTGGATAAGAAGGTGAATGGAATTGTTGATCCAAAGAATTCGCAGTGGTGAAAGGAGTGAAAGATCGGTTACGAGATTGTTCAATATGTTCAGCAATAGACATAGGTTTCGGAGTTACAACATGATTTGAAAAAGGGGTATCAACGTAAGAAGGCGGTGAAGGTCGAAATGGTTGATATAAGGTGGATTGTGGAGTCCAACTGGTTGTCCTAGACGTGTCTATTTGATCTTTCAAAGAAATTTTAGGCATGGAGGGGTCGTTCAAAATTCGACCAAAATAAGAGGCGTAGGAAGTAATGTCTGGTTGAGGGTACCAAAGTTCGTCAAGAGTTTTGCGAGGTGGGGTACCCATGATGTGATGAGAGAAAGGAGAAAAAAAAGAATATGACTTTTAGGAATTTTGACTTCGGAGTCGAACGCGTCGTCAGTAGGCACTAACGAGACACGGACTAAACGGGTGCTAATGTCCCCAGTCCAACCGGACATACACTAACGAGGTGTAGTGTAGTAAAAAAAAATATAGAAGGTGGGGGATAAGAAAACGTCAATGAGAGAATGTGGGTGCAAGTTGGGTGCAATGGATTTCTAGCGACAAAATGGCAAGTTTTTTTTAAAACTTTTGTTTTGTGGTTTTTTTTTATTTTTTTCTTTTAGTGGCTTTGCAAAAGATTTTTTTTATAAGGAACTACGACACACTTTCAAGCAATCACAATATACACAATCAAGCCTAGAGCTAAGGTCTCCTAAGTCAACTAGACTGCTCCTAACTGGTCCAAAGGGCAAGTTGTGAGATATCCCTCGAATCGCCTCTTCACCGCCAATTGTGGCCAGGTAAGCAGAAGTAAAGAAAGGAGGGATCCGTTCACGAATCACCGTGAGACATGCCTTTTAAAATTACATTTCGCACTTGTCTAGCCTAGGCACCACAAAATCAGGTTTAGATAAACGACCGATTGCTCACAACCTTCCTTTGTCCTAATGAGCGCGACTGTCCTTATTGGCTGTGTCTAAATATTTTTTAATTAACTCGAGGGTTGATGCAAATGCTTTTTGTGATTTTTGGGGTCCTAGGAAGAGTAATGAAATCCCCACCCAATCTGGATTGGTGTTATAGCCCCTTAAAAGTCCGTTTTAAAAATGCAAAGCAGTAAACACACAAAAATCTAAAACACTTGCCAAAATTTTTTTCATTTTATTTGTGGCGCAAAGAATCCTGCACAAGATTGATTTATTGGAGAGGGGGAAGAAGTTTTGCGCAAAGAACTCTGCAGGAAATTTTTTTAGAGGAGCACAGGGGGTTACAGAGAAGACAAGAATACTCACAGAGAATTCTGGACTACTGACGTCACCAATGCGCGGCAGATCCGCGGTCAAATGCCAGAAGTTGTGGTGGTTCCGCGGTGGTTAAGTAGGTTCAGGCCTCCAAAATATTTCTGTTATCTGTTGTGGTTCTCCTCTGTATGTTCAGATCTGCTGTTTGCTGTTTTGTTCACTGAGTTTGCTCCAGATCTGAATCTGTTCGTCTTTCTGTTCCTGCACAATTCGCACAAAAACCTTTCAAAAAATAACAAGATGATAATTTTTTTTAAATATTTTTCAGTATTTATGATTTTTTAATTTTTAATTAACCCGAAATTACAAAAAGAAAATAACTACCATTATCCCCAGCATATGCGCCATTTGATTGAGAGAGATGCTTATGCGTACGTGCGTTTTAAAATCAAAGTTAAGAATACCGCAATCAATAACGGTGTCGCTTGGTAGCTAGCCGATTGAGTACGGGTCGGTCCACAGGGAAAACGTGTTCTTTTCTAATTGTTCTAACGTGTTAAGTCCTATTTGTAGTAGGTTTTGATTTTTATAAAAACTAAAATTGAATTTGATTTGGATTAAAACCTTGCTAAGGTTACGATTAGGTTAGTTTGGAAAGTTAATTCTACTCACTGCTTCCTTTGCCCTAATTAAGAACATAGGTGTTAGGGTAATAATTAACAAAGGGGATTAGCACGACTAGGAAAAAACATAGTTTCTTCCTTTTGGTCCTTATCCGTCCTTTCTTAACCCTTAGCCCTAACCTCTACGTAAATCAACCACAACCGGTCTAACTAGGGAATCACCGCTATCTCGTGAGATAGGGTGCCGTAGTGAGCGGTGCGTGTTTGATTAACATAGAGTCCTAATTTAAAGTATTATGCGGGCAAGAAAAGAGTGAGAGATTTTCATCTCTCAAACCTACCCCAAACCTAACCCTAACAAGTGAGGAACTACTCACTCATTAGGGATATTATGATGAAGTTTATTTTTATAATTTTCTTTTAATTACCTAATTAACGTGCAGATAATAAAAGACAGATAAAAAAATGCAGAGAAATAAAATTGCAATTAAGAACACGAAATAAAAAAATAACTTACTTTATTGATGCACTCATGACGATTACAAAGGAATTGAAATTAATCTAGAATTAAAAAGAGGCATGCCCCGAAAGAGGCTATAGGCTTTCCTATTTATAGATAGGAGAAACCTTAGGGTTTACATCTGATCCACATCTGAAATTACAATACTATCCTAAGAAAATCGGGTCAAAGCACCGACACCACCGACACGTGCTCTGCACGGCCGCCGAACCGCGGCCAGAATTCTTGTTTGGCCGCGGATCTGCGGCCTTCTTGAGGGTTCTCTGTCTCAACTCTTTAGGGATGCTTCATGTTGCTGTTTACTTCTGTTTTCTTCACTTAGTTTCTCAAAATATCTTCTATTTTCTTCCAGATTTCTACAGTGCAGAATGTTGTGGACTTTTACCGTTAGTTTCGTGTTGAAGTCTTGAATCTTGTGCTGTCCTCATACGTTGTGCAATCGAACTGTTCATTGATCTTCATTTGTTCCTTAAACTGTAGGCGGCATCACACAGATTCATCTATTTGTTGGTCGTAGTCTCACATTTGTAGCGTCTTTTCACCATTTTCACTGTATTGTTCTGAGAACCTGTAACCTGCAACTATTTAGCAGATATGGATCAAAAGCACCTATTTATTTTCAATATGATTAAGAATGGGGAATATAATAATGCAAAATTCTGATATGAACAGGGATTGTGAGGATTCCTAAGTGTGCGTTCTCTTATAAGTCGTAAGGATCTTACAAGTGTATTTTCTCCTTATAAGTCGAAAGGACTTATAAGGTTTGTTTACCGTGCAAACATATCCTTAGTCGCGGGTGGGACTTTGTCAGGGAGATGTTTATTTACGCCCGTGGATTGTATACAAGGGTCGGCATTGAACCACTTGTAGGGCAGCATTGGAGATTGTGATGGCTTAAGAACAGGTTCAGGTCCCTGTAGCTTAAGGCTTTTGAACCCTATGAGCCGTGAGGGTCTCAAAAGGGAATTCTCCTTACGAGTCATGAGGATCTCGTAAGTATAATTTCTCCTTAGGAATCGTGGGGATCTCTAAGTGTGTTGCTCACTTGTGAGTCATAAGGATCTCACGCAGGTGGTTTCTCCTTACATGGTCGAGAGGACCTTGCAAGTGTCTTTTAACGAGCTTGCGCCCTTTCGGGTTTTCACAAAACTCACCGGTAGCCCTGCTGTTTTTACTTACGGCACCCTTTCGGGTTTTCATCCGTGCCCATTTAGCTTGTGGACATACTGTTTTTTTTGTCAGCCTTGGGATGCTGCGGTCCATAGTAGTTTATAGACGTCTCGGTCAATAGCCAGTTTTAGGACATACTGGTCCATCGTTAGTTTTAGGACATTTCGGTCCGTCGTTAGTTTTAGGACATTTCGGTCCGTCGTTGGCTACTACTTATAGAGTTTGGGCTTAGAAAGACAGAGAGAGAACATAGGCATCGTCATCTATCGTTGACCTACGCCGTGACTCGTCAGGCGTAGTATTTTTTCAGGAAGCGACCGTTTATTGGCCTGAAAGGTCTTTCACCATGCATGTCTATGAGTAGATAGGCTCCACCCTGGTAAACTTTGTCTATGATGTATGGGCCTTCATAATTTGGCTTGAATTTTCCCCATTTGGCACGATTGGGGATCATGGGTCTCTTGACCACTAGCACGAGTTCGCCTTGGCGGAATGTTCTCGGCCTAGTCAATCTCTCGTACGGGCACGTCATCTTCGCTTTTTAAGCCTCCAAGTTTTGTTGCGCCATGAGCCGGGTTTCATCAAGGACGTCGAGCTCCTCAAGCCGAAGGTGAGCATTTTCTTCGTCTGTTAGCTCGTAGTGAGCCGCCACTCGTAGAGAGGGTAACTCTATCTCGAGGGGGAGTACCGCTTCCGTACCGAATACCAATGCATACGGCGTTGTGTTTGTGGCTGTTTTGAACGTAGTTCGATACGCCCAGAGAGCTTCATGCAGTCTCTCATGCCAGTCCCTCTTATTTCGAGACACCGTCTTTTTCACGATCTTCGTCAAGGTTTTGTTGAAAGCCTCAGCTAGACCGTTAGCTCGGGGATTATAGACCAATGAATATCTCCAGTCTATATTATACTATTGTGCGAAGCGGCTGATCTTGTGGCTTCTGTAGGCTGGCCCGTTATCGGAGATAATCCGTCGCGGAGTGCCGAACCGATAGATGACGTGTGTCTTGAAGAAATGGAGGATGTTCTCCGTCTTCACTTCTCTTAGCGGTATGGCTTCTGTCCATTTAGAAAAGTAATCGGTCGTCGCCAATATGAACCGGTGTCCTCTAAATGATGCTGGCTCAATGGGTTCGATTATGTCAGTTCCCCACATTTCGAATGGCCAGCTAGCCACCATTGGATGTAACGGATTTGGATGATGGTGGATAAAGTCCCCGTGATTTTGGCACGAGTGGCACTGCTTCGTGTATTTGGGGCAGTCTTGGATCATCGTGGGCCAATAGTAGCCCATCCTTTTGATCTTCATCTTCATCTTAGGCCCAGCTTGATGAGAATCGCAGAGTCCGTCGTGAGTTTCTTGGACAACTCTTCTTGCCTCTTCCGGCCCCAGGCATCTTAGCCATAGAGAGTCGAACGATCTCTTGTACAGTGTATCATTGACGAAGGCAAAAGACAGAGCTCGTTTCATGAGCTGATGCCTTAAGGACGAATCTTCAGGCATTCGACGGGATTTGAAGTAGTCTATAAAGACTTCTCTCCAATCCTTAGCCTTTTTCTGGTCTTTTATTTGTAGGGCTGTTTCCTCGGTCGCTCCCTTATCTTCGGACGACTCCGGAGATATTTCTGCCGGTGCAAGAACCCGACGGCTTTGTACCACGATCCTTATGTCATCGAGGTCTTCATCGGCCGGTTCTTTAGCGAGCATGGCTAGTGCATCCGCCTTGCTATTTTCCGCGCGCGGTATGCTTTCCAGGGCATAGGCAGGGATTTGAGCCAGCAATTGTTGTACCCTTTCGCCGTACTTTACCAACTTTGGTTTGCACGTCTGATAGTCGCCGTTTACTTGACTAACGACCAGCTGGGAGTCTCCGTATATGAGGAGGTTTTCAATTCCCATGTCGACAGCGATCTCAAGACCTGCTATCAAAGCTTCATATTCGGCTTCATTGTTTGTCTTCGGTTCCGTTAAGGAGAAGGCAAAGCGCATTATCCCTCCTTGTAGAGTCACGAAGATGAGGCTTACCCCAGATTTGATTATGGGGGTGCTTTGTTTGCGCTTCTTCATGGAAGATGCCCCATAGAAGTAGAGTTCCCACTGAGTGTCACTCTCTCTTCTCTTCCCGATAGTATCAAACACGTGCTCGTCGGGCAATTCGCAGTTCAAAGGGAAATCGGCGGGTATCGGATGCTCAGCGAGGAAGTCAGCGATGGCTTGGCCTTTCACTGCCTTGAGAGGTCTGTATGTCATCGAGAATTCCATTAAGAGTAGGGCCCATTTAGCGAGCCGTCCCGTTGATATGGCCTTTGACATCAAATATTTGAGAGGATCCACCTTTGATATGAGATGGACCTCATGTGCTAACGTATAGTGTCCGAGCTTCGTTATCACGAAGATCAACGCCAGGCAGTGTTTCTCAATGGGGGAGTAATTGTTGTCTGCCCCAGTAGAACTCGACTCAAGTAGTAGAAGGCTCTCTCTTTCCCTTGGTCGTTTTCTTGTGCCCATAGCGCACCTAAAGAACCTTCGAGGGCGGTTGTATACAGAATGAGAGGCTTTCACTTGACCGAAGCGTTCAGCATCGGCGGATTCTGCAAGTATTGCTTGATTTCGTCCAGTGCGCTTTGACACTTGCGATGCCAGACGAACAGGGTTCCCTTCTTCATCAGGTGATTGTAAGGGCGACACTTGCCTGGGAGATTGGCTATAAATCGTTGGATATACACGAGCTTTCCTTGGAGAGACTGCAGTTGCTTGAGAGTCCTTGGCAGAGGCATTTCCATGATCGCATTGATCTTTGACGGGTCTATCTCGATTCCTCGGTGTCGAACGATGAATCCTAGGAACTTGCCCGAGGAAACTCCGAACGCGCATTTGAGAGGGTTCATCCTCAAGTTGTATTTCCGAAGGCGCTGAAACACGGTCTTCAGATGCTCTAAATGTTCCTCTTATGATTTGCTTTTAACTACGAGGTCGTCGATATAAAATTCAACGATTTCATGTATAAGGTCATCAAAGATCTTCGTCATGGCCCTCTGATAGTGGCACCGACATTCTTTAGACCGAAAGGCATCACCTTGTAGCAGAATATGCCTAAAGGGGTCCAGAAAGCGGTATACTTTTGGTCCTCAGGATGCATCTTTATCTGATTGTATCCTGATGAGCCGTCCATGAAGGAGAAAACATCATGAGTGGACATATTATCTATCATCAGCTCAGTGACTGGTACTGGAAAGTCGTCCTTTGGGCAGGCTTTGTTGAGATCCCGAAAGTCCACGTATATGCGCATCGTCCTATTTTTCTTCATTACTGGGACGATGTTGGCTATCCAGTCAGGATACTGAACCTCTTGGATAAAGCCGGAATCGATTAGCTTCTTGACTTTGGCATTGATGCTCATCTCAAGCTCGAGCCGTATTCTTCTCGGTGCTTGTTTGATCGGCTTGACGTCCGGAGATATCGCCAATTTGTGCACAGCTATTTCTGGATCCAATCTGGGCATCTCGGAATAGTTCCATTCAAAACAGTCTTTATATTGTATGAGCACGTCTTTTAGCGTAGCCACCCTTTCTTCAGACAACAGCTCACTGATGAATGTCGGCCGCGGGTCACTTGCCGTTTCCAAGTCAATTTTCTTGAGGTTATCTGCAGTAGTATGTATCCCATCTTCCAACTCTTTTGGCTCCGGTGGAAACTCTGAGATCACCTCATCATCATCGTTTTCGAAGCACCAGGGGAGGTCATCCATATCTTCGCATATTCTTTCTCCTGACATCGTTATCGCGTGACAGGTGCGAGATCGCTTCCAAGATTGATGTTGATCCGGCTCTACTCTCGTGGCTTTCGGTTCATGCTTCTGCGGCGAGGTTACCCTCCAACTGCTGGATAGAGAGAATCTACCTTGCTGATACTGGTCGTCCATCCAGTCTTTAAATGTGAAGCAGTCTTCGAGAGAATTTTCTATCGCTTGGTGATAGGAGCAATAATCCGGGTGAGAGACCTCGCCTGCTTGCTCGGGGTGCTTGGACTTCGGGAGGGTAATCATTTGATGTTTTATGCTAAGATCAAGTATCTTCCTTATCTTATCTTAGGAAAAAGAATACGCTCGACCCATCTTCTTTACAAGAGACGAATCCAGGCTGCTCGATTCTCGATCGAGGGCCTTCTTGGTCCTGCTTTGTCGCTGTCGAACGCTTTTTCCTTCTTGGGTTTATTTCTGCCTCTGCGTCAGACCTTTTGCATGATGGTCTGGCGACAGAGGGTATCGTCACTTTCTGCAGCCTGCTGAAGGAGGCGCTGCGTTCTGGCTTTCTCATAGATGTCCATTTCGCGATTATGGTCGTCTCGAACTTTTTGACCCGCTTCCCTTATAAGCTTGTCCATTTGTTATTCGAACGACGGGCCTGGCATTTTCACGACGGGAGCTCGTTTTGGTTCAGGGTTAACATCTTCCCACAGAGCATCTCCTTCTTCATCGAAGTCATGTATGACATAGCAGCTGCGGAATCGCTCCCGTTTCTAGGATTGAACATATCCAATCCCGATCGTTTCCATTTTCCCGTTGGGCAACTTTCGTTGAGTTCCGGGGACGTTCCAGATCCTGTTATAGAACTGAGCTTGTCGAGCAGTTTGTTTGAAGGGTACGCCTTGACGCCTCAACAGTCTTTTTAATCCGTCTGTGTATTATCTGGGCAGACGGATGGGCTGGAGCCTGTCAAGTGTAGAGTCCGCACCATGCCAAATTTCTTTCTCCACTTTGGTTTCCCCGGATCGGTAGAATAGGATCGCCTTCTCACCTTTTCACCTGGGGGGACACAGAATGTCTGCAGTTCTTGCATACTATAAGTTTCAAGTGCATTGAGCTCTTTGTAATACTCTTGCGGAACCATGGCAACTTGCAAACTTTGATCTTCATCAGCGAAGGCTTGTATCGATGGCCGAGCAGAGAATACGACATTGAGCTCATCTTCCGAGTCGCTACCGAAGACCAGAATAGGGGTGGACGGTCCCGGCTTGTTGCATTGGGGCGATTCTGAATAAACTATCTCTTCTTCCTCTTCGGTATCACTGCCAAAGACCGGAATAGTGGTAATAACTTTGTTCTTCGGTTTGTGACATCTTTCCGTGTCTTCGAAATATGGCAGGAAGTACTTGGCATCCTCATATTTGCGGACTTCGTTCACGGAGAATGGGTTTAGTTCCCCTGTCACAGTGTAATCTAGACCATCTTTGAAGTACTTCACACACTGATGTTGTGTAGAAGGGATAATGTTGTACTCGTGTAACCAAGGCCGGCCGAGCAAAGCGTTATAGCAGGTCTTAGCGTCAATGACGTGAAACTTGATGTTAGTGACTAGCAGCCCAAAGCGTAGCGTCAGTATCACAGACCCAAGGTCCGTGATGACTGGAAGTCAAACCCGGAGACAGTGATCTTATCCCGAGTGAGGTGTTGAACGCTCATGCAGATTTCCTTCAACACTCTTACATTGAGAAGGTTGACGGAGGACCCATTATCGACCGGGATTTTGCCTATCTTTATATCATGACAGTACCCGGAGACATAAATGGGACGGTTATGCTCACACGTCTCGAGAAGGAGATCTTCATCACCGAAAGTGATATCGGCCGTGTGTACTTCTTCCAGCTCGTCCTTCATTTTTTCTTCGGAGAGGAAAGCTTGAAACTGTCCGGGGTCTTGTAACGCTTTGATTAAGGAGTATCGCACCTCTTTAGATAGCAGAAGGGCCTCGAGAATGCTCAGCTGTGAAGGAATCTTTCTCAGGTGTGCTAAAACGTTATAATCCACCTTGTTTCTCTTTGGCGGGTCCTTAGCTGTCAGCTCAACGACGGCTCGGTCTTCGAGTGTGATATCCTCGGGGACCTTTTCTTTTCCCTTATCCTTTTTGGTTGACCCCTTGTTTATGGGTCCGAGATTCTTTTCGGGCAACGTACGATTGCGCAGCTGAATGTTCTCACAGGTCTTCGGTTCTTCCTCTTTTCCTGAGGTGGATTCTTTGAAGAGAGGGCCAAGGGCTATTTCTTCATCAGAATCGCTCCTAAAGGTGAGAACTTGCGATCCCCCAATGTCGACCATATGATAGTTTTCGGTAGTTCTTTTGCGCTCCTCGGTCGTATTTCTTTGCTCCCGACGAGTTTTGCATTTCATCCGCTTGAAATGTTATCGGTGAGCAACTTATCCTTGTCGCCAGTTTTTAAAAGCGTTGCACTCTTCGGTGGGGTGCACAATATTTCGATGATATAAGCAGTAGCTAGGATGTATATTCGCTTCATCAGGAGTGTTTCCTTCGGAGGGTGGCAGCTTCATTCCCATCGATATGGCTTTGGCGAACCTTTTTCTCATCTTGAACCTGCTTTTATTTGCGGCGGATATACTTTGATCTGGTAGGAGTGTTTCGACCCTTTCGTCCAGTCTCCGGCGTTTGGCCTTTTCAAATATGGCCATCTCGCGTTCTCGATCAGTTTTGCTTTTTAGAAGAGCTTCATTCAGGAATGCGTCAATTATTTCGTCTGATGGTCCTAGAAGTTCCGGCTCAGGATCTGCCCCCAGTTTCTCTGCATCAGGAGCTTCTTCCTCGTTTATCGATGAGTGAGAGATCACATGGCAGCTTGCCACATAATCTTCAGGCTCATCCGACGAGTCTTCTCCATTGTCATCATCTCCGTCATCAAGGACGTCGCTGAGAAATTCTTAGAGTGCGACTGGGGTCCGCGCTTTCTGGTTATATTCTTCCAGCGCGTCGATATATTTTTGCAGTTCCGTGCGCTTGTCATCAGGCTTAATGGGTTTTTTGGTCTTCTTCTTCTTCTTCTTCGAAGAATTTGACGGCCGGGTGCGAGCGCTTTGACTATTACCACCAATTTTTGGAGTTGGGCGCGGCTTCAGCATTCCCTCGATGATCTTGGGTTCCAGTGGATTCTTCCACCTGATTGCCGAGCATGTTTGGAGATCCTTCAGCATTCTTTTCGTCTTGGCTGAAAGAGCGACCTCTCACGGAGCTTTTTCTACAAAAGCGCATGATGCCCCCGGTGTGTCCCCCCTTTTGAGAGCATGTGGTTGAGGCGGGCTTACTTTCCAATTCTCGGACAAGGCAAACTAGCCCTGTTGGTATTGATCTTCAATCCAGTCTTTAAAGACAAAGCAATCTTCAATTGGATGGCATGTCGCTTGGTGATAGGGAAAATAATTTGGATTATTAGCTTCACCGGGTTGCAAAGAGCATTTCAGATTTAGCAAATTAATAAGCCTGTTGCGCACCGATAGTTCAAACAGTCTCCTTGTTTTGTCCCGGGAAAACGAATAAGGGCGCTTTATTTTCTCGTTATGGAATCGCCGTCTCTCGTCTAGGAGATCAGCTAACTTCGGACCACTGGGATGCTGTTGATCATTGGCTACGAAGGTCGCTTTTCCTTTCCCTTTTTCATTCCGCGGCTCCGTCTTCGAAGAGGAAGGCCTGTGGCCTATCTGGTCCATTTGGGCCAGCTTATCAATCAGGGACTGGAAAGTGATTGGCTTGAAAAACATCATAAATTGGGAGATGGTCGCCTGAGGGTCGAGAGTACCACAAACATGCCTACCGCAGGCGCTTCTTCGATGCGCTGCTCGCACTTCGACCATAAATTCAGCTATCGTATTGCGTATTGAACCCATGTTTCTCCAGGCTTCATCCTGGCATTGATCAATGCCGTTATTGGGGTGCGTTCACTAGCACTCACGAAACGCTGGGTGAATAGTAGCTCTATTTATGCAAAAGTTTTGATAGAGTCATTGGGAAGCTCCGAATACCACTCAAATATTGTCTCTGACAAGCTACCAACGAATTGGCGGAGCAGTAGTTTATCATCACCTCCAGCGTTGCCACACAGAGCCCTGAATTGAGCGACATGCTGATGCGGATTGCTCGTCCCTTTATATACATGGAATTTAGGGATCGTATATCCTGGCGGGTACTTTATTTGGTCATACCAGCCCGGATAGGATCGTCCAGTCTTAACGATCTGCCCGGCCGTTTCGCTCGCCTAATGAGCCCGTATTTGCTGAGCGATGTAATCATCCAGAGCGGTGATTGAATACAATTCCGGTGTGTAGTTTAGAAAATTGTAAAGAAATCACAACCAAAAATATTTTGACCGCAATCAATAACGGTGTCGATTTGTAGCGCGTTAGTAAGTGCGGATCGTCCACAGGGAAAGTGTAATCGTTCGTGTTTCGAATTAGATGAGTCGAAAATTTAAAGAGAAGAAAAGAAACAATTCATGATATGTAAATTGAAGTTCAAGAATTAGGAAAATCTAGTCTAAATCAAGAAACAATAAAATCAAGAATTGAGAATTTGTGATTTCCAAACCAAATATCAAGATTCGAAGTGAGGCTCGTAGGAGTCGATTGAACCGTTAGATGTGATGAAATCTAATGATTACATACTCTTATCCATTAACGAATTGATACTAGATCGATGAAGATTTATCGAGGTTAAGGATCTTGCAAAGTAACTAGGGTTTCCTCATCTCATCTTTTGTCATTTCGACGAATCTCATTCACAAACTAGTTTCTAGTAAATCAAATAATCGATCGTTGATCTCTAGTTCCGAGCGAAAGTAATCAAGAAAGCATTTCGCATCGAAACTAGATCATCGATCATTTGATTTTCAAGAATTTACAATCATTATAGGACTTAAGAATTGTAAAAGAATCTAAATC
The DNA here is from genome assembly GCA_030015575.1 of Agapanthus africanus. NCBI lineage: Eukaryota > Viridiplantae > Streptophyta > Magnoliopsida > Asparagales > Amaryllidaceae > Agapanthus > Agapanthus africanus. The sequence goes on along the minus strand of CM057338.1, from coordinate 150,724,817 downwards.
ATTATCATTCTATCGACCGTCTCGACTCATTTACGAGCGGAGTTTTACTCAAACATTATCATAAAGAACACATTCAAGAATCTAGATTGAATCATAATACTTGAATTAAAAAGATAAGCAAGATATAGAATTGTCACCTTTATTATATCAACAATTTAGTTACAACTCTCAAGAACTACAAGAGGAAGGAGCTTGATCGTTGAATTCGGCTTCGCTCGGCTCCTTGAGTCGCGGATCGGCTTGGATCACTTACTCCGATGAAATCCGACGTCGCTCTCTAAAGGATTGAAGGCTTCAAGCTTCATTTGGTACTCGGAATTCTTGATCTTGGCTTTGGAATTGGAATTAGGGTTAGGGTTTTGAGGCACAAGTTGTGTCACTCAACTTGCGGGTGAATTGTTGAACCCAATTGGTGAACAACTTTCAACAACCTTTAGAAGTGAAGCTTAGGGTCCCTTTTATAGCCTTAAGAATGATTAGCTTCCTTAAGAAGCTAGAATTAGGTTAGCTTCCCTTGTAAGCTAGTTAGTTAGGTAGAAGCCTCTAGAAGTAGTTAGTTAGGGTTTAGCTTCCACCTTAAGCTAGGAGGTTATGGAGAAGGTTCTAGGCTTTAAGGTAGTTAAAGGGAAGCTTGCTTTGGAAGCTTGGACATCATTAGCTTGCACAAGGAGCTTTGCTGTACTGAAGAAGCTTCTGGAGTTCTGTAGAAATTGCATTGGCTTGATGAGGTGTAGGCACTGAGGGGAGAATACTGCAGTGAAGCTTTGATAATGACGTGACATGTTGACCGCGGATCCGCGGCAAGAGTGGGAATTGGGCCGCGGGTCTACGGTCCAATAAGAGATTTAGTGCTTGAAACTTCATGTATTTTCTTCTTCTATCTTCAGGTGTACTGTCTGATATGTTGATTTCCAAAATGCCTTCTAGATCACTGCCAGATTTCAAATCTTTGACTTGGCGTATTTTATTAGCATTAATTTCACAAATTTGGTTTTCTCCTGGAATTTCCTGCACAGACTTCGAAACAAGTGTTGCGCTATACAAGGATGATGCGATGCCATGACAAACAGTCAATTTCCCTTAAAATGCCGGTTTTAGTATACAACACAGGTAATTCGGTATTTTAGGGGTATTTTGCTAATATGTGTTATACTTAACCTGAATACCTTTAGATGAATGCAAATGATAGGGAAATTGACGTGTTAATAATACATTATTTTCGACTGATCAAGCGGCCTTGAAGATGGTCTCCTCTTTGGCTACTGAAAGAGCCGGAGGAGGGTTTGATGTTTCCCCTCTGTCGTCTTCAATGATAATCAGGGGTTCTTCAGCTGGAGGTTCCGGCTGTAACATCATCCCAGCCATGTCTTGGAACAAAAGAGCCATTCGTTTTATGTTGGCCGCCCGTTCCGCAGCCTCTTTTTCTTTCCTCTCGAGCATTCTTCGGAGGAATTCAGCATCAGTTTCTTGTTCCTGATGCTGCTCTGAGGTCTCTGGATTTTCTTTCGGCCCAGTGAGTGCGGCCATTGCAGTCAGCATCTCTTGAAGTTTTTGCTGCTGTTGCTCCTGAGCCTTTGTTATCGATCGGGTAAGTGGTCAATGACCCGTAAAAGCACGGCTTTCCTCTTTTCCGGAAGCCATATAAACGATATGTGTTACCATGCCCCCAGACTTGGGGCATTTAGATTCAGCATCCTTGCGGTTCGCCGTGGTCACAGGGGCTTTCTCCGGCCCCCTTCTCTTGTGAGCGGTTGAAGTTGAGGGAGCCGTTGCAGCGGGCACCTAGACGGATGATATCTTCTGTGGTACCACGGGATGGCTCCTTTCTTGCTGATCTTTAATCTTTCCCTGTCGACGGGGGTAGTCTTGCTCAATCACGGAGTCTTGGACCTGTCGCCAGACCTTGTAAATTTTAGAGGACAGCCGCTGAGGGGGTTGCTCCAGCTTCTTTTCTGTAGCATTCTCCATAGGTGGAGAAGATTTTTTCAGCGTGGCAGTTGGAGCGTTCTTACGAACCCTCCTAAGCGGTTCGAAGCTGTTCCCAGTCGGAACAGCAGCATCGATTTCCACCATAGGAGCTGGCGGAGTCGGTCCAGAAGGGGAGCTGCCCCCAGCCTTTCTTACTCGGCGCTAATGGCGACGGCGAGTATGTCGTGCGGATGGAGTTGGTTCAGCTATGTGGGTGGCTTCATTATGCCCCCTGTTTTGGCGAAGGGTTGTCGCCGGCGTCAGCCTCTTGAAGACCGATATCCGTTGAGAAGCAATGTCCAATCTGTCAAAAACAGACCTCTGGGCAAGGGAAGCAGCTTTGAGGACTTCACCTGGAGCGGGAGTCGGAACGACCAGCCTTATGAAGACTGACTTCTTGGTAGAAGAAGCCTCTCCGATAATTTCGTCCGCTTGGGTCGGGATGGCTATCCGCTTTGGGATGGCTATTTCAGGTATCGCGGGCTTGTTGGCGTTCTAGCCCAGTCTGTTGAAAACTGAGGCAGTGGAGCTGGGTGACCCATTGAGAGGGGCCGCAGTAGTTGTAAGCCGATTAAAGACCGACTTCTTTGAAGCCTCCTGCAATGGCATTGTAACCCTTCGAAAATCGTTTAGGCAGTTTTTCGGTAATCGGCTAATTTTTCGGCTTTTTTCGTAAAAAGTCGAAATAGGTATTTTTCATTGTATACCTAATTATACAAAATTTAGATAAGATATTACTATAATTTTGTCACTAAAATGTCACTTATAATTATCTAGTTAAATAAAAAAAATTTCGTAATTAATTAATTTTTTTTATTATTTTAAGCCTTTTTAAATACATTTAATTAGGGATAAATACAAATTTAATTAGGTAAATTTCTTAATTAGGAGTCTTTATAAGCTAAAATATGGTGTTAATAAAATTGTATCATGTCTTGCAAACTTTTGGTTTAAAGGGGGGAAAATTATGAAAAAATGATGAAAAAAGGGTTTTTTTGTAAAAAGGTTGATATGAAAGCATGAAATGATATCATATGATGTTGTAATGACCTAGAAACTTCCCCAAAATTTCCCCACTTCCTCCTCTACCTGCTGGCCGACCCTCACCTGCAGTTTTTCCCCATTTTCCCACTTCATTTTGCTTCATTTTCTTGCAAAAAATTCATAAAAATTCACAAATTTCTTTCTCCATTCAAACCAAAACCCTAATCCTTTCTCTCTCAACCCAAATTGGTTCAAAAACATGATGAACGGAGGCTTCTTGGTGACTTGATCGTGCTAGGATTCAATTGGTGAGGTAAAAATTCTAAACTAGTTTGCTAACTTGTAGTTTATTTGTGCTAAAATCTAATTTGTAAGTATTAATTTAGTGTAAATCTTTGTTCATGAAAAATCAAGAGAAGGTTTTGATTTTTAAAAATTAGGGTTTGTAGCACAATGGTTGGATTATGTTAGGGATGGTTATCTAATTGATTAGAATGGTTAATGGTGTAATTATATGCTTGCTAAATCGACAAATTTCGATGTTTGTATCAAATCGGCTAGAAATTCGCTTACTAGATTTTTGTAGAAATTAGAATGCGACCGAAATGCGTTATGTTAGCGATATAATTAGCTTCGTATAGGACTATAAGAATGCGCGAACGCGGGGTTTCGTCTATTCGGGTTGTAGTTTTGTCGATTTCCCCGAAATGACGATTTTAGTGAAAGGATTGCGATTTTCGTGCGTTTTTCCGCGCACTGAGTGCATGCTACGATTAATTTGAGAGCGTGGATAATTGTATATTGTGACTTGCATTGTGTTAGGTTTTGTAATCTTATGCTTGATATTGTGCAAATATAGGATCGGTCGGGGAAACTTCGGATACGGCGCGAAAAGGCAAAGCGGTGGCCGGATCAGATTAGCGGGGATTTCAGGTGAGTAGATGTATTTATCTATGGGGGAATCGTCTGGATGGCGCGATGCGCCCCCCTAGTTAGGATTACCCTACTTTTTGCAAGATTATATTGTTAGTTAGCTTATCCATTCATGTACACTGCATACCCTTATAGCGAACAGTATGTTAATATGCATGGACATTCATCTCTACCTATGCGATATCATTTCGTAGGACACGAACACCTTACCATTGGCATCTGTTGCACGCGCACTATTCATGTGACACACACGCTTTTGGTAATTGCCATGCCACGTGCACGATAGAACCTGTTTATCTTAATATTGTCACCTGCATTCATACTTGATATATGAAACTGCATCGCATGCACATATCTCGCATCATCATCATATTTACATAGAACTCTAGCCAAAATTCACATCATACACATTGATATCATAGACATTTATCATATATATAACATGTGGACATTATGATTTTCTTGAGGATTTCAGTTTTGCTACGATTTCTGGATTTTTGGGGAAAACCGCAAGAATTTAACAAAAGCTTATATTTATCGTTTTTAAAACAAAGTTGCGGTTTTCTCATGATGTATGTGTCGTCCACCATGAGTTTTCATGTTTTCTGTTGGATTTCGAGACCCGATTCGAGGAGTGGATGAACCGTCTCGGGTACATGGTGGGCCCGGTATGGTACCCCGGGGCAAGAAGATCGAGTTGTAGACGATGAGCCTGGCAGGGGAAGACTACCTACCGGTGATGTCTGGCGCGGCGGATATCCGGAGGATACCGACCGTTGTCGTGGGATTTATGATATGGGACGATCCGGACTGACGGAGCCCGATATTGAGACAGATATGATTCCTATTTGGTGTCGATGCTTGACACGGGTTTTCAGATGATTTCTTGATGATACTTAGCTATTGTACAGATATTCATTTTCTAAAAGTTAAGAATGCAGTAACCTTAACATTTAAAACACTTAAAGAGTTAGAAAAGACATTGCATACATGTTCATGCATACTAGAGATATTATATCACATATGGACATACAGGTTGTTCCGCATTGCGTGCATTCTTACGATTGCCTTACTAGATGTTATATTTACTCACGAGCTGGCAACTCACCCCCGTTGTGCCACAGTGTCTTGCAGGTCGGACCCGTCACCTTTGTAGCGGCGGGCTATCTTATCATCAGCTCATTTTGCTCAGACTAGCGACATCGCCCGTAGGTGGGTTGCGAGCCTACTTTATATCTTTTGCTTTATCATTGTATCTAGCATTCTCCATCTACCATTTCACATTGTATATGCGACTTAGTGATGAGACGGAGAGATTTGTATATTGTGGTTTCTTTTGGGTCGAGCTCACTTGAGCCGACGTGTGTTTTTCTGGTATTTGCATTTTTTTTATGCTCTTTTTCTTGATATTACTATTATATTGCATGTGGTTGTGATCCGCCTTGGGCGAAGAGCTAGCTCCCGCTTGGGGATGCCATTTTTATGATTTCATATGTATTATCTTGTTGTACCCATTTTGGGGGATAGAAAATACAGGGGAGACTTCGCCGAAATTTTCAGAAATTTATGATGTTTTTAAAAAAGGATTCTATGCAACTTAATTGATTTGAAAAACCGTTTTTATTAAGGTTTTCCTTCACTCTCTTTTGATTTTGGTTTAGATTTTTCTGGGCTTTGGCTGACTTAGGTTACGGTACGCCTTTAGACGTCTCGTAATCTAAGTGCCAGTCACGTTCCGTACCTTCGGATCGTGACAAAGATGGTATCAGAGCGTAGGTTTTACCTTTCTGAGTGTAGGACGAACTTGGTAGATGGAGTAGGTGACTTAAGCAGAGTGGCGTAGCGTGGGTATGATCCGCGGCATACTTACGATACGGTACTCCGCTTAAGTGACCTTAGGACATAATTGCTTGTATTTCCTTTCTTGATTCCTTGCATTCCTTGATTCAATTGCAATGTCCTTATTAGTCCTGTTTCTTATTCCAGCTTCGATGCCGCCAAAGACTACGAGAGCTCAGCGGGCTGCCGCTAGGGATGAGATTCGGGCGGGCCCGTCTGAGGCGAGGATCGAGCGGGATGATACACCTACCCCTCAGGGTCCTACTGATCCGCCTTATCCTGACCGTATTGCCAGATTAGAGGCCGGCATGCAAGAGTTGCGGCAGATGATGGGATCTTTAGTTGAGTCCAGCCGGGCACAGAGATCCGAGGACGTTCCTTCCACCGCACAGACCACGATCGTACCTGCTGCACAGATGGTCACTCCTGCTGCTACTACGGAGACTATCCCTGTTTCACTACAGGAGTTCATGATATTGAGACCTCCAGCTTTTACCGGTACAGATGCGACAGAGGACCCACAGGCTTTTCTTGATAGGATGGCTCGGATTTGCCGTTCGTTGAGGTGTTCTGATGATAGATTGGTGGAGTTTGCGAGTTTTCGCCTGGAGGGTCTTGCCCAGACATGGTATGATTCAGTAGAGAGAGGCCGAGCTGCAGGTCTGCCTTCTATGACCTGGGATGAGTTTACATCTGCATTTCTTGCCCGTTTTCTTCCGGAGAGTGTCCGAGATGCTCGAGCCCGTAGTTTTGAGTCTTTGCGCAAGTCTCCTGGGATGACAGTGTCGGAGTATGATATACAGTTTACCCAGTTGTCTCGATATGCTCCGTACCTAGTAGACACAGAAGAGAAGAGAATAAAGAGGTTTGTACGAGGGCTTGATACACAGCTATTCCTTGCCATCGGCACCCAGCACTTTGATACATACGCTGCCGCGATGGATGCAGCCTTACTTTTGGAGGAGCGTATTTCTGAGACTCCGGTCGTTTCTAGGCCGAAGAGGATCCGTACTGATACGCCAGCCCAGCGGCAGATGGGCAGACATCGTGATAGATTATTTCCGGGAGATGGCGGAGGCAGAGGATTGAGACGAGGTCAGTTATTTGGTTCATATCCACAGACCCAGCAGTCGTCTCCAGGATGTTTTCGGTGTGGGAGTCAGTACCACCGTGTCAGAAACTGTACCATGGGACGCCAGGGCGCGGCGACAGTCCCGCATGTGACTTTACCACCCTCACCACCTTCTCAGAGAGCTTTACTTCCTACTCCTGATGATGCTCCACGCCAGTCAGATGCTTCTAGAGGCCATGGGCGTGGCGGTCCAGTTCCGAGAGGACGAGGCGACAGAGGCAGAGGCAGAGGCCGAGGTAGAGGCAGAGGACAGCCAGCTATTAGTGGTGGACAGGCCCGAGTGTTCGCATTGACTCCTCAGGATGCACAGGCATCCAATGCCGTCGTGACAGGTACTCTGCCAGTATGTTCTTTTGATGCATGGGTATTATTTGATCCAGGCTCCACACATTCCTATGTATCCACGTATTTTGCACCGAGGTTGGGCCGAGAGTCATCTCCGTTAGATCAGCCGCTTGTCGTTATTACCCCGGTAGGCGAGTCTTTTGTTGCCCGTTTTGTGTACCGATCGTGTTCCGTTCGTATCGGGGAGAGAGATTCTTCAGTTGATTTGATTCTCCTCGATATGCTAGACTTTGACGTTCTTCTTGGTAAGGACTGGCTAGCCACCTGTTATGCATCCGTGGACTGCCGTGAGAAAGCAGTCAAATTCAGTTTTCCTGGTGAGCCGGTTCTTATTATTCAGGGAGATCGTAGCGCTACCCTTCCCAGCTTGATTTCTTCTCTTCGCGCTGGTCAGCTCTTAAGGAAAGGGTGTCAGGGATTCTTAGCCTATGTTTGTGATACTAGCTCCACAGAGGTTCCTTTGGACCAGGTCCCTATTGTGAGAGAGTTCCCTGATGTATTCCCTGATGAGCTGCCTGGTCTGCCACCAGAGCGCGAGATTGAGTTCTGTATTGACTTGATCCCCGGCACGGGGCCTATTTCTATACCTCCTTATCGGATGGCCCCGGCGGAGCTGAGAGAGCTAAAGGATCAGTTACAGGACTTGCTGGACAAAGGGCTTATCCGACCGAGTGTGTCACCTTGGGGTGCTCCCGTCTTGTTTGTTAAGAAGAAGGACGGAAGTATGCGTTTATGCATTGATTACCGTCAGCTGAACCGGGTTACTGTGCGGAACAGATATCCCCTACCCCGCATTGATGACTTATTTGATCAGCTCCAGGGTGCAGGGTTTTTCTCGAAGGTTGATTTACGGTCAGGTTATCACCAGTTGCGGGTTCGGAAGGAGGATATTCCGAAGACCGCTTTCCGTACTCGTTATGGTCATTATGAGTTCTTGGTGATGTCGTTCGGGCTCACCAATGCCCCGGCAGCTTTTATGGATTTGATGAACCGCGTATTCAGGCCGTATCTCGATCAGTTCATCATTGTGTTCATTGACGACATCTTGGTTTATTCTCGGAGCCGGGAGGAGCATGAGCAGCACTTACGTATCACATTGCAGACTTTGAGGGAGCATCAGCTGTTCGCCAAATTCTCCAAGTGCGCATTCTGGCTAGACAGTGTCGATTTCTTGGGTCATGTGGTGACGAGAGATGGTATTTGTGTGGACCCGAAGAAGATCGAGGCAGTTCAGCGTTGGCCTAGACCGGTATCAGTTACAGAGGTTCGTAGCTTTCTAGGTCTGGCCGGCTATTATCGACGTTTTGTCCAGGATTTCTCCCGCATTGCTGCACCGTTGACCGGGTTGACCCGGAAGGGGGTTCCTTTTGATTGGACCCAGGCATGTGAGGATAGCTTCCAGCAGTTGAAGACTCGTCTGACTACTGCACCAGTGTTAGCATTGCCTTCAGGATCAGGCGGGTTCGTGGTATATTGTGATGCTTCTAGAGTGGGGCTGGGCTGTGTATTGATGCAGCACGACAGAGTTATCGCGTATGCTTCTCGGCAGCTGAGGAAACACGAGCAGAACTACCCCACCCATGATTTAGAGATGGCTGCAGTGGTATTTGCACTTAAGATCTGGAGACATTACCTATACGGTGAGTCGTGCCAGATATTCACTGACCACAAGAGTTTGAAATATATCTTCCAGCAGCGAGATCTGAACCTGAGACAGCGCCGTTGGATGGAGTTGGTGAAGGATTATGACTGCGAGATTCTATACCATCCGGGCAAGGCGAATGTGGTGGCAGATGCTTTGAGTAGGAGGCCCGGAGGTAGCTTATCTTGTTTGAGCGCAGTATAGATGCATTCGACGGCGGATTGGCAGGTTTTATGTGATAGCAGAGTGCAGTTCGAGTTCACTCCTACAGGGGGACAGCTAGCCCATTTCAGAGCACGCCCACAGTTACTTGACCGTATCTGCAAGGCGCAGTCCGGCGATGCCCGTATTTTAGAGATTATTGAGCAGATTCGACAGGGCAGAGTTTCTGAGTTCGTGATTGATGATCAGGGGATACTTCGATTTGGGACTCGACTATGCATGCCAGATTCAGAGGGACTGAGGCGTGATATTCTTGAGGAGGCACATAGATCAGTATACAGTGTGCATCCAGGTTCCACCAAGATGTACCGTGATTTGAGAGAAGTTTACTGGTGGGACGGGATGAAGAAGGATATTACAGACTTTGTGTCGAGATGCCTGACTTGTCGGCAAGTCAAGGCTGACCACCAGAGGCCAGCCGGCGAGTTACAGCCTTTGCCCATCCCTGAGTGGAAGTGGGAGCAGGTCTCCATGGACTTCGTTGTGGGTCTACCCAGGACCAGTCGAGGGTATGACTCTATTTGGGTGATTGTGGATCGACTGACGAAAGCGGCTCACTTTCTGCCAGTGAAGACCACTTTTGGATTTTCTCAGTATGCCCAGGTTTATATTGATGAGATAGTGCGACTGCATGGTGTTCCGACTTGCATCGTGTCCGACCGTGGCACCCAGTTTACCAGCCGATTGTGGCAGAAACTCCAGGAAGCTTTGGGCACCCGATTGAGTTTTAGCACAGCCTTTCATCTTCAGACTGACGGTCAGTCGGAGCGTACGATTCAGACTCTTGAGGACATGCTCAGAGCTTGTGTTTTAGATTTCGGTGGTAGCTGGGATCGTCATTTGCCTTTGATCGAGTTTTCCACAATAATAGCTTCCAGGAGACGATTCAGATGGCACCTTTTGAGGCTTTATATGGGAGGAGATGTCGATCACCTGTATGTTGGACAGAGCTCAGGGAGAGCAGTATTTTGGGGCCGCAGATCGTACAGGAGACGACCGAGAAGATACAGCTGATTCGGGACAGGATGAGAGCGGCACAGAGCAAGCAGAAATCATATGCTGACAGGTGCCGTCGCCGACTCGAGTTCGCTATTGGCGATCATGTTTTCCTGAAGGTCTCTCCGATGAAAGGTGTGATGAGATTTGGGCGGAAAGGGAAACTGAGTCCTAGATATGTTGGTCCTTTCGAGATCCTAGAGCGCGTTGGTCCAGTCGCTTATCGGTTAGCTCTTCCGCCCAGCTTCCCCGATGTTCACCCCGTATTCCATGTCTCGATGCTCCGCAAGTACCTTCATGATCCTTCCCAGGCGATTCAGCACCAGACGATCCAGCTAGAGCGTGATCTTTCTTTCACCGAGCAGCCGGTTGTCATCTTGGATCGGCAGGTGAAGAAATTGAGGTCGAAGGTTATACCGTCCGTCAAGGTTCTTTGGCGTGGCCCGAACAGCGAGGAGGTCACCTGGGAGACCGAGGTCGAGATGAGGAAGAGATATCCCCATCTTTTTGAAGGTACACGTAGTTAAATTTTAAATTCGGGGACCGAATTTCTTTAAGGGGGGAAGATTGTAACCCTTCGAAAATCGTTTAGGCAGTTTTTCGGTAATCGGCTAATTTTTCGGCTTTTTTCGTAAAAAGTCGAAATAGGTATTTTTCATTGTAGACCTAATTATACAAAATTTAGATAAGATATTACTATAATTTTGTCACTAAAATGTCACTTATAATTATCTAGTTAAATAAAAAAAATTTCGTAATTAATTAATTTTTTTATTATTTTAAGCCTTTTTAAATACATTTAATTAGGGATAAATACAAATTTAATTAGGTAAATTTCTTAATTAGGAGTCTTTATAAGCTAAAATATGGTGTTAATAAAATTGTATCATGTCTTGCAAACTTTTGGTTTAAAGGGGGGAAAATTATGAAAAAATGATGAAAAAAGGGTTTTTTTGTAAAAAGGTTGATATGAAAGCATGAAATGATATCATATGATGTTGTAATGACCTAGAAACTTCCCCAAAATTTCCCCACTTCCTCCTCTACCTGCTGGCCGACCCTCACCTGCAGTTTTTCCCCATTTTCCCACTTCATTTTGCTTCATTTTCTTGCAAAAAATTCATAAAAATTCACAAATTTCTTTCTCCATTCAAACCAAAACCCTAATCCTTTCTCTCTCAACCCAAATTGGTTCAAAAACATGATGAAAGGAGGCTTCTTGGTGACTTGATCATGCTAGGATTCAATTGGTGAGGTAAAAATTCTAAACTAGTTTGCTAACTTGTAGTTTATTTGTGCTAAAATCTAATTTGTAAGTATTAATTTAGTGTAAATCTTTGTTCATGAAAAATCAAGAGAAGGTTTTGATTTTTAAAAATTAGGGTTTGTAGCACAATGGTTGGATTATGTTAGGGATGGTTATCTAATTGATTAGAATGGTTAATGGTGTAATTATATGCTTGCTAAATCGACAAATTTCGATGTTTGTATCAAATCGGCTAGAAATTCGCTTACTAGATTTTTGTAGAAATTAGAATGCGACCGAAATGCGTTATGTTAGCGATATAATTAGCTTCGTATAGGACTATTAGAATGCGCGAACGCGGGGTTTCGTCTAGTCGGGTTGTAGTTTTGTCGATTTCCCCGAAATGACGATTTTAGTGAAAGGATTGCGATTTTCGTGCGTTTTTCCGCTCACTGAGTGCATGCTACGATTAATTTGAGAGCGTGGATAATTGTATGTTGTGACTTGCATTGTGTTAGGTTTTGTAATCTTATGCTTGATATTGTGCAAATATAGGATCGGTCGGGGAAACTTCGGATACGGCACGAAAAGGCAAAGCGGTGGCCGGATCAGATTAGCGGGGATTTCAGGTGAGTAGATGTATTCATCTATGGGGGAATCGTCTGGATGGCGCGATGCGCCCCCTAGTTAGGATTACCCTACTTTTTGCAAGATTATATTGTTAGTTAGCTTATCTATTCATGTACACTGCATACCCTTATAGCGAACAGTATGTTAAATTGCATGGACATTCATCTCTACCTATGCGATATCATTTCGTAGGACACGAACACCTTACCATTGGCATCTGTTGCACGCGCACTATTCATGTGACACACACGCCTTTGGTAATTGCCATGCCACGTGCACGATAGAACCTGTTTATCTTAATATTGTCACCTGCATTCATACTTGATATATGAAACTGCATCGCATGCACATATCTCGCATCATCATCATATTTACATAGAACTCTAGCCAAAATTCACATCATACACATTGATATCATAGACATTTATCATATATATAACATGTGGACATTATGATTTTCTTGAGGATTTCAGTTTTGCTACGATTTCTGGATTTTTGGGGAAAACCGCAAGAATTTAACAAAAGCTTATATTTATCGTTTTTAAAACAAAGTTGCGGTTTTCTCATGATGTATGTGTCGTCCACCATGAGTTTTCATGTTTTCTGTTGGATTTCGAGACCCGATTCGAGGAGTGGATGAACCGTCTCGGGTACATGGTGGGCCCGGTATGGTACCCCGGGGCAAGAAGATCGAGTTGTAGACGATGAGCCTGGCAGGGGAAGACTACCTACCGGTGATGTCTGGCGCGGCGGATATCCGGAGAATACCGACCGTTGTCGTGGGATTTATGATATGGGACGATCCGGACTGACGGAGCCCGATATTGAGACAGATATGATTCCTATTTGGTGTCGATGCTTGACACGGGTTTTCAGATGATTTCTTGATGATACTTAGCTATTGTACAGATATTCATTTTCTAAAAGTTAAGAATGCAGTAACCTTAACATTTAAAACACTTAAAGAGTTAGAAAAGACATTGCATACATGTTCATGCATACTAGAGATATTATATCACATATGGACATACAGGTTGTTCCGCATTGCGTGCATTCTTACGATTGCCTTACTAGATGTTATATTTATTCACGAGCTGGCAACTCACCCCCGTTGTGCCACAGTGTCTTGCAGGTCGGACCCGTCACCTTTGTAGCGGCGGGCTATCTTATCATCAGCTCATTTTGCTCAGACTCGCGACATCGCCCGTAGGTGGGTTGCGAGCCTACTTTATATCTTTTGCTTTATCATTTTATCTAGCATTCTCCATCTACCATTTCACATTGTATATGCGACTTAGTGATGAGACGGAGAGATTTGTATATTGTGGTTTCTTTTGGGTCGAGCTCACTTGAGCCGACGTGTGTTTTTCTGGTATTTGCATTTTTTTTATGCTCTTTTTCTTGATATTACTATTATATTGCATGTGGTTGTGATCCGCCTTGGGCGAAGAGCTAGCTCCTGCTTGGGGATGCCATTTTTATGATTTCATATGTATTATCTTGTTGTACCCATTTTGGGGGATAGAAAATACAGGGGAGACTCTGCCGAAATTTTCAGAAATTTATGATGTTTTTAAAAAGGGATTCTATGCAACTTAATTGATTTGAAAAACCGTTTTTATTAAGGTTTTCCTTCACTCTCTTTTGATTTTGGTTTAGATTTTTCTGGGCTTTGGCTGACTTAGGTTACGGTACGCCTTTAGACGTCTCGTAATCTAAGTGCCAGTCACGTTCCGTACCTTCGGGTCGTGACAGGCATTGGGGCATTGAAGTTCATGGATGGGAGCATGGTCCCGAAGAATAGCCCAGTGGTGGTCTGAGTTACTTGTTCCACCGGCATCTTGAAAAGGGAGGCCGCTTTGGGCCCGTAGGTTATACCTCCAGATGAGGCGGAACGGGAGTTGCAGTTGCAGCCGGAGCAGTTAAAGGCCATTGATGTTCTTTTTTCTGCAGGAGAGCAAAACCAAATCTTAGTACCTCGAACCTAAGGGCAACCATATTAAACCGCGATTCGTTCGCGAACACGACACACGAAGTGTGGAGTGGAAAGAGGAAGAGGTTCCACCGGGCGTGCCGGAATCTGTTCTCCGCCGAAAGCAGAGACGCGATCGCGTAGGTCCGTCTTGCCTGAATTTCGAGGGCAGATGCTATTTGGTGCTATCCGTCTACCTCTTCGAAAACGCCAAGTTGATTTATGGCACCGTATATCGAAGGTTTAGACGGATGCGGCCGATGTAGCAGACTTCGTCAGATTCCCCCTCTTCGAGGGGTTTTTGATTGTGGGGACGCTCTTCCCTGCTAGCGCAAGCCCCTACAGTTAATTACACTACCGCATCGCAGTAACCACTTTCTCCTTCTCCAGATGGTCATTTCGTGTCGTGGGTGTTTGTTTTGTTTTTGGTTACCCGTGGATTATATACGGAGACTAATTTATGTTGTCGCCCGTAAGGTGTGGATTAGTCCAAATCCGTATTTTCTTAGATTTGGGTTTGGGGTTGGGTTTAAGGATGCGTTAGTCTCATTTGAGACTAAGATCAACTTAAACGTTTTTTAATGATACGTTAGTCTAATTTTTAGAATAAGATCAACTTAATAGGATCATTTAGATCCAATAAAAGAGTATATGGACTCTATTGTTTAGTTTAGGGACATTGCGGTCCATAATTAGTTTAAGGACATTGCGGTCTAAGGTTAAGGACATCATAGTTCATGGGCTTAAGGACCCCACGGTCCGAGGTTAAGGACATCATAGTCCATGGGTTTAAGGACCCCACAATCCGAGATTAAGGACATCATAGTCTATGGGTTTAAAGACCCCACAGTCCGAGGTTAAGGACATCATAGTCCATGGGCTTAAGGACCCCACAGTCTAGTTTAAAAATGTCATAGTCTATGAAATGTATGGTTGTCGGGACCCGTCACCTCTCTGAAGACGTTGAAGGATTACAACGACAAATATCAGAGGAGTGAAGAGATGTACCCTTGAACCAATTTTGGTTGAGAGATCTGTAGTCCAATTTGAGACTAAGATCAAAAGATTTGTGAGCATATGGGCTCGGTTAATCTGAATTAAGGACTTATGGCCGATCTTGGGCTAAGTCCAATCAAGTTAAAATTTTTAACATTTATTCTGAGTTGTTGAGCATTTATTTGGGCTTGGCCCTTTTAACGATGCTGAGCATTGATTTGAATTCTGACAATATTTTGTCTTTTATTGAATGCTGAGCATCCATCACAGCTCTGGGGTTTATTAAAGAACAATTTATGTTCTATCAACGCAGCACATGGTGCGCTTGGCGCTTTGCGCCAGTCAAAAAGCGCAGTGCGCTATATTTGGAGCGCTGAGGCGCTGCAGCGCTTTGTGCTAGATGTGGAGCGCTGAGGCGCTTCTGTTACGCAGCGCACACGTGAGGAGCACGTGGTGCGTTTGGCGCTGAGCGCCAGATAATGGGTGTAATGCGCTATATTTAGAGCGCAAGCGCTATCTGTTCTGTGGCGCACACGTGAGGAGCACGTGGTGCGCTTGGCGCTTTGCCCCAGATCAGGAGCGCTGAGATGCTTCTTTTTAATATGGAGCACTAAGGCTCTATATGCAGTGCTGTGCGCTAGTTCTGGTGCGCTGAAACTCTTCTTTTTAATATGGAGCACTAAGGCTCTTTTATGCAGCGCTATGCACTGAGAATTAAATTATCCTTTAAGAGACTTTGTCTCATAGATCTAAGAATAAAGTTCTTAGTTTTACAGGAGATGCTTCAATCTCTTATATTGATGAAAGGTTTTGCCTTTATGAATCTGTGATCTTTAAGAGAATTGAATTATTCTCCCCCTTTCATTATAATGAGATGTTCATGATCTTTTTGTATAAAAGACCTTAGTCTTATAGATCTATGATCTGTGAGAAGAATTATGTTCTTCTTCTTGTTTTATGATGAGATCTTTTGATCTCTTTATGAAAAGACTTTTGGTCTTGTAGATCTATAATCTTAAAGAAGTGAACTCTTCTTCTTAATATGAGATGATTTCATCTCTCTGTTCTTTTTACCTTGAAGAAAAGCTGTTTTTCTATCGAGAGCTTGGCTCTTCTCTCTCAATTTTCTCAAAGCTTATGGGGGTTTTGTCTATTTTCTTCTGTATATCCGAGACTTGACGTCTTGAGGCCTTTATATAGGGTGAGCTGATTTGTTCAATCAGTTAAGAAGATATTTTCTCCAATTGATTTGGGGATTCCCCCACCGTTGGATCTTCGATCCAAAGGCTTCTGATTTACAGAAGGCAATCTTCTTTTTTTTTAACAAGATTGGGAAATCTTTCCATACAGAATTTATCCTGTAATTTTGGTGATTTTTAATCACCTTTGGATCATTGATCCAACGGTGCACCGGTTTACAGAGTACAATTTTGTTGTTTGGAAAGATTTTGAGGAATCTTTTTTCAACAGAATTTAATTCTGATTAATTATTGATTTATCATTATTATTGGATTTTTGATATGAAGGTGGGGAGCTTTTAGTTCCAGTGCTCGCGCACCCGTGCTTTGCATGTGGTGCATTGCTTAGTGTGCAGCGCACCCGTACTTTGCATGTGGTGAGCTGCATAGAGCGTAATGCACCCAGCGCTAGCGCACACATGCTTTGCACGTGGTGCGCTGCTTAGGGCACAGCGCATATGGCGCTGCATCTGAAGCGTTGCTTCATTTCAAAATTTGAATTTTGAACAGAGCTTTGCTCTGATTGGGGGAAACACCCCCCATATATTGTTGGTATTTAGTAAATGCTGTAGGGTATTTGTGGCACTTTCTATTGGAGAATAATCTGCAGCCGGTGTTACTCGGCAGCACATAATTGGGCACCTTGGCCACGTGCCAGTTTGGGGGGTTAAGGGTTCAAGACAGCTTATTGTGGGGCCAATTACGTTACTTGGCAGGTTACTTGGCAGCACGTAATAAGGCTGTGGGCACCTTGACCACATGCCAGTTTGGAGGGTGAGGGTTCAAGACAGCTTATTATGGGTTCGATTACTGATGATGCTCATAATTGGGAACCTCGCAAATCATGACACATGGCAGATGACGTGTCCGAAGACACACGGAAATAGGGCAAGAACCACACAATGGGGGCGTCCCTCGGGCTATCGTTTCGCGGCCTGGACCCGACCTCTAAGGACTCCCTGAACATTTCTATGCTCGCCATGTAAATGAGCCTTGGCTCGCCTCTGAGACCTCCTACACGCCGAGCTCCTCGGCCCTTCTCCTCCGAGCTATCACAGAACCGAACTAGCTCAGCCTCCCGTCCTCTTTTAGGCCTCTCACCGAGCTAGGCCTCTTCGGTTTTATCGGGCGATCTAGAAAGCAGATCACATGCGACTCCGCCACGGCTCCGCGAATCTCGCCAGGCGTGAGATATCTGCCGCCCTATGATTCTGCGTTCCACGCTGTCGCATCCTTCATTAACGAGCATATTTCGTCATTAATGGGGGATCCCACCATTCACGCAGGCGTAACGCCAGGAACGTAACGACCGGCGAGGATCTCACGCCAGCTAACCGATAGCAGCCGCTATATAAACCCCACTCAGTCAACTCAGGTAACACAATTTTACTCCAATAGGCCGCTACTCTGCTTAAATACCTCGGCTAACTTGATCGTCAGAGCGTCCACGGTGGCACGACCACCCCGGGAATTCTTTGCAGGTAGCTCTGCCTCATTCCAAATCAATCCCACTGAGATCTGCACGCTCCAGAAGGCAACTCTCAAACCCAATCTCAGCCGTTCATCGATGCTCACGACAGATCGACGGAGGACAACATCAGAAGGAGATCCTGACCTCCATCAGTTAGCGCCGTCTGTGGGAACTTTGAAAATTCCACTCATCAAAAGTTGATCTTCCAATCCCAAATTCATGGCGAGTGATCACTGCGTCGATCCAAGCACAAGCCGCCACCCTCCCCACAACGGAGACACGGACAAATCCTCTCCTCCTCCTAACACCGTTCATGCCCTGTCTGCACGGATCGACAGGCTTGCATCCATTGTGGATGCCCTTGTCCGCGTCCAAACAGTGGGACAAGCCCCCGAGGTCACCGTTCCACCACCTCGGGACTGCGACCTTCGCAGAGGGGGAGATGACACTGCCCATGTTGGCACCGCTGAGTAGCATCTCGCTATCTCCGGCGGCCACAGGTCCCCCGCGACGACCAATTCAATAACTTGCTGGGCGCCTCACACCTCCATGCCGAGGTCTCGTGAAAGAGCCCCCGCCCCGAGGCTCATCGCGCTCCTGTCCCTCCTGAGGAGGTAACGATCAACTCGCCTGCTTCCAGGCATGGCCAGCACCCTCTCCCTCGACGGGGTCACGCGGGCGGCACTCACCGCGATAACTCGAGAACGAACTCGCCAGGGGACATGAGGAACCTCATAGAATGGAACCGGAGTCGCAGCTAGGCACAGGCCGCTAGCGGGAGGGGCCATAACTCCGAATACGCCGAATCCTCGGGGTACCATGACCGTCTCGACGCCCTCGAAAAGAAAATCGAGGGTATACATCGAGAGGGTCGTCCTCCAAACAAGGGGACCAGGTATGCTGTCGACACACTTACGAAGCCTTTCACTGAAGAGCTGCTCGCTGTACGCGTCTCGTCCAGGAATAAGCTTCCAAAAGTGGCTCTCTTTAACAGGAAGTCCGACCCGAAAGACCACCTGGACACGTTCACGGTGGGCATGAGCTTCTAGGACAACTCTGACACCACCCAATGTTGTGCGTTCTCCACCACTCTCATCCAGGCTGGGCGAGACTGGTTCCGAGGACTCACGCCATGCTCCATCTCTACCTTTGATGAGCTGGCCGCCAGTTCCTCGGGCATTTCTTCGGGAACAGACGGTAGAAGCGGACTGTCGATTACCTCTTCACTATAAAGAGCGGGGGCAAGGAATCCTTTAAAGGATACATCACTCGCTTCTACAACGCTCTTCTTGAGGTCCCCGAGCACCGGGGCGAGACTGTAATCACAGCGCTGAGGTCGGGTCTCAGGCACAAGGAGTGGCTCCGCTCCTTTGCATTAGCACAACCTAAAACCATGGCTGAGGTAAAGGCTAAGACCGAACGGGAAATCCAGCTCGAATCCGAGGTAAACGCGAACCTACCCCGGAGTGACCAGGCCGATCAAAAGAAGAGGGGTAGAGAAGAGAAGAAGAAAGTCGACCGGCCAAAGCCATACTCCCCGAAGTTCCAGGAGTATATCTCACTCAACATCTCTCAGACTGAACTGTTGGAGGAGGTGAAAGGAGAGCGATTCTTCAAGCTCCCTCCGGTCACCAATAGGGCGGCCAAACGGACACGAGGCCCGTACTGCGCCTTCCATAGGTCGCAGGGACACCCTATAATGAACTGTAAACAACTCCGCGACTACATCGAGGAGTTGATTCGCTCGGGGCACTTGACAAAGTACCTGCGGGAAAAGCGACAGGCAGACCGGGAGAAAGAGAACCATCCCCTCCCGGCGAATTGAGGATCGGCTAAATCATGGTCGTATCGTCTGGTGGTGCGCCTGAAGCCAGCGAGATTCGACACCTCCTACCGGTCGAGGGAACTAGCAGCCAGCCCCGGAAGAAAAACAAAGCAGTCAAGCCTATCACCTTCACCGATGAAGACCTCCACGGAATATCCTTGCCTCACAACGATCCCCTCATGATTATAGCACGGGTTCACCGCTACGAGGTTCAAAGGATACTGGTCGACTCGGGAAGCTCGGCGGACATCCTCTTCCATGACTGCTTCCAGCATATGGGGCTCGACCCGTTAGACCTGAGGCCAACCGTCCACATTCTGTCGAGGTTTATTAACTACTCCATCCCAGAGGAGTGGTTCCCTCCTCCTTAACATCGGGAAGACGGGCCCTACGAGAACTTTACCAGTGGTGTTCATCGTTGCTAGAATTCCATCGTCCTACAATATCCTCCAGGGACGCCCGACGCTAAACTCGCTTCGGGCATAAATCTCGACCTACCACCTCGCAATCAAGTTTCCACTGGAACAAGGGGAATAGGCCGGGCCTACGGGAACCAGCAAATCATAAAGATTTGCTTCACAGCGACGTCCACCTCTCAGGAGCAAAGCGATGACCTTGAAAGCATGAGCGATCTCCAGGGGTCCTTGGATACCCATGACGAGCAAAACGAAGTCCGAGGAGCCCCGGTAGAGACGCTAACGGAGGTCCCCCTCGTCGAGGGGGACAATGAACAAACTGTCCAGATCGGGCCACTCTTAACGGGAGCCCGGCGAGAAGAATTGATCCACTTTCTCCGAGGAAACTCGGACGTATTCGCTTGGGCCGCCGCCAACATGCCCGGGATCGACCCCAAAGTAATCTCGCATAAGCTCGGGATCGACCCGACGGTCCGACCCGTCAGGTAGAAAAACAAAGCTTTGCTCCGATCAAACAAAAGACGATCGAGGACGAAGTCGACAGGTTGCTTGCAGCCAACTTCATTCGAAACGTAGCCTACTCAGAATGACTGGCGAATGTGGTCATGGTTAAAAGGGCAAGCGGGAAGTAGCGCATGTGCGTCGACTTCACAGATCTCAACAAGGCCTGCCCAAAAGACAACTATCCCCTCTCTCGGATAGATCAGCTTGTCGATGGCTCGGCAGGGTACGAATTGCTCAGCTTCATGGATGCATTCTCCGGCTACAACCAGATTCGTATAAACTGAACAGACGAAGAGCTTACCGCATTCACAACGGACCGGGGGGTATACTGCTATAAAGTGATGCCCTTCGGCCTAAAAAACGTTGGAACTACATACCAGCGCTTGGTCAACAGGATGTTCAAACCACAGATCGGGAGGAACATGGAGGTTTACGTCGACGACATGCTCATCAAGTCGACCTTATCGGACGAGCACACCAAAGATCTTAGCGAGACTTTCAACATCCTCCGCAAATACAAAATGAAGTTGAATCCCGCCAAGTGTGCGTTCGGGGTCACTAGTGGAAAATTCCTCGGGTTCATGGTTACCCACCGAGGAATCGAAGCTAACCCGAAAAAGATCAGCGCCATCCTCAACATGGCCGCGCCGAAGAGTAACGTCGAAATCATGCGACTCATGAGGATGGTGGCCGCTCTGAGTCGCTTCATGTCAGGGTCAGGAGAAAAGTGCCTCCCATTCTTCAAACCCCTAAGAAAGATGATGATGCGGGCCAAGAGGGAAGCATTTATGCCGATCCCTGAGATGCCCATTACAACTAGGCCAACGTGGTTGTCTTTGTTCTTAGGGCTAGGTGTTCAGTGCAAATCCTTGACAACGATCATGTCGATGGGTCTAGGACCTAAACATAGTTCGTTCAATGCGAATCCCTACAAACTAGATCCTTGTTCACTGTGAATTCATGTGAGAGTGGTTATGTAAAGCCAAAGGTAAATCTATTTCTTGTTCACCGCCTAAGTTTGGATCAGCTATGTAATTGTGCGTAATGTAATTATTCGGTCTTAACATATTTTTTGTTGACTGTTGTATTCGGCTCAACAACGAATCGACATGCTGCGTTGTGCTTAAGTGTTTTTCTTGTTACAGACATGCTTATTTCTCTGTTTCAATTCACATGCTACAAAATGTTAAAATGAACCGTGTCGTTTGAACTAAAGCGCGTCGAATCTATCAAGGTGTCGGGATGCCCTGAATCCTAACTCTATCAAATAACCTTACCAAGGATGGAAGAAATGAATCTTCTAAAGAAGCTGCTGATTTTCTAATCTCCCCATATATTTGGTTGGTATTTGGGAAATGTTGTAGGGTATTTGTGGCACTTTCTATTGGAGAATAATCTGCAGCTGGCGTTACTTGGCAGCACGTAATAAGGCTGTGGACATCTTGGCCACGTGCCAGTTTGGGGGGTTGCGAGTTCAAGACAGCTTATGATGGGGCCAATTACATTACTTGGCAGGTTACTTGGCAGCACGTAATAAGGCTATGGGCATCTTGACCACATGCCAGGTGTAGGGGGTGAGAGTTCAAGACAGCTTATTGTGGGGTCGATTACTAACAAGATAAGAACACATAATAAAAAGGATAAGGTTAAACGGGTAGGGATGAAAGAAAGAAGGCTTCTTTGATGAAGTAAAAGTATTAGATATTAACTTGCTTTAATTTTATTGTTTCTCCTGAATTTTTTTATCCCCTTGCTCCTCAAAAAATGCTGACAAATTATCCAAAACTCCCACACATCGCGTGGCATTTACCCTTTAGTATAATACTAAGTGGATATGCACCCCACCCCACCCCACCCGATCAACACACACACACAGAGAAACAAAAAAAAACGATTCTTTTTCCCCCATATCGATGTGTTTGATTAAATTTGACTAACAATTTCTTTTTATATAACCTATGTCCGCCTTTAATAAAACTTGCAAGGGATCAATATGAGCTCAATAGCTCATCGGGAGAGTATCATATTAGCAGCAAAATGTACGTTCAGGAATTAATTTTCTACTATAACCTACTTCCAAATTGTATAAATGACATTTTCACCTTGTGTTTTCAAAGAAGCGATCATCTCTCCCATAGAAGCAGTCAACTTACTTCATCACAGCATGGTGAGAATCAATGTCAGTCCAATGAGTAAATGAAAAATACAATAAGGGCTGAAGCTTGAGATCGAGAGATCTAATCGAGTGAAAATGCATAAAGAAGATTTGAAACTTTAGCACGAAAGCTCGAAGAATAATGAATACAGAAAGAATAAGTGAAGAAACGGACCTCAATTTATAGCAAAAACGTACACTTGCCTCAAAAGGCACCAAAACGTTCACCATTAAGTATCCCAGTCTCCAGGTTTGAACCTTCAATCGAGGGGATTTCGGAGCTTGGTACCTCCAGTTTAGAATCTCTAAGTTGGACTTGAATCCAACCTGTATGACAACAAACATATAATTAATCACAAACTCCGTGAATTTTGCTTCGCGAGGATTTTAAGTTGTAGATACACAGAAACTCGCCAAAAAAAGGAGTGAAACATAAATCAAATCAACCTGTTTATCGACTCCTCTATTAAAGCAGTGAAATAGGGAAATCTATAACATGCAAGTTTTTAGGGACTTCAACAAGTTTGGCGGGCGTCAAGAATCATGCTTATGGGATCAACTTTCAAATATGGTCTTGTAAATATCAAAGCTCAATTGCTTTCTTCGAGTTACATGGGCCTTTTTTAATTTTGGTAAATTTGTTGCTACAACAGAAGATTGCACTTGCTGAAAAAAATGATAGCTTCCCTTAATGAAAGTCCCAGAATTTAAAAGTGAATAAATAAAAATAAATTTTTTCGTTTCCAACAGTTTCCTCGTATAATTAAGATCCTTCCAAAACAACATTCACCAATCATGCAACCATGTTGGAGTACGAATCTTCCAAATTTAGATGCTATAGATCATTATTGGTGGTGTAACTTGTTTCTTGTGATGGTAGACTTATTAAGAAATTATAGAACATTCTTCCACAAAATTTTTGGAAGATAAAAAAAGAAAAGGACTAATTTTTCCTTTCTTCGCAATATTTGACTCTGTTTTGATATTACCTCAGATTCTGTTAAAAGCAGAAGCCTTGAAAAACATCAAGCACTTCCTATAAAATGTAAATAAAAAAATTAACATATCATCAAATTAGATTCGACTCTATCCACCGATCAAAAGTTATTTATTTTATACAAATTTATAATATCTCTTAGTGCACCCATGTTAAAGATGGTCATTTAAGAATCATTGGTGGACTATAGATATTATAGCTTAACTTTATAGGCATCCGGCTTCCACTGATATATATGTTTGTGCTTTCGGATTAAGAAAACTCATTTCAGGCTAATGATGGTGTCTATAATAAAATGGCTGGGAATGAGAATCCACCACCTAAATCTTGCATAAGTTGCAAGCCCTTTCTAGTAATCTTTAGGCGATACAATTTTTTAATTGACTAATGATGAATGTGCTCATAATCTTTCTCCTCACCTCCTGCCACCTGTCTATTGAATGACCCAGATTTTCTCTCAAGCCAACACCTAAAAGATGAAATTCAATAGATTCCGCAAGTCTAGTAAACATTCGCTCGAAACATAGAAGCATTTGGTCGGAAGAGTAAAATTGTTCAACTTCTAAGCTAGAAACTGGAGACTAATGCTTCAATCCATGGTTCAACGATGACAGTCTAAACCTTATATTGCTTGAGCATCGGTATTCTCCTTTTTCTTTAGTCCTAACGATTCTGAGAAAGGAAGCTTTCATCAGAAACAAGACTAGATAGGCTGGAAAAGTTCCAACAATAATACTAGAAATATATATCACAATACTGCGCTGCACATCATAATATTAACTCAATTGGGTGATTCAAAATAAAACACTATAATTCACCAAAAATAGTACTATAATTATTATTAGTAATCTGAGAAGGGTAAAAACTGTTTAGGTTACGGTCCAATCAGTTCTGCAATGTTTTTACTGTAGGACATCCAATGAAATAAATGAACCGAGAATAGATGAGGTATATTTATCTGCTGATCAAATCACCGGAACTGGCGCATTCAGTTCAATAAGGCTTCATTGATCAGTTGGTTGGACCCATCAATTGGCAGGAAAAGATAGACACAGTTAGCATCTTAGTATACTGACTCACAAGTACTTTCTAGAATTAAAATATAAAAAGTTGAGCTTCTTGCTGCCTCATTGCCAAGGTGGTAAAATGAAAAGCCTGAGCACGAGGAGTAGGCCGAGGTGAGAAGATTGCGAAACGACTTCCACGAAGTCCCAGTGGAGCAGATCTCCAGACAGCTAAACGTCCAGGCCGAAGCCTTGAGTAAGCTGACTTCATCTTATACGGCCAACAACAAGAGGAACATTCTCTTCGAGGTCTTGCCACGGCCCTGCGTGGAAGACGGGGCAACGCCACTTCAAGTGTACACAGCCCGGGAAGAAGACCGGGATTGGAGAAAACCCCTCGTGGAATTCTTGAGGGAAGGTACGCTCCCAGAAGATCGAGTAGAAGCCCGCCGTCTCCGGGCCAAAGCTCGCCCTTTTGTCTGTAGCAACGGGAACTTGTACAAGAAGTCATTCACTCAGTCCCTACTCCGGTACGTCGACTCCAACGAAGCTGACTACGTCCTCCGCGAGATCCACGAAGGGGTCGGCGGCGCGCACCAAGAGGCCCGCACCTTAATCCAGAAGGCATTGCTCCAGGGATACTACTGGCCGACAATTCATTAGGACGCTCAGAAGCTCGTCAGAAGATGCAAGAGCTGCCAATTCCATGGAAGCATACCCCGTCTTCCGTCTATTGAGCTAACCGCCCTAACCTCCCCAAGGCCGTTTGCCCAATCGGGAATGGGCATGATAAGCCAGTTCTCTATCGGTATGGGCGGACATAAGTACGTCCTCATCGCAGTGGACTACTTCACGAAGTGGATCGAGGCCATTCCTATCAGGAAACCAGACGCCGCCACGACTATCAAGTTCCTACAGAACAACGTGGTGCTCTTGTTCGGCATCCCGAGGTGGTTCATCACCGACCACGGGACAAATTTTGAAAATGTAAAGGTTAAGAAATTCTGCAGCGAATATCGTATCCTCATGAATTTTGCCGCGGTTGCACATCCCCAATACAACGGGCAAGCCGAGGTCGCTAATCAGGACGTCCTCCGAGGTCTTCGGACACGTCTAGAAGGACGCCAATGCAGTTGGGTCGAGGAATTACCTCGGGTTTTATGGGCCCTATGCACGTCGAAGAAAACCCCCATCGGGGAGACCCCTTTCAGCCTCTGCTACGGTACCGAAGCAATGGTCCCAGCGGAGATAGGGCTCCCCAGTCACCGGGTCGAGCATTTCGACGACGAAGCGAATACCTCAGCCTTACGAACTAACCTGTACATCTTGTTAGAGAAACGAGACCGGGCTCAGATCAGAGCTGCCGCCTATCAACAGCAAACCGCCCGCTACTATAATGCGGGAGTCAAGCGTCGCTTCTTCAAGACCGGAGATTTAGTCCTAAGGAGGAACGAGTTCGTCGATCAAGCCAAGCTACATATGTTTTCCCCAAAATAGGACGGTCATTTTCTCGTCTCCGAGGTCCTGCCCGGCGGAGCCTACCGCTTACAAGGCGCAGATGGTCTCAAATTTCCACGACCTTACAACACTGAGAAACTCAACCTGTACCTCTGAAAAGAATATCTACGCATGTATATTTCTTCTTTAACAAAAGTGTATATTTCCGCTAGCCGGGCCCTAGCCTCCGTAGCCCGTTCCCGCCGATGTTGCACGCCAACCCGGGACGCCACGGAAGCACCCGGCGCTCCACCCTCTGTGCCTTGGCTCACGATGTACCTCATTTTGAAGCACTCCAGAATGAGGGCCAAGGATCGGTCGTGGCTGGCTTTAGAGATGAGGCCGAGCAGGAAGATCGAACGCACCTTGTCGAGCGTCTCGTCCAGCAGCTCCTCGGTGAAGGGGTTGTCCAACCCCGGGGACCTTCTCCAAATCGCGTACATTAGCACCTGAAGCAGGGGAGATCGCTGGGGAAGCAGTCGGCCAAAATGATCCTCAACACGGCCGATCACCGCCTGCCGCGTGTCCTCGGAACAGCTGTTCGTACAAGTACACGTCCTCGAAGGAGATGATCTCGGGGATGGTGAAGGGGAAAGTGTCCATTCTTACGCTTTGGGGATGAAGAAAGGAGCGATCAACACACCCTCCGCTTTATAGCCCCACAGCGCCCCCAAGAGTCCAACGGTCGGTCGTCTCTTCCACTACTACACCGCCACGCGGCAGATATCCCGCCTTTCTCGGTGAAATCGGAACGACGCGGATCTTATGCTTCGCTCCCCCCCCCCCGCGTTCATGACACGTGTCGCTCGCAACGGTTACTTTTCCTGATGTTCACACACCGGGGAAGGTCGGACAGAACTTCACGAATCCATTTAGCAGCTACCCTGCTCGGTCCATCCATGGCTGGTAGTTCAATACCCACCGACGTCAAGGATCAAAGCCCTCACCAAGAGGCAACCGGGCGGCTACCCTACTCGGTCTATCCATGGCTGGTAGTTCACTACCCACTGACGCCAAGGATCAAAGCCCTCACCAAGAGGCAGCCGGGCAGTAACCCAACTTGGTCCATCCTTAGCAGGCCTCCCAATGCCCTCCCGCGCTAAGGATCAAAGCCCTCACCAAGAGGCAACAGGGCAGCTATTCTGCTCGACCTATCCTTAGCTGGTAATTTCTTTCCCCACAACGCCAAGGATCAAAGCCCTCACCAAGAGGCAGCCGGGCAGCAACCCTATTCGGTCCATCCTTAGCAGGCCTCCTAATGCCCTCTCACGCTAAGGATCAAAGCCCTCACCAAGAGGCAACTGGGCAGCTACCCTGCTCAGTCCATCCTTGGCTGGTAATTTCTTACCCCACGACGCCAAGATCAAAGCCCTCACCAAGAGGCAACCGGGAAGCTACCCTGCTCGGTCCATTCTTGGCTGGTAATTTCTTACCTCATGACGCTAAGGATCAAAGCCCTCACCAAGAGGTAGCCGGGCAGCAACCCTGCTCGGTTTATCCATGGCTAGTAGTTCACTACCCACCGACGCCAAGAATCAAAGCCCTCACCAAGAGGCAGTCGGGAAGCAACCCTGCTCGGTCTATCTATGGCTATAGTTCACTACCCACCGACGCCAAGGATCAAAGCCCTCACCAAGAGATAGCCGGGCAGCAACCTTGCTCGGTCCATCCTTAGCAGGCTTCCCAATGCCCTCCCGCGCTAAGGATCCAAGCCCTCACCAAGAGGCCACCGAGCGGCAACCCTGCTCGGTCCATCCTTGGCTGGTAATTTCTTTCCCCATGACGCTAAGGATCAAAGCCCTCACTAAGAGGTAACCAGGCAGCTACCCTGCTCGGTCCATCCTTGGCCGGTAATTTCTTACCCCACGACGCCAAGGATCAAAGCCCTCACCAAGAGGCAGCCGGGCAGCAACCCTGCTCGGTCTATCCATGGCTGGTAGTTCACTACCCACCGACGCCAAGGATCAAAGCCCTCATCAAGAGGCAGCCGGGCAACAACTCTGCTCGGTCCATCCTTAGCAGGCCTCCCAATGCCCTCTCGCGCTAAGGATCCAAGCCCTCACCAAGAGGCCACCGAGCGGCTACCCAGCTCGGTCCATCCTTGGCTGGTAATTTCTTTCCCTACGACGCCAAGGATCAAAGCCCTCATCAAGAGGTAGCCGGGAAGTAACCCTGCTCATCCTTAGCAGGCCTCCCAATGCCCTCCCGCGCTAAGGATCAAAGCCCTCACCAAGAGGCAACCGGGCAGCTACCCTGCTCAGTCCATCCTTGGCTGGTAATTTCTTACCCCACGACGCCAATGATCAAGCCCTCACCAAGAGGCTGCCGAGCAACAATTCTGCTCGGTCTATCCATGGCTAGTAGTTCACTACCCACCGATGCCAAGGATCAAAGCCCTCACCAAGAGGCAGCCGGGCAGCAACCCTGCTCGGTCTATCCATGGCCGATAGTTCACTACCCACCGACGCCAAAGATCAAAGCCATCACCAAGAGGCAGCCGGGCAGCAACCCTTCTCGGTCCATCCTTAGCAGGCCTCCCAATGCCCTCCCGCGCTAAAGATCAAAGCTCTCACCAAAAGGCAACCGAGCAGCTCCCTGCTCGGTCTATCCATGGCTGGTAGTTCACTACCCACCGACGCCAAGGATCAAAGCCCTCACCAAGAGACAGCCGGGCAGCAACCCTGCTCAGTCTATCCATGGCTGGTAGTTCATTACCCACCAACGCCAAGGAACAAATCCCCCACCAAGAGGAAACCGGGCAGTTACCCTTGTTTCCCCAATCAGAGCAATGCTCTGTTCAAATTCCGAGGTTTGAAATGAAGCGACGCTTCGTGAAGAGCGCCAACAGTGAATGTGCCAGCACTAAGAGTCAAAGACTTTGAAACGGCGCTCACGTGCAAAGCACGATAGCGCTAAGCGCCGAGTGCGCTAACCGCCAAGAGCGCTTCATTACTTGCACCTAATTATAACAAATTAAGTTATGCAGCGCATAAGCGCCTGACAGAGAAATAACAAAGAATTGAAAATGAGAGGAGCACTTGGCAGATAATAAAATACTTAATTAGACATTCTTTTTATTATAATATAAACAGATCGCCAAACATGGGATCAAAAGGACAAGGGTTTGCAAAGCAAAGAATAAGATTATCTAGTTCCCTCTCTGTCCTCTCCACCATATCAAAACGACGATCTTCTCGAGGAGTAGCCACCCATCGATCAGCGCCGCACACACCAGAGAAAGTGGAGATAACGAACCGACGAGCCCGTATCTGACTCAACAAATAGACAGAGCAATCCTTCAGGGCTTTAGTGATCAAAAGTTCCTCGAAGAAGCACTCGATCTTGTCTTTAGCAACATCGAGTATTGCCGAGGTCATCTCTGTTGGAGGAAGGGGAATATTAGCGAGCACGGACGTAAGGATCATCCGAAGCCAAATAGAGTGTGGGGGGAGAGGAGACCCTACACGAGTCAAGAGCTCGTACAGAGCTGTATCGCATTGGTCATCCGTAAGAGCAGGATCCACCAGGCGCGCAGCAAAGCGAGGAACAATGTCTTGGATGGGCACTTCCCATGGTTTTCGACGAGCATGTGGGCGGTTACAAGCCATAGTTGAGAGGATTCTTTGGAGATGAGAAAAGAAAGAAGCTTTGCTTCAGATTATGAAGACTAGGCACAGAAAATTTTGTGCATAGTGGAGCTATTTCAAAGACCTGGGAAATGAAAGTTCCGGGGAATATAAGTTTGACTCAAAAGGAGGGTGAAACCTCCAATAAAGCAGTGCTTTAAATGCAGCGCCAAGCGCGCTGCGCTACATCTAGTGCACCCCGTGTAAAGCACATAGACGCTAGCGCTAGATACGCTGCGCTCTAAGTAGCGCACCACGTGCAAAGCACGTGTGCGCTGGCGCTATGAGCGCTGCGCTCCAAGTGGTGCACCATGGGCAGAGCACATAAGCGCTAGCGCTGGAACTAAAAGTTCCTCACCGTTAGATCAAAAATCTAATAATAATGATAAATCATTAATTAACCAGAATTAAATTCTGTTAAGGAAAGATTCTTCAAAATCTTTCCAAAATAACAAGATTGTACTTTGTAAATCGAAGCACCGTTGGATCAATGATCCAATGGTAAATAAAAATTACCAAAGACAGAATAAATTCTGTATGGAAAGATTTCCCAATCTTGTTAAAAACAAGAAAATTATCTTCTGCAAACCAGAACCCCTCAGATCAAAGATCCGACGGTGGGGAAATTCCCAGATCAATGAGAGAATAAATCTCTTTAACTGATTGAACAAACCAGCTTGCCCTATATAAAAGCCCCCAGAATTCAAGTTTAAAAGAGAGGAACCCCCCATAAACTTTGAGAAAATCTCAAGAAGAAGAAGAAGCTCTCGGCAAAGGAAGATAATTCTTTTCCAAGGTAAAAAGAATATACAGACGAAATCGTCTTAATA
This sequence comes from Agapanthus africanus, assembly GCA_030015575.1. Taxonomy (NCBI): domain Eukaryota; kingdom Viridiplantae; phylum Streptophyta; class Magnoliopsida; order Asparagales; family Amaryllidaceae; genus Agapanthus; species Agapanthus africanus. The sequence continues at coordinate 150,694,349 of CM057338.1, read as the reverse complement.
TAATCAGAAATACTTACTTCTTTCACAGATCATGGATCTATAAGACAAAGTTGTCTTTCATAAAAGAGATTATGAACATCTCATTATAAAGGGGGGGAGAGAATTATTCAATTCTCTTAGGATCACAGATCCATAAAGGCAAAGCCTTTCATCAAAAAGAGATTGAAATATCTCCTATGAACTAAGAACTTTGTTCTTAGAATTTTGAGACAAAGCCTCTTATCAAAGAACAGATAATCTGCAGAGCGCAAAGTTAAACTAAGAAGAGCCTTAGCGCTCCTAATCTAATAAGAGCCTTAGTGCTCCTAATTCAAAAGTGCCTTAGTGCTCTTCATCTAGCGCACAGCGCTAAGCGCGCCACGTGCTCCTCACATGTGCGCTGCATTACTAGAAGCGCTCTGCAGTTAATTATATGGCACCAGCGCCAAATGCCTCAACGCTTCAACTATAGCGCATCTGCGCTCTTCATTTAGCGCAAAGCGCTAAGCGCATTAGCGCTTCACATCTGGCGCAAAGCGCCAAGCGCACTAGCGCTTTAACCATAGTGCCCCGTGCTCATTGACTGGCGCTAGTGCTAAGCAAACTGCATGCTTTTATGTGTGCTTGGGTAGAACTTAAATTGTTCTTTGAATAAGCCCCAGAGCTATGATGAATGCTCAGCATTCAGTAAAAGACAGAAACATTGTCAAAAGGGTCAAGCCCAAATAAAGGCTCAACAGCCCAAAATAAAATGTTAAACATTTATTGGACTTAGCCTAAGATTGACCATAAGTCCTCAACTCATATTAATTGAGCTCATCTGCTCATAAATATGTTAACAGGCCTTAGCCCCAAATTGGACTACAGATCTTTCAACCAACTCACATCGGTTTGAGGGTACATCTCTTTACTCCTCTGATATTTGTCGTTGTAATCCTTCAACGTCTTCAGAGAGGTGACGGGTCCCGAGAAACAAACATTCCATGGATTGTGGGGTCCTTTAAAACCCACGGACTATGATGTCCTTAACCTTGACTGTGGGGTCTTTAAACTCACGGACTATGATGTCCTTAACCTTGACTGTGAGGTCTTTAAACTCACGGACTATGATGTTGTTAACCTTGACTGTGAGGTCTTTAAACTCACGGACTATGATTTCCTTAACCTTGACTGTGGGGACTTTAAATTCACGGACTATGATGTCCTTAACCTTGACTGTGATGTCTTTAAACTCATGTACTATGATGTCCTTAACCTCGACCGCGATGTCTTTAAACTAACATTGGACCGTAATGTCCATACACTAATCGACCGCAATGTCCCTAAACTAAACATTAGAGTCTAAATGCTCTTTTGTTGGATCTAAACGATCCCGTTAAGTTGATCTTAGTCTAACATTAGACTAACGTATTCTTAACTAACGTTTAAGTTGATCTTAGTCTCTAATGAGTCTAAAGTATCTTTAAACCCAACCCCCAAACCCAAATCTAAGAAGATACGGATTTTGACTAATCCACACCCTACGGGCGACAACATAAATTGGTCTCCGTATACAATCCACGGGCAACCAAAAACAAAACAAACACCCACGACACGAAGTGACCATCTGTAGAAGGAGAAAGTGGTTACCGCGATGCGGTAGTGTAATTAACTGCAGGGGTTTGCGCCTGCAGGGAAGAGCGTCCCCATAATCAAAAACCCATCATCAACGAGGGGGAATCTGACGAAGTCTGCTATATCGGCTGCATCTATTTAAACCTTCGATACATGGTGCCATAAATCAACTTGGTATCTTCGGAGAGGTGGACGGATAGCACCAATTAGCATCTACCCCAAAATTTAGGCGAGACCGACCCGCGCGGTCGCGTCTCCGTGTTTTCGGAGGGGAACAGATTCTGGCATGCCCGATGGGACCTTTTCCTCTTTCCACTCCACACTTCGTGTGTCGTGTTCGCGAACGAATCATGGTTGCCCTTAGGTTCGAGGTACTAAGATTTGGTGTCTTGCTCCGTGCAGAAAAAAAAACAGCAACGGCTTCTACCTGCACAAAATGCTTTAGCTACAACTGTAACTCCCGTATCGCCTTATCTGGAGGTGTAACTTACGGGCCCCAGGCGGCCTCCCTGTTCACGATGCCGATGGACCAAGTAACTCAGGCCACCATTGGGCTGTTCTTTGGGACTATGATCCCACCCATGAGCTTCAATGCTCCGATGCTACCGCAAGAAGCCCCAAAGAAGTCGGTCTTTGATCGACTTACCACTACCGCAGCCCCTCTCAACGGGTCGCCCAAGTCCAATGCCTCAGTTTTCAACAGACTGGGCCAGAACGCCAACAAGCCCGCAATACCAGAAGCAGCCATCCCAAAGCAGATAGCCATCCCGGCTCAAGCGGACAAAATCATTGGAAAGGCTTCTCCTGAAAAGATGTCAGTTTTCACAAGGCTGGCCACTCCGGCTCCCGCTCTAGGTGAAGTCACCTCTGCCCAGAGGTTTGTATTCGATAGGTTGGACACTGCTTCTCAACGGACATCAGTTTTCAAGAGGCTGGCGCCAGCGACAACCCTCCGTCAAGACAGGGGGCATGACGAAGCCATCTCCACGGCTGAACCAACTCCATCAGTACGACATGCTCGCCGCCGTCACTGGCGCCGAGTAAGGAAGGCTGGGGGCAACTCCCCTTCTGGATTGATTCCACCAGCCCCGATGGTGGAAATCGATGCTGCTATTCCAACTGGGAACAGCTTTGAACCGCTTAGGAGGGTTCACAAGAACTCTTCGACTGCCGTGCTGAAGAGATCTCCTCTACCTGTGGAGAATGCTACAGAGAAGAAGCCGGAGAATGCCCCCTCAGCGGCTATCCTCCAAAATTTACAAAGTCTGGCGACAGGTCCAGGAATCGGTGATTAACCAGGACAACTCTCGCCGGCCAAAGAAGCTCAAAGCTCAGCAAGAAAAGAGCCATCTTGTGGTACCACAGAAGACGTCATCCGTCTGGGTGCCCGCTGCAACGGCTCCCTCGACCTCAACTGCTCACAAGAGAAGAAGGCCAGAGAAAGCCCCCGTGAATGCGGCAAACCGCAAGGACGTCGAATCTAAACGCCCCAAGTCCGGGGGCATGGTAATACATACCGTTTATATGGCTTCCGGAAAAGAGGAAAGCCGTGCTTCCACAGGTTATCAACCGCTTACTCGATCGATAACAAAGGCTCAGGAGCAGCAACAGCGGAAACTTCAAGAGATGCTAACTGCAATGGTCGCAGTCACTGGGCCAAAATAAAATCCAGAGGCCTCAGAGCAGCGTTGGGAACAAGAAACTGATGTTGAATTCCTCCGAAGAATGCTCGAGAGCAAAGAAAAAGAGGCCGCGGAACAGGCGGCCAATATAAAACGAATGGCTCTCTTGTTCCAAGATATGGCTGGGATGATGTTACAGCTGGAACCTCCAGCTGAAGACCTCCCGATCATCATTGAAGATGACAGAGGGGAGACATCGAACCCTCCTCCGGCTCTTTCAGTAGCCAAGGAAGAGACCATCTCCAAGGCCGCTCTGGATGATTACATTTCTCAGAAAATACGAGTTCACCAAGCAAATGAAGTGGCTGGGCAGATCGTTAAGACCGGACGACCCTATCCGGGCTATGACCAAATAAGATATCCACCGGGATATACGATCCCTAAATTCCATGTATATGAAGGGACGGGAAATCTCCACCAGCACGTCGCTCAGTTCAGGACCTTATGCGGCAACATTGGAGGCGACGACAAACTGTTGCTTCGCCAATTCGTCGGCAGCTTAGCGGAAACAACCTTTGAATGGTATTCGGAGCTGCCTAATGACTCTGTTAAGAAATTTGCAGAGATGGAGCTGCTGTTTGCGCAGAGATTCGCGAGCGCTAGCGAGCGTACCCCGATTACCGTATTAATTAACGCCAGGGTGAAGCCAGGAGAAACTTGAGCACAATACGCAATACGGTGGTGAAATTTATGGTCAAAATGTGAGCAGCGCATCGAGGAAGCGCCGGCAGTGGGCATATTCATGGGCACTCTGGACCCTCAGGCAACTATTTCCCAATTCATCATGTTCTTCAAGCCGACCACATTCCAGGCCTTGATCGACAAACTGGCCCAAATGGACCAGATGGGTTATGGACCGTCTCCTCCAAAGCCGGAGCCGCGAAACGAAAAGGGTAAAGGGAAGGCGACATTCGTTGCGAATACTCAACAGCAGCCCAGTGGTCCAAAATTAACGGATCGCCTAGAGGAAAGAAGGCGATACTATAATGAGAAAATGAAGTGTCCTTATTCGTTCCCCCAGGACAAAACGAAAAAACTGTTAGAACTGGCGGTGCACAACAGGCTCATCAATCTGCTGAATCCAAAACGACCATTGTAACCCGGCGAGGATAATAGTCCTAATTATTGCCCTTACCATCAAACGGTAAGCCATCCAATTGAAAATTGCTTCGTTTTTAAAAGCTGGATTGAAGAGCAATACCAACAGGGGTTTACACTGTCCGAGAATTGGAAGGTGAACCCGCCACAGCCACACGCTCCCAAGAAGACAGACACGCCGGGGGCATCGTGTTCTTTCGTAGAAGAAGCTCCATGGGAGGTCGTTCTTTCAGCCAAGACTAAAAGGATGCTGAAGGACCTCCAAACATGTCCGACGATTCGGTGGAAAAACCCACTGGAACGTGATATCATCAGGGGAATGCTGAAACGACGCCCAACTCCAAACATTGGTGGTGATAGCCAAAGCACTTACACCCAGCCGTCAAAGTTTTCGAAGAAGAAGAATAAGACCAAAAAGCCCGTGAAGCCTGGTGACAAACGCACGGACCTGCAAAAATAGATTGATGTGTTGGAAGAATATAATCAAAAAGCGCAGATTCCAGTCACACCCCAAGAATTTCTCAGCCACGTCCTTAAGGATGTAGATGATGACAATGGAGAAGACTCGTCGGATGAATCTGAAGATTATATGGCAAGTTGCCATGTGATCTCTCACTCGTCGATAGACGATGAAGAAGCTCCTTACACAGAGAAACCGGGGGAAAATCCTGAGCCAGAACTTCTAGGGCCATCAGACGAAATGATTGATGCGTTCCTAAATGAAGCTCTTCTGAAAAGCAAAACCGATCGAGAGTGTGAGATGGCCATATTCGAAAAAGCCAAACGCTGGAAACTGGACGAAAGGGTTGAAACACCCCCGCCATATCAACGTACATCCGCCGCAAATAAAAGCAGGTTCAAGACGAGGAAGAAGATCGCCAAAGCCATATCGATGGGAATGAAGCTGCCACCTTCCGAAGGAAACATTCTTGGTGAAGTGGAAACACATCCTAGCTACTGCTTATATCATCGAAAGATTGCGCAACCCACTGAAGAGTGCAACGCTTTTAAAAGATGGTGGCAGGGATATGTTGCTCACCGGCAACATTTCAAGCGGATGAAATGCAAAACTCGTCGGGAGCAAAGAAACACGACCGAGGAGCGTAAAAGAACCACCGGCAACTATCACATGGTCGATACTGGGGGACCACAAGTTCTCACCTTCGGGAGCGACTCTGACGAAGAAATAACTCTTGGCCCTCTCTTTAAACAGTCCTGATCAGTCGAAAATAATGTATTTTTAACATGTCAATTTCCCTATCTTTTGCATTCATCTAGAGGTGTTCGGTTTGCATATTACACATATTAGCAAAACAATAGTAAAATACCGAATTACCTGTGTTGTACTCTAAAACCTGTATTTTTACGGAAATTGACTGTTTATCATGGCATCGCATCATTCTTGTAGCGCAATACTTGTTTCAAAGTCTGTGCAGGAAATTCCAGAAACCGAGCCAAATTGTCAAAAGTGCTGATCAAAATTACACCAAGTCTATGTCTGGTGATCTGGCAGTAAACAATAAGGTGTAAAACTATTCCAGAAATTTATTCAAGGCCAATGGGCGCTTCCCGCCGCGGATCCGCGGCATGATGACGTCAGCAAAGGAGCATATTTTCCCCAAGTGCTTATTTCTAACGGCAAAGCTTCCAGAACTCTCCAGAAACTCCACGTGGCTTCATCTAGAAGGCTCAGTCTAACAATCTAGTTCTAGAAGTCTCCCTCTAACTAACTTCTTCTAGAAGCCTCCTTATAACAACCTTCTTCTAGAAGCCTCCTTATAACAACCTCATTCTAGAATATTCCCTCCAACAAACTTCTTCTAGAAGCCTCCTTATAACAACCTTCTTCTAGAAGCCTCCTTATAACAACCTCATTCTAGAATATTCCCTCCAACAAACTTCTTCTAGAAGATTCTTTCTAACAACCTCATTTTGGAGGGAAAATTCAAATGAGGTGGTTCATTTTGGAGGGAAAAGTTGTTCATTTTGGAGGGAAATTTGAAATTTGAATTCTAGATATAAGGTTATGAGGCTTATAAAAGGAAACCTAGATCTAGGGTTAATGGTTGTTCACTAGTTCATTAGTTGTTCATTCTTCCCCCAAATTCAATACAAGTTGAGTGACACAACTTGTAAACCCTAACCCTAATTCCAATCCAAGATCAAGAATTCCGAGTTCAATAAAAGCAAGAGGCCTAGATCCTTTTGGAGCGAAGCCGATCTTCATCCGAGCAAGTTATCCAAGCCGATCCACGACTCACGGAGACAATGCAACGATAGATTCGACGATCAAAGTTCCTTCCTCTTGTAGTTCTTGAGAGTTGTAACTAATTGTTGAATAATAAAGGTGACAATTCTTTTATCTTGCTTATCTTTTGAATTCGAGCATTATGATTCAATCTAGATTCTTGAATATGTTCTTTGTGATAATGTTTGAGTAAAACTCCACTCGTAAAGGAGTTGAGACGATCGATAGAATGATGATAATTTAGATTCTTTTACAATTCTTAAATCCTATAACATTTGTAAATTCTTGTGAATCGAATGATCTGTTAGTGTATATGCCCTAGAGGCCATTACTGTATCATACTAGTTTGTATATTACTTAATGGAAGCTTTGGATAGTTACAGTTGTATAAACAATCTTGCTAAAAATGGTAGTATGCTACTTGGTTTGTTTCTACTTCAATGTGTACATGTGTTTATTTTATTATATCACCTATACGCATTAGTGGAGCCCTTAGGATCTTTGCTTGATTACCAGCGTTGTGATGGCAGTCACACTCGTGGGGGCTGGGTAATCCATAAGCACATCCTTATACAGGTCCCTAGTCGCAGGACTATCGAGATAGGGCATCGATACTCTGGAGTAGACTAGCGTATACGCTTCTCATCCCAGCAGGGAAGACGGTCTGTCCCACAGCCGTCAGTACGTCGTACTTGAGATAGTATGCGAGTGCTCGTTAGGTTACGAGTACACTAGACAGGACTCGTCGGGAACTGATTGGTTGGTATTATACCTATCGTCAGTTATCAGTTCCCAGGTGACATGAGTACAGCTTAGTCCGCTGACTTGACACTGTCACTTCGCCTTGAGTGTGTTCCCACTGTACTTTCATTACTACCCTACCACGGCTTAAAGGAGTCGTGCAAACAGGTAGTAGTTGGGTACAGTCCCGAAGCACTTGGAGGCAGTGACGGTTAGACAGGATTCGTCTCTCCCGGTATTGGGGGTTGACATCGTGCTGTGTCTAGGAGAGCCATTACATGAGTAGCCCCTGGCCAGGGCAAGCGAGATATACTGGTAGGTTTCCAGTGCTATCTCAGGGTGTTCTGGGCTTCACTCCGACATGACTTGTACCGCTATTAGGGGACTGACGTTTACCGCCCCCTAGGCCCGCCATGCGATGTATCAGACGAACAGACCGGACTATATGGAGACCGTCATATTCAGGCTCAGTAGGAGTTCAGATGGGTTTCACCTCGTCAGTCTTCTTGTCGGCATCTACCTGTGGACCGTTACGCACAGCTAGTGCCGCTTGCGGTCTGTGGTTAAACCCACTGCCAGTGTAGTGTCGAGTCTTTAGAGTCCCACACAGAAAGCTATTCGCCTTTAGGCAAAAGAGTAGAGGTCGCATGGTTTTGCGACAGGTCGCATGGTTTTGCGACAGGGTTCGGTCACATCCGTGCACTTGTGCACGTTTAGTGTCCGGACAGTTAACACTAGCAGGCTTTGGTTTAAGCCAGATCCTAGTGTACGTTTTGGGATTGGTTTTATCTCGTATGTATTCATGTTCCTCGGAACGCGGATGCGGGTGTGTATGCACAGTTGACGGAGAGACAGAGGCAGAGGATTCTCATTAAGGTTGTTGACTGTTGACTGTTGACTATTGACTTTTTGCCAAACCCTAATGAGAATATGAAATATAATTAACAATAATATTAATTAAGTATTATAGTGACATGGTTGTTGAGGGGTTGACTTTGTTGACTTGTTGACTTTGTTGACCGGTTGACTAGGTTGGACTAGTTGACCATCATCATGACAATAGCTATCATTTCTTGGCAAAGACTTTTGCTTGCTTGTTTATCTTATGCAAAATGAGTGCATGAAATGATATGGCTATTTTGACTTAAACCATCACATAATACTTGATTGGTATTTTTGTTATGATGACTTTGGATTATGAGAGCCAAAGGGAGAAAAGTCTTACTCATTCTCTCATTTCCTTTCTCTCTCTTGTTTTGAGCTCTCACCCTCTTCCTCTTGCTCTCCCTCTCTCTAGTCTATGGTTCACTTGTCTCATGTATTGAGAAGCAAGAACCATAGAGAAAAATCCCAACACACTCTCCTCTACTCACTCTAGTTCACAAGGTTTAGCAAGCCAAGTGAACTAGTTTCTTCAAAGTTCGGAGAAGAAGCCTAAGGTAGAAGCTTTCGGGTGGATCGATCTTCGGCGCAAAGAGACGACGGGGTGAAGCCGATCCGTACACCATCAAGAGTAGAAGACGAAGGAGTTCAAGAAAGAAAGGTATAACCCTCTAACCGAGTAGTTAATAACTCCTAGTTAGGATGTTAGGTAGATAGTTTAACAAAGATCCGTTTTGAGTCCATATTACCGCCTCTAGAAAATCGTTTTTCATCAAATTCCGCAAGCCCGTAAGTACCGGGAGAGGTAGCATGGACTTACAGTGGTATCAGAGACTAGTTAAACACTACCTAACATGTTAGCATAGTAACTAGAAATTCGATCGGAGAAAACGTCACGAAATACACCCCGAAATCAAACTTGCTGTCAATTTTTAAAGTGCTGTAAAAATAATAAATCATGCTTTAAAAATCGACTCAGGGTTTTTAGAGTCTACTGTAGAAAAACGGTCCAGAGAACCCATCAAAGCGCCGCGGAAACGCGGCGGAGCTTGCTCCCGCCGCGGTTCCGCGGCCGATTTAACTCGGCTGTGGATCGTCTTCTCTGCAGAATACTCAGTGGGGTATTTTAGGATTTTTGGTATATGTTTTTTTAGCCCAGATTTTCCAGAAAGAAAAATTTGTTTTTGGGGCTTTAAAAACTGTATTTTGATCGAGTTTCTAAACACTTAAGCTGACGGGTATTTATCTGTGATGTGATATTTGTATTGAACGTCTGCTAATCGCTATATGTCGATTAGTGGGGGTTATACAAATCTGTGATTTGTAATGTTGCTGGTATGTGTATATGAATTCGTTGGATTGTCGCGGGTGAATAGCCGGGGGGTTGTGAGACGAGAGTTTTTCTTTTCTTTCAATTCATGTAAATTTGTAAATTGATGTAATATTATTTGTATGGCTGCACAACCGGGTCGGGGTTGTAGCCGTCATTGTATAATTTCTTTTTACTGTTTTTGCTCCTAGGATAGACCCATGGAGGGGATACACAAACTACCGGGTATCTCGAAGTGCCGAGTGGCCTACTCACGGTGTTGAGCGAGGTTGCTCCGCTTCGGATACTTGGCGGGTAGTTTGCCGCACCCGTAGGGGTCTTGGGTGGGGTATTGGCTATTCACCGCGACCGTGTAATCTGCTTTTCGTTACATGCTCGTACGAATTGCGGATTCCTAGTATATCCAATGTATTCATCTGTGATCTGAAATGGCTATCATTGCAATATATATCTATATATGATATTATTTAAGCGTTGCTTATGTTTTACAGCCGCGCTAGCCCAGCCCCGCTCTGTCGTTAGTTAAGTAACCTAACGGGTAATGACGGGGCCCCATGGCGAATGCGAATGGCATAAGCGTACGTCATATTTTGGTTGTTTTCTGCAATGGTAGGATTAAATGATGGGACGCATTAAAAGAACTAATGCAAGAAAATAAACCAAGTAAAAGTCGTTGGAACACTTTCGAAAAACCACTCGGTTCTTTTCAAAACCAACTTTTAAATGCGGAGCTTGAGCCACTCCTTTTAAAAGCTATCTCATTCCATCGATTATATCAAGTTCACTACGTTCACGGTTTCGCCAAAACCATTCGTAGCCCTCCGTCGTTTCACATGAATAGTCAATAGTATTCAAGCTATGTATGTTGGCCAAAGTCAAGGCATAGTGATTGGTAGCTATTGGGTATTCATGTGCAGCATAGATAGATGTGTTGGTTTGGGACAGTCGTACTGCCATTTTGGCCAAAGTCAAGGGTATGTACGGATGGGTCCAAATTAACCTGGAGAATGACGGGTAGAACTTGACATGTGACTTATGATATTTTGGCCAAAGTCAAGGTCATAAGTGCATGGAGCAAAAATCCACATCGGGAGTTTCATAAGTACTGAAACTTGCTAGAGTTGCATACCATTTGGAGTGTGATGATTCTGGTAGGATTCCTTCAGTTTCGTCACGCGATGATATTTGGATCCCGATCCTACTGTGAGTATATGCTACTCCTCGGGAAATTTCTCACTAAACGATCAATGCTATAAACCTAGTAGGTGTCTAGAAAGGTGTTAGCGGGGCTACGCCCCCAGGGAAAAGAGGTTCTTAAATTAAGGAACTTCGCGAAAGCGTTGGAAAACCTCCTTCGAAGTACCGACACTGGCCTGGCTGAACGGTTAAGCAAGTATTGTGCGGTGAGATTGATCCCGACTAATTCTTCCTTTTTGGTTTGAGGAGGGATTCGAGAAACAGTGGGAGCCATCCTGTCTAGACAAACTAAAACCACTCTAAACTTGCAAGAGCATCATGCTGAGTGTTTCTTTTCTCTCTCCTAATTGCAGCGACCAATCGACATGACTGGACTTAAGTTATTACTAGATAAAAACATACTGACAGGGCCAAACTATAAAGATTGGCTCAGGAATGTCAAAATGGCAATCACTTATGACAAGCTGGGGTATCTTCTTACCACCAAAGCTCCCCCTGTCCCAGGTCCCAAAACCAGTGTCGTAGATAAGGAAATCTATAAGACCTGGGAAATCGACTGCACGAAGGCCAAATGCCTCGTGCTTGCCTCTATGGACAACGAACATCAGAGGAGGCACGAGAATATGGACCTCGAATCCATATTTCTCCATACAAAAGAACTGTATGGAGAGTAATCTCGTATCGCCAGATACGAAGTGTCGAAGAAGTTATTTTCGGCAAAATTGGCCGTCGGATCATCGGTAGCGGAACACGTGCTTAAGATGATTGGCTACATTGAGGAGCTCGCGGACCTTGGGACCACGTTGGAGAATGAGCTCTATACGGACTTGATTCTCCAGTCCCTTCCTTCCACTTACGCCCAGTTTATCCTGAACTTCAACTTGCAAGAAAAGGAAGTTGAACTTTCAGAACTCCTCAACATGCTGAGGAGCGCAGAGGGCACCCTACAGAAAGGTAGGGAATCATCCACTTTATTTGTAGGAGGATCTTCCTCTTCTAGGTCCAAGACGAAAGCCAAGAGAAAGAAGAAGAAAGCCCCCGCCAAACCAAGGGGCGGTGTTAGTAAAGTGGATACGAAGGGAAAGGCAAAAGCAACAAAAAAAGTAGGGAAGCTTGTGGATAAAGAAGAATGCTTTTACTGTCATAAGAGTGGACACTGGAAGAAAGATTGCAGGGCTTGGAAGGCCAGAACACAGGATCTGAAGCAAGTTGCGGCTTCAGCTTCAGGTGTGTATGTTATTGAAAACTGTCTTTCAATAAACTCTACTTCCTGGGTATTGGATACCGGATCAGGATCTCATATCTGTAATTCTTTGCAGGCGTTGAGAAACCGTAGGTTTTTGAAGGCAGGTGACATGACCCTCAAAGTTGCAAACGGAGCTAGCATGGATGCTTAGGCCGTGGGGGACTATCACCTGGGAATGTCAGATGGACATGTTTTAGTTTTGCGTAATTGTTTTTTTGTACCCAACGCAACTTGTAATATCATTTCTGTATCTTTGGTTTCTAAAGAAGGTTATGAATTTGCGTTTGTAAGCAATATTGTAAACATTCACCTTAATCAAGTTCTGATTGGGTCAGGTACATTGAGCAATGGTATATACGTATTAAACCAACCACATATTTTCAATGTCCAGAATACACACAAAAGAAAGTCTCCAGAAATCAATCAGACTTTCTTATGGCATTGTAGACTGGGTCACATCAATGAGAGAAGGTTGACTAAGTTACATACAGAAGGATATTTAGATCCGTTCGAATATCAATCGTATGCCACTTGTCAATCCTGTCTCAAAGGAAAGATGACAAAGACTCCGTTCACTGGACACGGAGTAAGAGCGAGCGAGCTCTTGGGACTCGTACACAGCGACGTGTGCGGTCCAATGTCTACACATGCGCGAAGCGGTTTTTCTTACTTCATTACTTTTACGGATGACTTTTCAAGGTACGGATATGTCTTCTTAATGAAACATAAATCCGAAGCCTTTGGAAAGTTCCAGGAATATAAGAATGAAGTAGAAAAACAAACAGGCAAAAGTATCAAGACACTGAGATCTGATCGAGGTGGAGAATACTTAAGTGCCGAGTTCCTGGATTACTTAAAAGAGAATGGAATTCTCTCTCAGCTTATTCCTCCATACACTCCGCAACATAACGGTGTATCGGAGAGACGGAACCGAACCCTATTGGATATGGTACGGTCCATGATGAGTAACGCTGAGTTACCGCGATCATTCTGGGGGTATGCGCTAGAATCAGCTGCATGCCTTTTGAACCGAGTTCCCACTAAGACTGTGCCTACCACACCATATGAGATGTGGTGTGGGAAGAGGCCCCATCTTAATCACATTAAGACATGGGGAAGTCCAGCTTTTGTCAAAAATCAGCATGTGGACAAACTCGAGGCACGCTCAGTATAGTGCAAGTTTGTGGGATATCCAAAGAATTCCAAGGGATATTTCTTCTACTGCGAAGAGGAACAAAAGATTTTTGTTTCTCGTCATGCCCACTTTCTAGAACACCAGTTCTTAGAAAAGGAAATTAGTGGGAGAGCAGTAGAACTGGAAGAAATTCCAGAACCACAGACTATTACTGAAAGCTTAGTAGAACCAGAGGGTTCAGGACATTCCTACGCCACTCCGCAGGAGTAGTAGGCAGTCTCATCCGCCCGAGAGATACTACGGTTTTCTCATAGACGGGGATAGAGAGGATTGCATCATTGATTATGATGAGCCTACTAGCTTCCAGCAAGCCGTTCAGAGCGTTGACTCGGTAAAATGGCTGGATGCAATGCGGACCGAAATGGAGTCCATGTACACCAACAAAGTATGGACGTTGGACATTGCTCCAGATGGGGTAAAACCCATAGGATGCAAGTGGATCTTCAAAAGGAAGATTGGTGTAGATGGACAGGTTGAGACCTATAAGGCTAGACTTGTTGCAAAGGGTTTTCGTCAAAGACCTGGTTTGGACTATGACGAAACCTTTTCTCCAGTGGCTATGCTGAAATCCATTCGGATCCTTCTTGCCATTACTGCCTTCCACGATTATGAGATCTGGCAGATGGACGTAAAGACCGCTTTTCTAAATGGAAATTTAGAGGAGTGTGTCTATATGGACCAGCCAAAGGGTTTCATTCAGAGTGGGAGCAGCGGAAAGGTGTGCAAGTTGCTTAAGTCCATTTATGGACTAAAGCAGGCATCGCGGAGTTGGAATATCTGTTTTGATGGGAGGGTCAAAGAATTTGGCTTTATCAAAAATCCAGATGAACCATGCATCTATAGTAGATTTGTAGCAAGAACTGTCGTATTCCTCGTTTTATACGTGGATGACATTCTTCTGATAGGAAATGACATTCCTATGCTACAATCTGTCAAGGGGTTCTTGTCACACAGGTTCTCCATGAAAGACCTGGGTGATGCCTCATACATCCTGGGGATCCGGATCCATCGTGATAGATCCAAGAGGATATTAGGACTTTCACAGTCCAGGTACATCGACACCATACTGAAAAGATTCAGTATGGAAGATTCCAAGCGCGGTAATCTACCGGCTTGTCACGGGATTACCCTCTCTAAAGAGATGTCGCCCAAGACTGATTTGGAGAGGGATCATGTCTATTATACCCTACGCTTCTGCGGTAGGCTCTATAATGTATGCGATGTTGTGTACCAGACCGGATATAGCTTATGCACATAGTGTAGTAAGCCGGTATCAGTCAAACCCCAGGGAGAAACACTTGATAGCGGTAAAGAACATTCTCAACTACCTGAGAAGGACGAAGGAGATATTCTTGGTGTATGGCGGAAAAGACCTCCAGATCGAAGCCTTTGCTGACTCCAGCTTCCAGAGTGACAAGGATGATTCCAAGTCCATGTCGGGTTTTGTCTTTACCCTCAATGGAGGGGCGGTGTGTTGGAAGAGTTCCAAACAGGAAACCGTTGCTGACTCGACTATGGAAGCGGAATACATCGCTGCATCTGATGCCGCAAAAGAAGCCGTCTGGATGAGGAAGTTCTTGAAAGAACTTCAGGTGGTTCCGTCCATTGTTGATCCAATACCTCTGTATTGCGACAACAACGGGGCTATAGCTTTAGCGAAGGAACCCAGGTCCCATCAGAAATCCAGACACATCTTGAGGCGGTATCACCTGATCAGGGAGATCGTAGATCGCCAGGAGATCGAGGTTCGGAGGGTTGCTTCAGAAGATAACACTACAGATCCATTCACCAAGGCCTTGCCCCAGACTCAGTTCGAGCGGCTGATTAAGATGATAGGTCTTCGATATGCCAGTACATGGCCTTAGTGCAAGTGGGAGATTGTTAGTGTATATGCCCTAGAGGCCATTACTGTATCATACTAGTTTGTATATTACTTAATGGAAGCTTGGGATATTCACAGTTGTATAAACAATCTTGCTCAAAATGGTAGTATGCTACTTGGTTTGTTTCTACTTCAATGTGTACATGTGTTTATTTTATTATATCACCTATACGCATTAGTGGAGCCCTTAGGATCTATGCTTGATTACCAGCGTTGTGATGGCAGTCACACTCGTGGGGGCTGGGTAATCCATAAGCACATCCTTATACAGGTCCATAGTCGCAGGACTATCGAGACAGGGCATCGATACTCCGGAGTAGACTAGCGTATGCGCTTCTCATCCCAGCAGGGGAGACGGTCTGTCCCACAGCCGTCAGTACGTCATACTTGAGATAGTATGCGGGTGCTCATTAGGTTACGAGTACACTGGACAGGACTCGTCGGGAACTGATTGGTTGGTATTATACCTATCGTCAGTTATCAGTTCCCAGGTGATATGAGTATAGCTTAGTCCACTGACTTGACACTGTCACTTCGCCTTGAGTGTGTTCCCAATGTACTTTGATTACTACCCTACCACGGCTCAAAGGAGTCGTGCAAACAGGTAGTAGTTGGGTACAGTCCCGAAGCACTTGGAGGCAGTGACGGTTAGACAGGATTCGTCTCTCCCGGTATTGGGGGTTGACATCGCGCTGTGTCTAGGAGAGCCATTACACGAGTAGTCCCTGGCCAGGGCAAGCGAGATATGCTGGTAGGTTACCAGTGCTATCTCAGGGTGTTCTGGGCTTCACTCCGACACGACTTGTACCGCTATTAGGGGACTGACGTTTACCGCCCCCTAGGCCCGCCATGCGATATATCAGACGAACAGACCGGACTGTACGGAGACTGTCACATTCAGGCTCAGTAGGAGTTCAGATGGGTTTCACCTCGTCAGTCTTCTTGTCGGCATCTACCTGGGGACCGTTACGCACAGCTAGTGCCGCTTGCGGTCTGTGGTTAAACCCACCGCCAGCGTAGTGTCGAGTATTTAGAGTCCCACACAGAAAGCTATTCGCCTTTAGGAAAAAGAGTAGAGGTCGCATGGTTTTGCGATAGGTCGCATGGTTTTGCGACAGGGTTCGGTCACATCCGTGCAGTTGTGCACGTTTAGTGTCCGGACAGTTAACACTAGCAGGCTTTGGTTTAAGCCAGATCCTAGTATACGTTTTGGGATTGGTTTTATCTCATATGTATTCATGTTCCTCGGAACGCTGATGCGGGTGTGTATGCACAGTTGACGGAGAGACAGAGGCAGAGAATTCTCATTAGGGTTGTTGACTGTTGACTGTTGACTATTGACTTTTTGCCAAACCCTAATGAGAATATGAAATATAATTAACAATAATATTAATTAAGTATTATAGTGACATGGTTGTTGAGGGGTTGACTTTTTGACTTTGTTGACCGGTTGACTAGGTTGGACTAGTTGACCATCATCATGACAATAGCTATCATTTCATGGCAAAGACTTTTGCTTGCTTGTTTATCTTATGCAAAATGAGTGCATGAAATGATATGGCTATTTTGACTTAAACCATCACATAATACTTGATTGGTATTTTTGTTATGATGACTTTGGATTATAAGAGCCAAAGGGAGAAAATTCTTACTCATTCTCTCATTTCCTTTCTCTCTCTTGTTTTGAGCTCTCACCCTCTTCCTCTTGCTCTCCCTCTCTCTAGTCTATGGTTCACTTGTCTCATGTGTTGAGAAACAAGAACCATAGAGAAAAATCCCAACACATTCTCCTCTACTCACTCTAGTTCACAAGGTTTAGCAAGCCAAGTGAACTAGTTTCTTCAAAATTCGGAGAAGAAGCCTAAGGTAGAAGCTTTCGGGTGGATCGATCTTCGGCGCAAGGAGACGACGGGGTGAAGCCGATCCGTACACCATCAAGAGCAGAAGACGAAGGAGTTCAAGAAAGAAAGGTATAGCCCTCTAACTGAGTAGTTAACAACTCCTAGTTAGGATGTTAGGTAGATAGTTTAACAAAGATCCGTTTTGAGTCCATATTACCGCCTCTAGAAAATCGTTTTTCATCAAATTCCGCAAGCCCGTAAGTACCGAGAGAGGTAGCATGGACTTACATGATCGATGACCTAGTTTCGAGACGATGCTTTCTTGATTGTGTTCGCTCGAAACTAGAGATCAACGATCGATCATTTGATTAACTTGAAGCTAGTTTTTGAATGAGATTCATCGAAAGGACAAAGGATAAGATGAGGAAACCCTAGCTTCTTCGCAAGGTCCTTAACCTCGATAAATCGTCATCGATCTAGTATCAATTCGTTAATGGATAAGAGTATGTAATCATTAGATCTCATCACATCTATAGATCCGATCTACTCCTACGAGCCACACTTCGAATCTTGATTGTTGGTTTGGAAATCATCACATCTCAATTCTTGATTTTAATGTTTTCTTAGATCTAGATTTTTCTAATTCTTGAACTTCAATTTACAAATCATGAATTGTTTGTTTTCTTTTCTTTAAAGTTTCAACTCATCTAAATCGAAACACGAACGATTACACTTTCCCTGTGGACGATCCGCACTTACTAACGCGCTACATTCGACACCGTTATTGATTGCGGTCAAATAATTTTTGGTTGTGATTTCTTTACAATTTTCATACTACACAATCCGAAATCGTTTCAATCAAGTCCACCTCGCGAAAAGAGGAAGAACCGAAGACCTGTGAAAATATTCAGCTGCGCAATCGTACGCTGCCCGAAAAGGATCTCAGGCCCGCGAACAGTGGGTCGAATAGAAAAGATAAGGGGAAAGAAAAAGTCCCTGAGGATATCACCTTTGATGATCGAGTCGTCGAAGAGCTGGAAGCCAAGGGCCCGCCCAAGAAAAGTAAGGTGGATTACAACGTTCTTGCACACCTGAGAAAGATACCTTCACAGCTTAGCATTCTTGATGCCCTCTTGTTATCAAAAGAAGCAAGAGATTCGCTGATCAAGGTATTACAAGAGCCTGAACAATTCCAAGCTTTCCTCGCCGAAGAAAAGATATAGGACGAGTTGGAAGAAGTGCACACAGCCGATATCACCTTTGGCGATGATGATCTTCTCATCGGGACATGTGAGCATAACTGTCCCCTATATCTCCGGATACTGTCATGACATCAATATAGGCAAAATCCTTGTTGATAATGGGTCCTTCATCAATCTCTTTAATGTAAGAGTGTTGAATGAAATCTGCATGAGCGTTCAATATCTCGCTTGTGATAAAATCACCATTTCCGGGTTTGAATCCCAGTCATCACGAACGCTTGGGTCTGTAATATTGACACTAATCTTTGGGCTGCTCGTCACGGACATCAAGTTCCACGTCATTGACGCTAAGACTTGCTATAACGCTTTGCTCGGCCGGCCTTGGTTACACGAGTACAACATCATCCCTTCTACACAACGTCAGTATATGAAGTATTTCAGGGATGGTCTAGAGTATACCGTAACAGAAGACCTGAACCTATTCTCCGTGAACGAAGTCCGAAAGTACGAAGATGCAAAATACTTCATGCCAGATTTTGAGGACACAGAAAGATGTCGCAAATCGGAGGACAAGAACAAAGCTATCACCACTATTCCAGTCTTCGGAGTGATACCGAAGAAGAAGAAGAGATAGTTTATTCAGGGCCGCCCCAATACAACAAGCCAGGACCGTCCACCCCTATGTTGATCTTCGGCAGCGACTCGGAAGATGAAGTCAATGCCGTATTCTCTGCCCGGCCATCAATACAAGCCTTCACTGATGAAGATCAAAGTTTGCAAGTTTCCATGGTTCCGCCAAAGCATCATAAAGAACTAGACGCGCTTGATACCTATAGTGTGGAATAACTGCAGACATTCTACGTCCCTACCAGGCGAAAAGGTGAAAAGGTGATCCATTTCTACCGATCCGGGGAAACCAAAGTGGAGAAAGAAATTTGGCAGGGTGCGGATTCTACACTTGACAGGCTCCAGCCCATCCGTTTGGCCAGATATTACACATACGGACTAAAGAGACTCTTGAGACTCCAAGGTGTATCCCTTAAGCAAACTGCGCGACAAGCACGGTTTTATAACAGGATCTGGAATGTTCGTGGAACTCAACGAAAGTTGCCCAATGGGAGAATGGAAACGATCGGGTTTGGATATGTTCGATCCAAGAAACGGGAGCTATTCCGCGACTGCTACGTCATACATGACTTTGATGAAGAAGGAGATGCTCTGTAGGAAGATGCTAACCCTGAACCAGAACGAGCTCCCGCCGTGAAAATGCCAAGTCCGTTGTTTGAAGAACAGATGGACAAGATTATAAGGGAAGTGGGTCAAAAGGTTCGAGACGATCATAATCGCGAAATGGCCATCTATGAGAAAGCCAGAACGCAGCGCCTTCTTCAGCAGGTTGCGAAAAATGAAAATGCTCTTCCTTGTCAACACGCCATACAAAAGGCCCGATGCAGAGGCAAAAATAAATCAAAGAGCGGGAAAAGCGTTCGACAGCGACAAAGCGGGACAAAGAAGCCACGTGATCAAGAATCGAGCAACCAAAATTCGTCTCTTATAAAGAAAATGGGTCGAGAATATTCTTTTCCTCAAGACAGGACAAAGAAGATATTCGATCTTGTCATGAAACACCAGATGATGACACTCCCGGAGTCCAAGCACCCCGAGCAAGCAGGCGAAGTCTCTCACCCGGACTATTGCTCTTATCACAGGGCAATAGGACATCCTCTCGAAGATTGCTTCACATTCAAAGAATGGGTAGAAGACCAGTATCAGCAAGGCAGGTTCGCTCTATCCAGCAGTTGGAGGGTAACCCCGCCGCAGAGACATGAACCAAAAACCACGAGACCAGAACCAGATCAACATCAGTCTTGGAAGCGATCTCGTACCTGCCACGTGATAACGCTGTCAGAAGAAGAGCCCGAGAATATGGATGACCTCCCCTGGTGCTTTGAAAACGATGACGGCGAGGTGATCTCAGAGTTTCCACCGGCGCCGAAAGAGCTGGAAGATGGGATACATACCACTGTAGATAACCTTAAGAAAATTGACTTGGGGATGGCAAGTGACCCGCGGCCGACATTCGTCAGTGAGCTGTTGTCTGAAGAAAGGGTGGCTACGCTAAAGGACGTGCTCATGCAGCATAAAGATTGCTTCGCATGGAACTATTCCGAGATGCCAGGACTAGATCCAGAGATCTCTGTACACAAATTGGCAATATCCCCGGATGTCAAGCCGATCAAACAAGCACCGAGAAGAATGAGGCTCGAGCTTGAGATGAGCATCAACGCCGAAGTCAAGAAGCTAATCGACTCTGGCTTCATCCAAGAGGTTCAGTATCCTGATTGGATTGCCAACATCATCCTGGTAATGAAGAAAAATAGGACGGTGCGTATATGTGTGGACTTTCAGGATTTCAATAAAGCCTGCCCGAAGGACGACTTTCTAATACCAGTCACCGAGCTGATGATAGGTAACACATCCACACACGAAGTCTTCTCCTTCATGGACAGATCATCAGGATACAATCAGATAAAGATGTATCTCAAGACCAAAAACATATCGCCTTCCGGACCCCTTTGGGTATATTCTGCTACAAGGTGATGCCTTTCGATCTAAATAACGCCGGTGCCACTTATCAGAGGGCCATGACGAAGATCTTTGATGTTCTCATACATGAAATCGTCGAATGCTATATCGACGACCTCGTAGTTAAAAGCAAATCATACGAGGAACATTTAGAGTATCCGAAGAACGTGTTTCAGCGCCTTCGGAAATATAACATGAAGATGAACCCTCTCAAATATGCGTTCGGAGTTTCCTCAGGCAAATTCCTAGGATTCATCGTAAGACATCGAGGCATCGAAATAGACCCGTCAAAGATCAAAGAGATTATGAAAATTCCTCTCCCAAGAACTCTCAAGCAGTTGCGGTCTCTCCAAGGAAAGCTCGCGTATATCCGGCGATTCATAGCCAATCTATCCGGCAAGTGCCGTCCCTACAGTCACTTGATGAAGAAGGGAACCCCGTTCATCTGGGACCGCAAATGCCAAAACGCACTGGACGAGATCAAGCAATAGCTGCAGAATCCGCCAGTACTGGCCACTCCCGTTAAGGGAAAACCTCTCGTCCTGTACACAACAACCCTCGAAGGTTCTTTAGGCACGCTGTGGGCACAAGAGAACGACCAAGGGAAAGAAAGAGCTCTCTACTATCTGAGTCGAGTTCTACTGGGGGCAGAAAGCAACTATTCCCCCATCGAAAAACACTGCCTGGCGTTGATCTTCGCGATAACGAACCTCAGACACTATGCGTTAGCACATGAGGTCCACCTCATATCAAAAGTGGATCCTCTCAAATACTTGATGTCGAAGGCTATATTAACAGGGCGGCTTGCTAAGTGGGCCCTTCTCTTGATGGAGTTCTCGATAACTTATCGGCCTCTTAAGGCAGTGAAAGGCCAAGCCATCGCCGACTTCCTCGCTGAGCATCCAATACTCGCCGATTCTCCTTTGAGCTGCGAGTTTCCCGAGTAGCATGCGTTTGACACGATCGACGGGGAGAGAAGAGAGAATGATACCCAATGGGAACTCTACTTCGATGGACCATCTTCCATGAAGAAGCGCAAACAAAGCACCCCCATAATCAAATTTGGGGTTGGCCCCATCTTCGTGACTCCACAAGGAGGGATAATGCGCTTTGCCTTCTCCTTAAAAGAGCCGAGGACGAATAATGAAGCCGAATACGAAGCTTTAATAGCAGGTCTCGAGATCACTATCGACATGGGAATTAAAAACCTCCTCATATACG
This sequence comes from Agapanthus africanus, assembly GCA_030015575.1. Classification (NCBI taxonomy): domain Eukaryota; kingdom Viridiplantae; phylum Streptophyta; class Magnoliopsida; order Asparagales; family Amaryllidaceae; genus Agapanthus; species Agapanthus africanus. The sequence goes on along the minus strand of CM057338.1, from coordinate 150,672,405 downwards.
GAGACTCCCAATTGGTCGTTAGTCAAGTAAACGGTGACTATCAAACGTGCAAGCCAGAATTGGTGAAGTACGGCAAGAGAGTACGGCGACTGCTGACTCAAATTCGTTCCTACGCACTGGAAAGCATACCGCGCATGGAGAATAGCAAGGCGGATGCGTTAGTCAAGCTCGCTAAAGAACTGGCCGACGAAAACCTTGATGATGTGAGGATCATTGTGCAAAGCCATTAGGTTCTTGCACCGACAGAAATATCTCCGGAGTTGTCCGAAGAAAAGGAGGCGACCGAGCAAACGATCCTATAAATAAAAGACCAGGAAAAGGCTAAGGATTGGAGGAAAGTCTTTATAGACTACTTCAAATCCCGTCGAACGCCTGAAGATGCATCCTCAAGGCATCAGTTCATAAAACGAGCTCTGTCTTTTGCCTTTGTCAATGACACTTTATATAAGAGATCATTTGATTCTCTGTGGCTAAGATGCCTGGGACCTGAAGAGGCAAGGAGAGTCGTACAAGAAACTCATGATGGACTCTGCTGTTCTCACCAAGCTGGACCGAAGATGAAGCTGAAGATCGAACGGCTGGGTTATTATTGGACCACGATGATCCAAGACTGCTTAGCATATGCAAAGCAGTGCCACTCGTGCCAGATTCACGGAGACTTTATCCATCAGTATCGAAATCCACTACACCCAACAGTGGCTAGCTAGCCGTTTGAAATGTGGGGAACCGATATAATCGGGCCCATCGAGCCAGCATCGTCCCGAGGACATGATTCATTTTGGCGACAACTGATTACTTCTCCAAGTGGGCAGAAGCAGTACCGCTGAGAGAAATGAAGACGGAGAATATCCTCCATTTCTTCAAGACGCATGTCATTTATCAGTTTGGAACTCCGCGACGGATTATCTCCGATAACGGGCCGGCCTACAGAAGCCATAAGACCAGCCGCTTCGCGCAACAGTATAATATAGACTGGAGATATTCTTTTGTCTATAATTCTCGTGCTAACGGTCTAGTTGAAGTTTTCAACAAGACATTGACAAAGATCATGACAAAGACGGTGTCTCGAAATAAGAAGGACTGGCATGAAAGACTACATGAAGCTCTCTGGGCGTATCGAACTACGTTCAAAACGGCTATGAACACAACGCCATATGCATTGGTGTTTGGCACAGAAGCGGTACTCTCTCGAGATAGAGTTGCCCTCTCTACGAGTGGCGGTTCATTACGAGCTAACAGATGAAGAGAATGCTCGCCTTCGGCTTGAGGAGCTTGATGCCCTTAATGAAAACCGGCTCATGGCGCAACAGAGTCTGGAGGCTTATAAAGCAAAGATGACGCGCTCATATGAGAGACCGACTAGGCCGAGAACATGCCGCCAAGGCGAGCTCGTGCTAGTAGTCAAAAGACCTATGATCCCTAATCGTGCCAAACGGGGAAAATTTGAGCCGAATTATAAAAGCCCGTATATCATAGATAAAGTATACTAGGGTGGGGCCTACCTACTCATGGACATGTATGGTGAAAGACCTTTCAGGCCAATAAACGGCCGCTTCCTAAAGAAATACTACGCCTAACTAGTCACGGCCTAGGTCAACGATAGATGACGATGCCTATGTCCGCTCGCTATCTTCCTAAGCCCAAACTCTATAAGTAATAGCCGGTTTACAGACCGAAACGTCCTTAAACTAACAACGGACCGAAATGTCCTAAAACTAACAACGGACCGAAATGTCCTTAAGCTAACAATACACCACTATGTCCTAAAACTGGCTTCAGACCGAAACGTCCTTAAACTAACAATGGACCACTATGTCCTAAAACTGGCTGTTGACCGAGACGTCGGTAAACTACTACGGACCGCAACATCCTAAGGCTGACCAAAAAAACGGTATGTCCATAAGCAAAATGGGCACGGCTGAAAAGCCGAAAGGGCTCCGTGAGTAAAAACAGCAGGGCTACCGGCGAGTTTTGTGAAAACCCGAAAGGGTGCAATCTCGTTAAAAAAAACACTTACAAGGTCCTCTCGACCTTGTAAGGAGAAACCACCTGCGTGAGATCCTTACGACTCACAAGGGAACAACACACTTAGGGATCACCATGATTCCTAAGGAGAAATTACACTTACGAGATCCTCATGACTCGTAAGGAGAACCCTCTTATGAGACCCTCACGGCTCATAAGATTCAAAAGTCTTAAGCTACAGGGATCTGAACATTTTCTTAAGCGGCCACCACGACCTCCAATGCTGCCCTACAAGTGGCTCAATGCTGACCCTTGTATACAATCCACGGGCGTGAATAAAAATTTCCCTAACAAAGTCCCATCCGTGACTATGGATATGTTTGCACAGTGAACAACCCTTGTAAGTCCTCTCGACTTAGAAGGAGAAAATACTATTGTAAGATCCTTACGACTTACAAGAAACCATACACTTGGGAGTTCTCATGATTCCTAAGGAGAAAACGCACCTACGAGATCCTCACGACTCGCAGGGAGAAATACCTTTATGGGACCCTTACGGCTCATGAAGTCAAAAGCCTTAGTCGACAGGATCTTAACCCTGTTTGCTAAGCCACCTTTGATCGACATCGATGGAGGTAAATGATGATTCTCTACTGGAAATATCCCAGTTGTAGCAATGCTGATGCCAAAATCGGTGTCTAATTCCAAGCTTGTAGCAAAAAACTAGCGAGCCACACATGCATACAAAAATAGTCGAAATGATGGGGCAACATGCAAAAAAATCAGCAAGTAAAAATGTATGCATACAAAAATAGCCGAAATGATTGGGCAACTCGCAATAAAAAGCAGCGAGTAAAAATAAAACAAATAGCCGAAATGATTGGGCACCACGACAAATAGCCGAAATGATTGGGCAATCGCGACCATCGCGATATAAAAGCTGAAATGATAGAGCATTGCGGAAAGAAAAAAAATAAAATTTTTGCCCTACAAGTGATATCACATCAATCCCTGTATACAATCCAGGGGCGCAAACAAAGAAGCAATCACACCTTCCCTCCTCAGGCTCCATCAGAAGAAGAAGCCAAATCTCAATGGTTCACAGACAGCCTGTAGATCATCTCAATATCTGTCTCATTTCAACAGACACGACATCAACAAATCGGAGCTGCAACAAAATCCCCAGTTCTATGACTCGACGATGCACAAACAACCGAGAGTCAACCTTTCCTGGTCACGTGGAACGCGGCTTATGTCAATCCTGACCCCGTAGGAAACGTCCAGAGCGGATCCTGGTCCTCGCAGAACACGGCCACGACCCCGTGGGAAGCATCCAGAGCAAATTCCTGATTACGTGGAACGCGGCCTATGTCAATCCTGACCCCGTAGAAAACGTCCAGAGCGGAGCCTGGTCCTCGCAGAACAAAGCCACGACCCGTAGGAAGCATCCAGAGCAAATTCCTGGTTACGTGGAACGCGGCCTATGTCAATCCTGACCCCGTGGAAAACGTCCAGAGCGGAGCCTGGTCCTTGCAGAACATGGCTATGACCCCGTGGGAAGCATCCAGAGCAAATTCCCGGTCACGTGGAACGCGGCTTATGTCAATCCTAACCCCGTGGGAAACGTCCAGAGCGGAGCCTGGTCCTCGCAAAACACGGCTATGACCCCATGGGAAGCATCCAGAGCAAATTCCTGGTCACGTGGAACGCGGCTTATGTCAATCCTGACCCCGTGGGAAATGTCCAGAGCGGATCCTGGTCCTCGCAGAACACGGCTATGACCCCGTGGGAAGCATCCAGAGCAAATTCCTGGTTACGTGGAACGCGGCCTATGCCAATCCTGACCCCATGGAAAATGTCCAGAGCGGAGCCTGGTCCTCGCAGAACATGGCCACGACCCCGTGGGAAGCATTCGGAGAAAATTCTTGGTTACGTGGAATACGGCCTATGTCAATCCTGACCCTATGGGAAACGTCCACAGCGGAGCCTGGTCCTCGCAGAACACGGCTATGACCCCGTAGGAAGCATCCAGAGCAAATTCCTGGTCACGTAGAACGTGGCTTATGCCAATTTTGACCCCGTGGGAAACGTCCAGAGCGGAGCCTGGTCCTCGCAGAACATGGCTATGACCCCATGGGAAGCATCCAGAGCAAATTCCTGGTCACATGGAACGTGGCTTATGTCAATCCTGACCCCGTAGGAAACGTCTAGAGCGGAGCCTGGTCCTCGCAGAACACGGCTATGATCTCGTGGGAAGCATCCAGAGCAAATTCCTGGCCACGTGGAACGCGGCCTATGTCAATCCTGACCCCGTGGGAAACGTTCAGAGCGGAGCTTGTTTCTCGCAGAACACGACTATGTCAAACCGACCCCGTGGAAAGCATCCAGAGCAACCCTTGACTCCGTGAAGTGCGGATAAAGTCAACCCCTGACACCATATGGCCAATGTCAATCTTGACCCCGTATGGCTTATGTCAACCATTATCGTAGAGCAATGCTCCGACACTTCCTCTTCGTTAAGCAAAGCTTCGACTCGGACCTTATGTCAACCCCTGTCGTCGAGCAATGCTCCGACACCTCCTCGTCGTCAGTGATTCCTGTGTCTCAAAAACTATTTCTAAACCGCAATCAAGAACGGCGTCGCATGAAGCTAGCCGGTGAGTACGGGTCGATCCACAGGGATGTTGTGAATTTCCGATTCGTTCTTACGAGTTAATTCCGAAGGGTGTTCGGATTGGTTATTAAATCTAAAAACCTAAATTATCTATACTAAAATTATCTAGATCTAAATCCTGCTAGCGTTAGGTTTAGGAATGGTTTGGACATGTAAATAAATCTCGACGCTTTCTATACCCAGATCTAACCTCCATGGAAAACGTGCGCAACCGGGCCTTTATGCTACGGTATCACCGCTACCTCGAGGGATAGGGTGCCGTAGGGCACGGTGTGTGCGTGTATGCATGGAATCCTATACATTCTATGTGATGGGTAAGAAAGGGATGAGAGATCTCATCTCTCAAAAGCCTTTCCCAAAGCTAACATCTAAGGCAAGGAATTAAAATCTAAACTAGAGCAATTAAATAAAACTACTTACAGATGGCTCTCTCCAAACATCAACGCAGGGTTGTCAGATCTGGATTCATGAATTGAAAAGAGGCACCGATGCTCTCCAAAAGAATTCTAAAATTTATTAATGAAGGGAGGCATAAGAAATTACAATGTTTAGAGTTCTATTTATAGGAAATAGAAACCCTATGTTACATTTTGATCCGCATGTCTAAAATTACAAAAATAGCCCCAGAGAATCTTTCCAGAGCCGTCTTAACATTATGGTAAAATTTTCTTTAAGAGAGGGTTCTTAATGGCCGCGGAACCGCGGCATGGGTAGGGCTTGGGCCGCGGTTCCGCGGCCCATTGGTGAGATCACCTTATGAAATTTTCTGAGCTGCTTTAAGGTTCTTTGGGCTTCTGGTTCTTGGGTTTATTTTATTAATTGGGCTTCTCCATTGGTTTCAGATCTTCAGTGAACATTTTGCAATGGATCTTTTAACCGTTTGCCTTAACATTTTAGACCTTGCATTGCCTTGTTGATTGTGAACTGTTCTTCGTTGTAGGCATGATCAAGAGTCTTCTGTTTGTTGGTCAAAGTCCACTTTTTCATCGTCTTTACATCGTTTTCACTGTTTTCTGTTCAAGAACCTGTAACCTGTAACATGTAGCAGACATGCGTCAAAAGCACCCGTTTATTTGTGAAATATATTAGAATGGGGAATATAATAATGCAATATTATGGTCTGAACAAATACCTTCAAACTTATCTTTTGCTCGTCCTCGAGCAAACTTATTTTTTATTCACTAAAATCCTAACCGCACTTTCGCAGGGAAACGCGATTGCACTGAGCACGTGCAACAAGCCGTTAAACCTCTAGGTGTCCCTAGTAGGAGGAGTGTTGTCTCCTGAGGGTTTTCAGCGGATTACACCCACAAAATCCTATTAACTCGGCCCATTGACTTTTGTTCTCCAATAAGGTTTTTAACAAGGAATTCTATTATCTTTTACCCGTAAATTATCCACCCATATTCTTCACACTTGCTCATTATTTAACTTAAGATTATATATGTTCTGCAGACCTACTTAGCTTTCGGCATCTCTTAAGTTTTCCTTCTAGAGTTCCATCTCCACTCAGGAATTTCTATCAACTCTATTAAAGATACAAGTTCTATTTTTCATTCCTCTCTCTTATCTAAATTCCAATCACATACCCCTACGTGTGTGTATAGATCACCCCTACACTTGGAAATTCAAATCAAGCAATCATACTCTCGTCCGTTGTCCAAAGCACTTCTCAATTGGTGAATTTTTAATTGAATTTTGCTTCCACATCCTTCATGCGACCGTTAATACTTCTTGAGGTACCAACGACCGATTACAAAATGTGTTTGCACATTAAAGCGTACTTTCTAGTTTTGCAACCCCCAAGGCTTTAGCAGTGACTCCCAAACCAGTTGGTCTAAGGCACTAGGTGATGAAGCACCCTCGCTAAATATTTTTCTATTTTTCACAGCCTTAAGTAATCACAAAAACCAGTGTCCATTTTTTTTCTTTATTCACTTTTTTTTCCTTTTATTTTCATTGTACTAAGGACTTTAGACAAGAGCATTTCAAGGTCTCTTCTACTATTCCAAGTTTCAAGGTGCGTGATTGTGCAAATTGTAGGATATACGTTTTCAGAATCTAGACTTAAGCTAGGAACTATTTTTCAAACTTATACTCTAATAAGAATATCAATACTCTTCCCTTGTTTCGACTTAGCCCAAGAAGTGAACCCAAAATTTGCCTATTTCTAAATAAACTACAAGGCATGTATTTTCTACCGTTAAACTTTAAGAAATGTTATTTTTAGGGTTTTTAATTCACTAAGTCTAAGATCTAGTTGTTCCTAACTAGTTAACCTATCTGTCAAACTATAGTCAAATAAGCAAAATTGAATACAATGATTTTTATAATTTTTGAAAATTTTCAATTTTTATGGGTTTTCAAATAAATATGCAAATGCAAAAATATGTACAAATGAATGCGAAGGAAGAAGACATACCGAGCATACCCCCAAACTTGAATTTGACAGTGTCCTCACTGTCATACTAAACCAAGAGGGTCAAAATGTCGGCACTCCCCTGTTTATTTATTTACAATTCTTTTTTTTTATTGTTTTTTATTGTTTTGAATTTTTTTATATTTTTTTATAGAAAAAGAAAACAAAAAATATATACATATATACAACAACTTTCCCCCCAAACTTAAGCTTGGCCTTACACAAGCCAAAGGTTAGCACCAACCATTCAAAAATCTTATCGTGGTAATGGTATAGTCGGTGCAAGAATGGGGTGGAAAGAAAAGAGATGAGAAGCCCACGAGACCGTGTGGAAAGAAGAATGGTAGAATATGGTCTCGGTGGGGGAGAAGAAGGGCGGAAAGAAGAAAGAAGGGTCGCGTGATCTTGAGGGTGTAAATCAAGTGAATAAATTAGCGCAATGTGTGATGACCGATGTGTTATAAGCGATTGCGCTAACCTATCAACTCGTCGTGAAATAGGGTCAAATCCCTAAAGATTCGCAAAAAAACATGGGTACGCCGAACTTGGTATAGGAGATGAAGGCGCAACGGTCATTTGTTCGGTCGGAACAATGGGAAAGACGAAAAGGAGTGAATTAGGGATAGTCTCATTCTCACTATAGTAAACTGTTTCGAACTTGAAAGATTCCATTAATGGTTCGAAACTACTATAAGCAACCGAGTCTGATGGTTCAATTAACTCATCTGAAAATGTAAAGGACTCAAACTCGGGCGGTGAGTCATCAACATCGTCCGAAAAAGTGAAACACTCGTAGGTGTTATCATCTGTGAGAACTGTGTCGGATTCAAAAGAAAAATTTTCAAATTCACAGTCTTCAAGCGGGGTCGGAACGATGGGAAGGAGGGAGGGTGATATAACAGTCAAAGGTTCAGGAGGATGAATTGGAAAATCAGACACATCAAATAAAAATGGTTCAACCTCAATATTATCCTCAAGACTCTCCTCAATACTTTCCTTATAATTCTCCTCAACACTTATCTCCTCCATGCCATTATCATCAACATCAAGACGCGTATGAAGTTCAGGAGAAACATCTAATGACTCGGGATGATGAGTTGAACATAAAATTTCAATCAAATCGACAGGTTCATCATCCGAAATATTCCCGGCGTCTATATCCTTAATCAAGTGAAAATCAATTTCTTTAGACACCTCATCTAAAGCATGGATATTTATCGATTTAGGTTCTAGAGTGGAGGCGTAAAGATCGAAAGGATTAAGTGCGGTTTCACTCGAAAGAGGTTCTTCACAATTTGGCAAATCAAACACTACAAAATCACACAACTCGTTTTTATTTTCAACTGGTGAATCATTTGGGACAATCGATGGAAAACCGGAGTTGTGGGCTTCAATTGGGTAAGGGTAGGTTTGATTTGGCAATCCTCTCTCATTCTCACTCTGTCCAACCGCCTCCTTACACATTGAAAAATTTGGAGCTAGCTGGAAACTAGCTACCGGTTCACTAGGTTGCATAAGGGCGGCCATGGACGCTTCCACATTCCTAACCATTTTGTTTGTTGCTGCAATGTAAGCTTCCAACGACTCTTCTAAACTAGACTTAGGTGGTGAGGGGGTTTCGGTGAAAGATTCGAAATTGGTTGGATAAGTGAAACTCCCTAATGGCTGTGTCGAAACAGTGTCTAGTGAGGGTGGGAAGGTCGGGTAGGACTGGTAGGAAATGGGTGGTAAGACATGGGTAGGGTCAACATCTGGATAAAAAGGTGAAAAGTCGTTTGGATCCCTAGAACTAGATGAGTGGAGAGGGGTGAAAGATCGACTGCGAGATTGAGCAATATGCTCAGCAATAGACATCGGCCTAGGAGTGACAGAAGGACTTGAAAGAGTAGTATCAACATATGTAGGTGGTAAAGGTTGACTAGGTTGACACAAAGTGGGTTGAAAAGTCAAACTGTTTCTCCTAGACGTCTCTATGTGATCTTTCAAAGATTTTTTAGGCATGGAGGGATCGTTTTTAAATTGACCGAACAAATTGACATATGATGCAAAATTAGGTTCGGGATACCAAAGTTCGGCTAAAGATTTATTATGTGGGGTACCCATGTTGTAAGAAAAGGGAAAGAAGGAAAGTTTATTGTGGTGCAAGGATTTATTTGCGGCTAAAGATTTTGCAAGTTTCTATAAAATATTTGTCCTTTTTATTTTCATTCTTTCTCTCTTTATTTGGAAAAATTTTGTTGCAAAAAATTTTTTTTAGAGAAAAGATATGCAACAGCAAAATATTTTATAGAAAGGATATGCAACAGCAAAATATTACTTGCAATCTAATTTCTAATTTAAGCAGGGCGCAAAAATCCTGCACAAGATTGTTATTTGGAAGGGAAAATATTTTATAGCTCACAGAATCTTGCAGGAATTTCTAGAAAAGATATTTCAAAAATTATAGAGGAGGAACAGAGAAGCTTACAGAAAAATTTTCACGAGAAGATGTCACTAGATCGCCGCCCTTCCGCGGCAATAGAGCACTAACACCGCGGTTCCGCGGTCTTCTGGATAGAACGGATCTCCAAAATTTTTTGTAAGCTCTGATGCGACTAGATGGCCGCGGTTCCGCGGCCTAAGGTGGGTTTTGGCCGCGGAATCGCGGCGGGTTGAAGGATTTTTGGCTCCAAAATTTTTGTGCTTCTCTGTTTTTTCAAATCCCTTCTGTTCCGATATCTCGTTTTCTGTTTTGCTTTCTGAAAATTTCCAGATCCGAATTTGTATATCCTGCAAAAAATTTAAACAACAAAGTATCCCTTCCAAAAATAACAAATTATATATTTTTTATGATTTTTCAGATTTTTATAATTTTTTAAAATTTTGATTAACCCGAAATTGCGAAAAGGAAAGTTCTACGCCATCCCCGGCAACGGCGCCATTTGATTCCTGTGTCTCAAAAACTATTTCTAAACCGCAATCAAGAACGACGTCGCATGAAGCTAGCCGGTGAGTACGGGTCGATCCACAGGGATATTGTGAATTTCCGATTCGTTCTTACGAGTTAATTCCGAAGGGTGTTCGGATTGGTTATTAAATCTAAAAACCTAAATTATCTATACTAAAATTATCTAGATCTAAATCCTGCTAGCGTTAGGTTTAGGAATGGTTTGGACATGTAAATAAATCTCGACGCTTTCTATACCCAGATCTAACCTCCATGGAAAACGTGCGCAACCGGGCCTTTATGCTACGGTATCACCGCTACCTCGAGGGCTAGGGTGCCGTAGGGCACGGTGTGTGCGTGTATGCATGGAGTCCTATACATTCTATGTGATGGGTAAGAAAGGGATAAGAGATCTCATCTCTCAAAAGCCTTTCCCAAAGCTAACATCTAAGGCAAGGAATTAAAATCTAAACTAGAGCAATTAAATAAAACCACTTACAGATGGCTCTCTCCAAACATCAACGCAGGGTTGTCAGATCTGGATTCATGAATTGAAAAGAGGCACCGATGCTCTCCAAAAGAATTCTAAAATTTATTAATGAAGGGAGGCATAAGAAATTACAATGTTTAGAGTTCTATTTATAGGAAATAGAAACCCTAGGTTACATTTTGATCCGCATGTCTAAAATTACAAAAATAGCCCCAGAGAATCTTTCCAGAGCCGTCTTAACATTATGGTAAAATTTTCTTTAAGAGAGGGTTCTTAATGGCCGCGGAACCGCGGCATGGGTAGGGCTTGGGCCGCGGTTCCGCGGCCCATTGGTGAGATCACCTTATGAAATTTTCTGAGCTGCTTTAAGGTTCTTTGGGTTTCTGGTTCTTGGGTTTATTTTATTAATTGGGCTTCTCCATTGGTTTCAGATCTTCAGTGAACATTTTGCAATGGATCTTTTAACCGTTTGCCTTAACATTTTAGACCTTGCATTGCCTTGTTGATTGTGAACTGTTCTTCGTTGTAGGCTTGATCAAGAGTCTTCTGTTTGTTGGTCAAAGTCCACTTTTTCATCGTCTTTACATCGTTTTCACTGTTTTCTGTTCAAGAACCTGTAACCTGTAACATGTAGCAGACATGCGTCAAAAGCACCCGTTTATTTGTGAAATATATAAGAATGGGGAATATAATAATGCAATATTATGGTCTGAACAGTTAGGAAAAGCTTCGACTTAGACACATATCACCCCCCTGTCGTCGAGCAATGCTCTGACGTTTCCTTGTCATCAAGCAAAGCTCCGACAGCTCATAACCTTCTCAACCAGAGCAATGCTCTGTCTTAATATATATATATATACACATTAATTCATAACTTCTCCATCATAGAGCAATGCTCCATTTCGGGGATAAATCAAATCACAAATATCTTAACTCGAAAAAGAAGGGCACAATCTTGCAAAGAGATTTAAATAAACTATCAATGGAATACTCTCTCTGTCATCTACAGGCTACGCTTACCAAGATAACGCGCCGGAAATTGAGAAAAGAGAAGAAAGCGACAAGGAGAACAGTTGATTTTCATTCGGTTAAACGTTTGAAGCATACCTATTCATGCATGTGCAAAAGATTTAGTGCGTAAGATAGACACATGGAAATGAGGAATTTGCTATTTATACTTCAAAAAAGTTCTTACAAATATGAAAGCAGTAAGCGAAAACATCATCAAAATGATTACAATGGCAAGACATCAAATCCAGGACACGGATTGAGAAATTCAAAGGTGAGGCCATCCAAAAATTTTCGAGCCTTTCGGACCATCTTCGTGTGCATTCTCTCACGATCGCAAGCGTCAGGGTCCCCACTGATGTCCTCCACCCTTCGATAGGCAGCAAGTATCTCCGCTTGCTGACAAGCTTGATGCAGGATATCAACGAGGTTGTCTCGCCTTTTCTTTGAGATTAGGCCCATCAGATACACCGAGTGCACCTTATCTTCGGCATCGTCCAACGCCTTAAGCGACATGCCTAGAAAGAATAAGGGGAGCGCCTCCCAGATCGCTCTCACGATAAGCTTCAGAAGGGAGGAACGACAAGGAAGCAGCCGACCATTATATGCATCAAAGCGGCCCATAATTTCAGCACACTGGGCATTTGTGAATTCTTGATTTTGGGAATGACCGAGTGCGCGAATGTCCCCGTAAGAAATAAGCTTGTCAAGGTCATACATGTGAGCGTCCATAATCGTCTGAAAAGGAAAATCAGTAAGAATTAGTGGACAGCCTGATTAAGAAAAGCTTATTGAAGTAGATGCGGGATTTAAACAACTCTTGATATCCCCAAGGTGGGAATAAATGCTAATTAAATCACCCAATGGATTTAGTTCTGTGAAGTTAAGAGAGAAATCCTAAAAAGGTCCCTCAAGTTAAGGAGTTAAACTCCTCGAGAGCAATGCTTTGCATACAGGAGTGACACCTGTCAAAGTCAGTTGTGAAGGAAATTTAAAAAAAAAATCCGGGAATTCTAAAGGGTCATGCTCTGTAAAGAGGACGAAATGATCCATCAAGAAACCCTGAAAGCAAAGCTTTCTGCAGAAGTAAAAACTTCAAGAGCTCTAAGACCTATAAAGTGAAATCCAAGAATTCTTCATCAATGGATTGAAAGAAACCCTAAAAAGGTTTTCTTTTTCAGATCCATGATCCAAATAGAGCAAAGCTCTGATAACGAATTCAAATCTTGCCAAAAAGAAAATATCTGACAGAATTTTTTTTAAAAAGACTTCTTAAAAAGAGAGCAATGCTCTGAAGGAGAAATAATTCTCAGAAAAGAATATGAACAATGGTCATCTTAGAGGGCCAAAGGCCCTATTTATAGGAATTAAAAGGCGTTTCAACTTCCAAAAGTTGATCCAACGACTGAGATGCTACCACCGCTGCACTCACGTATGGGCCACGTAAGCGCAGCGGTGGAGGCATTTGTTTCCCCAATCAGAGCAAAGCTCTGTTCAAATTCCGAGATTTGAAATGAAGCAACGCTTCGTGAAGAGCGCCAACAGTGAATGCGCCAGCACTAAGAGTTAAAGACTCTGAAACGACGCACACGTGCAAAGTACGAGAGCGCTAAGCGCCGAGTACGCTAACCGCCAAGAGCGCTTCATTACTTGCACCTGATTATAACAAGTTAAGTTATGCAGCGCTTAAGCGCCCGACAGAGAAATAACAAAGATTTGAAAATGAGAGGAGCACTTGGCAGATAATAAAATACTTAATTAGACATTCTTTTTATTACAATATAAATAGATGGCCAAACATGAGATCAAAAGGACAGGGGTTTGCAAAGCAAAGAATAAGATTATCTAGTTCCCTCTCTATCCTCTCCACCATGTCAAAACGACGATCTTCTCGAGGAGTAGCCACACATCGATCAGCGCCGTACTCACCAGAGAAAGTGGAGATAACGACCCAACGAGCCCGTATCTGACTCAATAAATAGACAGATCAATCTTTCAGGGCTTTAGTGATCAAAATTGTCTCGAAGAAGCACTCGATCTTGTCTTCAGCAACATCGAGCATTGCCGAGATCATCTCTGCTGGAGGAGGGGGAATATCAGCGAGCACGGACGTAAGGATCATCCTAAGCCAAATAGAGTGTGGGGGGAGAGAAGACCCTACATAAGTCAAGAGCTCGTACAGCGCTGTATCGTATTGGTCATCCATAAGAGCAGGATCCACCAAGCGCGCAACAAAACGAAGAACAGTGTCCTGGATGGACACTTCCCATGGTTTTCGACGAGCATGTGGACGGTTACAAGCCATAGTTGAGAGGATTCTTTGGATACGAGAAAAGAAAGACGCTTTGCTTCAGATTATGAAAACTAGGCACAGAAAATTGTATGCATAGTGGAGCAATTTCCAAGACCTGGGAAATGAAAATTCTGGGGAATATAAGTTTGACTCGAAAGGAGGGTGAAGAGACACCTCCAATAAAGCAGTGCTTTAAATGCAGCGCCAAGCGCGCTGCACTTCAACTAGCGCACCCTATGTAAAGCACATAGGCGCTAGCGCTAGATGCGCTGCGCTCCAAGTAGCACAACACGTGCAAAGCACGTGTGCGCTAGCGCTATGAGCGCTGCGCTCCAAGTGGCGCACCATGGGCAGAGCGCATAAGCGTTAGCGCTGGAACTAAAAGTTCTCCACCGTTAAATCAAAAATCTAATGATAATGATAAATCATTAATTAACCAGAATTAAATTCTGTTAAGGAAAGATTCCTCAAAATCTTTCCAAAATAACAAGATTGTACTCTGTAAATCGGAGCACCGTTGGATCAATGATCCAATGGTAAATAAAAATTACCAAAGACGGAATAAATTCTGCATGGAAAGATTTCCCAATCTTGTTAAAAACAAGAAGATTATCTTCTACAAACCAGAACCCCTTGGATCAAAGATCCGACGGTGGGGAAATTCCCAGATCAATGAGGGAATAAATCTCTTTAACTGATTGAACAAACCTGCATGCCCTATATAAAGGCCCCCAGACTTCAAGTCTAAAAGAGAGGAACCCCCCATAAACTTTAAGAAAATCTCAAGAAGAAAAAGAAGCTCTCGGTAAAGGAAGATAATTCTTTTTAAGGTAAAAAGAATATACAGACGAAATCGTCTTAATATAATCAGAAGTACTTACTTCTTTCACAGATCATGGATCTATAAGACAAAGTTGTCTTTCATAAAAGAGATTATGAACATCTCATTATAAAGGGGGGAGAATTATTCAATTCTCTTAGGATCACAGATCCATAAAGGCAAAGCCTTTCATCAAAAAGAGATTGAAATATCTCCTATGAACTAAGAACTTTGTTCTTATAATTTTGAGACAAAGCCGCTTATCAAAGAACAGATAATCTGCAGAGCGCAAAGTTAACCTAAGAAGAGCCTTAGCGCTCCTAATCTAATAAGAGTCTTAGCGCTCCTAATTCAAAAGTGCCTTGGTGCTCTTCATCTAGCGCACAGCGTTAAGCGCCACGTGCTCCTCACATGTGCGCTGCATTACTAAAAGCGCTCTGCAGTTAATTATATGGCACTAGCGTCAAACGCCTCAACGCTTCAGCTATAGCGCATCTGCTTTCTTCATTTAGCGCAAAGCGCTAAATGCATTAATGCTTCACATCTGGTGCAAAGCGCCAAGCGCACTAGCGCTTTAACCATAGTGTCCCGCACTCATTGACTGGCGCTAGTGCCAAGCGCACTACATGCTTTTATGTGCGCTTGGGTAAAACTTAAATTGTTCTTTGAATATGCCCCAGAGCTATGATAAATGCTCAGCATTCAGTAAAAGACAGAAACATTGTCAAAAGGGCCATGCCCAAATAAAGGCTCAACAGCCCAAAATAAAATGTTAAACATTTATTGGACTTAGCTTAAGATTGGCCATAAGTCCTCAACTCATTTTAATTGAGCTCATCTGCTCATAAATATGTTAACAGACCTTAGTCCTAAATTGGACTACAGATCTTTTAACCAACTCACATCGGTTCGAGGGTACATCTCTTTACTCCTCTGATATTTGTCGTTGTAATGCTTCAACGTCTTCAGAGAGGTGACAGGTCCCGACAACCAAACATTCCACGGATTGTAGGGTCCTTTAAAATCCACGGACTATGATGTCCTTAACCTTGACTGTGGGGTCTTTAAACTCACGGACTATGATGTCCTTAACCTTGACTGTGAGGTATTTAAACTCACGGACTATGATGTCCTTAACCTTGACTGTGAGGTCTTTAAACTCACGGACTATGATGTACTTAACCTTGACTGTGAGGTCTTTAAACTCATGGACTATGATGTCCTTAACCTTGACTGTGAGGTCTTTAAACTCACGGACTATGATGTACTTAACCTTGACTGTGAGGTCTTTAAACTCATGGACTATGATGTCCTTAACCTCGACTGCGATGTCTTTAAACTAACATTGGACCGTAATGTCCTTAAACTAATTGACTGCAATGTCTCTAAACTAAACATTAGAGTCCAAATGCTCTTTTGTTGGATCTAAACGATCATGTTAAGTTGATCTTAGTCTAAAATTAGACTAATGTATTCTTAACTAACGTTTAAGTTGATCTTAGTCTCAAATGAGGCTAACGTATCCTTAAACCCAACACCTAAACCCAAATCTAAGAAGTTACGGATTTGGACTAATCCACGCCCTACGGGCGGCGGCATAAATTAGTCTCCGTATACAATCCACGGGCAACCAAAAAAAAAACAAACACCCACGACACGAAGTGACCATCTGGATAAGGAGAAAGTGGTTACCGCGATGCGGTAGCGTAATTAACTGCAGGAGCTTGCGCCTGCAGGGAAGAGCGTCCCCACAATAAAAAACCCCTCATCAACAAGGGGAATCTGACGAAGTCTGCTATATCGGCCGCATCCGTTTAAACTTTCGATACATGGTGCCATAAATCAACTTGGCATCTTCGAAGAGGTGGACGGATAGCACCAATTAGCATCTGCCCTGAAATTCTGGCGAGACGGACCCGCACGGTCGCGTCTCCGTATTTTCGGAGGGGAACAACCCTGTTTGGTCCATCCTTGGATGGTAATTTCTTACCCCACGACGCCAATGATCAAAAGCCCTTATCAAACAGGCAACCGAGCAGCTACCCTGCTCGGTCCATCCTTAGCAGGCAACTCCTTGCTCAACGACGCCAAGGATTTTAGCCCTCATCAAGAGGCCACCAAGCATCTTCACTGCTCAACTTCTTCCACGTCTTTGCTAAGCGATCTCCACCTCGACTTCGGGGCCATGGAGATACCGGTCTTTCCACACTTCTCAAATGGTCGACTTCAACTCGATGTACGATCGCTAGACGAAAAATCGGCCTAAACATGAAAGCGGTACCGCGCAAATAAAAATATTTACCACAAACAAAGGGAAAACGCACGCTCAAAGAATGCTGTAAAAAGATTATTTATTCATTAAAAACTAAAAATTTTTACAGAGGTATTGTAGGGTCCCCAGCCTTACAAAAACGCCCGGAGGCTTAAAAAATTTTAGAGCAACAAAAGAAAATAAGAAGGCGAGGGGTTTCAGACCTCGGGGCCGGGGAGGACCACCCCAATGAGCTGCGCATCCACCATGACAACCGGGGTGTCGGCTTGAAAGTCGGCACCCACCGCAAGAGCCTCAGGACTGGGAGCCAAGGCGACCGACTTTCCCCCAGCGCTCCCACCAGGGGCCTCTTCCCCTGCAGCACTTCTGGGGGCCTTCCCCTTCGCCTCGTCCCTGCGAGGGAACTTACCTCGAAGTTCGCCATCGGGAAACTTCGGCATCTGGGCCTTGACGGCGTCGAGGGCGTCATGCCAGACGACGGCAGCGACTGCGGCATGGTCGGCGTAGTACTGGTCCGACCTTTTGTAGCTCTCCACCGCCTTCAACGCTCGGAGCTCAGCACGCCTCGTTCCCTCCTTCGCCGCCTTGTTCTCCTTCCAGAGGACATTCGCCGATTTCTTCAAGGTGGCGACGAGCACCTTGGAATCTTCTAACTTGGCATCGGCGGCTCGGGCGGCCTCCCGGCACCTGGCGATCTCCCTGTCCCCGGCCGCCACCCGGTCTTCGAGGGTAGCGACCCTTTCCTTCATCACCTCCAACTCCAGCCTTGAGTTCTCCTCACACGAGGAGAACTCGCCCGCTGCCTGCATTTCCGGGGTTATTTCTCGTCTTCCATGTTGACGACGAGGGCGACGTGCTGGAGGACTTGAAGAAAACAATGAGGGTTAAAAAGGGAAAGGGGGCACCCAATCCCGTGAACAAAAATACTGAATGAAGACCTGAGTGTGGTGCGAACGCTAACCTGCACGGCCTTTTGGGCTATGGCCGCCATTTGGGCCCGGAGGGTCCCCAGAGAGATTCTGCCTCCGGCTGACCTTTCCATCTCCGAGAGCAGGCTGTCGGCGACGGAATGCCTCGAGGGCACCTCTAAGCGAAGCTCCCCATCGTCCACAAGGATCGGAGAAGCCGGGGAGCGGGGCGCCTTCCTATGAAACCTCTTGAGGAGATATGCGGGGGAACCAGTCTCACCCTCTAACTCTGGAGCCCGGGGCTCTTGCTCCCGAGCACGTTTGCGGCTCGGTGCTCGGCTGGACTCTGGGGCCCGGGGCGTGCTTGGGCTGTAGGGTTACTAGACACTCTCACAAGGTTCTACAAGGCATCAATTATGCCCGATTTAAATTTTAGACGTGCCGAACAACCCTAACCAAGATCTTAGACTAGAGATTAGGTGAAACAAAGCAAGTAAACAACTTTACGTCCAAGAGTTTGGGATTACAACCTTTGTATTCCGGTCCTTCACTTCAGAAACTCCGTGGTGTGGTCCCTTCGCTGCGATCATCAAGTTCTCGGACTCTAGATAGGCTCCACGAAGAGATAGATGCAAGCTTGCTTCCGACTTTCGATAACAAAGATGATCTACCTTGAAGAAACTCAAAGCCAAGATCTTGCTTTGCTAATCAAGTATTAGCAAAGCAAACACCCTAATCTAAGTGAAAAGAATAGATGAGGATGATGAAGTAGGAATTTAGCTCTAATTTTTTTCAATTTCTCACTCATTTTCATCACTAATGAAAAAGCTAGAATGCTTTTCACCAAGGAAGAAAAAGAAGAATATTATCAAATCCTTTTGTGATGAATAATGAAATCAAGTGAGGTTAGAAATGCAACCATGGGTTAAGTAAGAAAACTTAACCCTTGTAGAGATTCAACCATGGTTAAAGGGTTGGGTTGGGTTAAACAAATATCTACAAAAATATCAACACATAATATCTTTGCAAGAAACAAAACAAAAGCTTCTAGAAACTTCTAGAAAAAATTAACCCAAATCAAGCCCTAACCATGTTTAATCTCCACTAATCATGTTGCATTTATAAGCATAACATGTTACAATATTATATATCACATATACAATATTTATTATAACAAAATAAAGTAATACAATTAACATATATCACATATATATCAATGTATTACCCGAGTGAGAAAAAAATCTTTAAGAAAGCTTATATTAGTTAATGTAATTTAATATATCAAATATATAATTATACATTAAATTATCAAATCAACACTTGATCCGATAATCCGGCTATTTCATAAATAACTGACTATATCAGTTCATCGAATCAACACTTGATCCGATGACCCACCTATATCACATATACCCGGCCGATATCACATATCGCGAGAATCTAATACGGTATCACATACTCGTATTGTTCTCGGTCCTGCACATATCACATATGTGCTCCTACTCCATTTTTCCTGAGCCAAGAAACCTCTGTGTAGGACTCTAAAGAATCGTCAATACGCCGGCAGTAGGTGATGATCATATCAAACACCCACAAGCTGCAAGCGGTCAGCTAAACGTAACAGCCACCCAGGTATTAAGCGATCAGAAGATCAACAAGCAAGCATGTACATTCTCCTGCGAATCCAATCAGTAACACTCCCGTACAGTCCGGTCTCTTCGTCTGATATGTCGTATATCTCGCCTAGGGGTGGTAAACGTCAGACCCCAGTAGCTTGATAAGTCGTGTCGATATAAGGACTATAACAGTTCAAGAAACTACTGATAACACTTACCAGTAAATCTCAAAAACCTTGGCCAGGGATTTCTAGTTATAGCCAATCGAACACAGCGCAACATCAACTCCCTATACTGGGAGAGATGAAACCCCTCTTATCGTTCATTGCCTCCATATGATTCGGGATTGTACCCAAAAGTCACCTTTTTGCACCCCCTCTTGGACGTGGTATGATGGAAATCAAAGCATAGTGGGAATCACACAAGACACTATGACGATCTCGGGTCTACAGACTAACCTATACCAGTGTCATCAGAGAACTGCCATCTGACGTGAGGTATAATACCATCTGGGAGTTCTCGGAGAGCCCGTCCTGTATACCCCGTCTCTACTGAGCACCCGTATATCTTCTCTGATGTCAAACAGCAATGGATATGGGATCATCCATCGCCCATCATATGGGTCAAGAAGCGCATACGCTAGTCTACTCCGGAGTATCGATGCCCTGTCTCGGTACTCCCACGACTAGAAACATTTGAAGGATGTACTTGGCGACTACACCCTCCCCACTAGTATGATCTGCATCATAGTCCTGGTAGTCAAGTACTCATCCTAAGGGCTTTATCATCATGTAACATAGAGACTATCAGAGTACATGTTAAGATAAAGAGCAACCAGATAGCGTACTATCATGTCGAGCAAGAAAGTCCTCCCTATATATGTCCAAGCATCCACTACAATATACATCGTATGTACAGTAATGGCCTCTAGGGCATACATATAACTAACAATCTCCCACTTGTACTGGGGCCATCTGTTGTGGTATCGCATACCCAACAATCAGATGTGGTTGAAGTATCTCATACTCAACCATCCCATAAAAGTCTCTACTGGGAAGTAGGCCTTTGTGAGTGGATCCGCGTTGTTGTCCTCTGTATCTACTCTCCTAACCTCGATCTCCCTAGAGATCAACCATCTCCATGATTAGGTGATACTGCTTAAGAGTTATATCTGGATTTCTGATGGGACGGGGGTTCCTAGGCCAAAGCCATAACTCCATTGTCACACAATGGTTGGAACGAAGTTCATCTCATGAACTTATATATATCCAGACTGCCTCTTTGGTAGCATCCTTGGTAACGATGTATCTTGCCTTTAATCGTCTAGTAAGTCACGGTATCTAGCTTGGAACTCTTCCAACATACCGTCCCTCCACTGAGGGTAAAGACAATGCCTGCGTCTGACATTCAGTCGTCCTTATCATCCTGGAACCTTTTCCAGTGATTCTCCCCAGGATCGATTGATACCATCTCACTACAACTAGTGATAATCCTAACATCCATTTAGATCTATCTCATAGATATAAAACCCAGGATTTAAGAGGTATCACCTTGATCCTATATGGAAAATCCTTGTGATAAGCGGAGATTGACCGAGCGTAGCATAGGAAACTCCTTCCCTATCAAGAGTATGTCATCCACGTACAATACGAGGATCATCACCATACTCTCTACTACCTTTTTGTATATACAAGGTTCATCTACCATTTTGATGAAGTCAAACTCTTTGACTACTACATCAAAACAGACGTTCCAACTCCGCGATGCCTGATTTATCCCATAAAACAACTTGCACACGTTTCCGCTGCTCCCACTGTCTACGAAGCCCTCTGGCTGTGTACTTATAGACGCTCTCTTCTAAATCATCATTTAGAAAAGCAGTCATGACACCCAACCGCCAGATATCGTAGTTATGGTATGTAGCAGTGGCAAGTAGGATCTGGATGGTCTTAAGCATAGCTTTGAAAGTCTCAACTTTTCCATGTACACCAAGTAATCTTCTCAAGATATACTTGTTTCTGATGGGGATTTAACCCTTTAGATAAAGCAACCAAAGTCCATACGTTGTTGGTGTATAAGGATTCCATCTCAGATCACTTAGCATCCAGCCATTCTTACAGAGTCCTACTCCTGATGGCCTGCTCGAAACAAGTTGGGTCATCATCTCATGATGCAATCCTCGCTCCCAATGCATAGAGAAAACCGAAGTATCTCTCATGTGGGTGAGGAACCCTACTAGATCGGCAGAGAGGCTGAGGTTCATTGGAAATTATTGAATCCTTTGGTTCTACCAAATCATCAGCTGCAGTTTGTATAGCTGGAACTCTTTCCAGTTCTACCTCATGACCACTAATTTCTTCACAAGAAATTCCCTTTCACAAAGGTGGCATGCTCAGAAATAAAATATCTTTTGTTCCTCGGTTTAGTAGTAGATATTCCCTTGCTAATGCTTGGGATATCCAACAAACTTCTACAGAACCGACCTTGCCTCGAGCTTGTCCGGATTTTGCTTTTAAGCATAGGCCAGACAACCCCAAATCTTAATTTCCTTAAGAGATGGGCTCTTCCCATACCATATCACATATGGAGTGGTAGGCACCTGATTTGATCGGAACCCTATTCAATAGGTATGCAGCTTCTCAAGTGCATAATTCCCAAAAGGAAATAGGCAACTCAATAGTACTCATCATAGAGCACACCATATCACATAGGGTGTGATTGCTCCGCCCCAATACACCGACGTGCTGTGGTGTATACGGAGGAGTAATGCTGAGAGAGAATCTCATTCTCCTTTAGAATAGTCCAGGAATTCCGTGCTCAAGTATTCTCCTCCTTGATCTCATCAAAGGACATAATACTTATACCCGTTTTTGGTTCTCTACTTCTAACTTATATTCTGTGAATATCTCAAAAGCTTCGGACTTGTGTTTCAACAGGAACATATGTCTGAATCTTGAGAGATCATCAGTGAATATAATAAAGTACATAGAACCGATCCTGGCATGTGTAGACAGGGGACCTCATACATCATCATGTATCAATCCCAAGAGTTCACTAACTCCTTCTCTATTTCCAATAAACAGAGTTGTGGTCATCTTATCTTTGTGACATGACCGGTAAGTTTCACAAGATGTAAATTCAAACTAATTTAAATATGCATCTAAATATAACTTCAGCTAGTCGGGTCACATTGACATGAACTAGTCTACAATACCTCAAGAAGGATTCGTTCATTTCTGAACTCTTCCTCTTGTGTGTGTTCTGTACACTAAGAACTGTGGTTTGATTTAGAACGTATATGCTTTTAGATAACGTGCCTGAACCGATCAACTCTTGATACAGGAAATGTTCAAAACATTATCCAACAATACAAAATTATATCCTTTCTTTACTAATAAAGAGACTGATATGATGTTGTATATCAAGTTCGGTATCTAATAACATTCGTTCAGAATCAATGTATTCTAGTAATATAGGGTGATAACTGCCAACAGACTTGGCTGCAACACTTGCACCGTTTCCAACTCTTGAAACTTATCACCCGTTCTCAGTTCTCTACCTATCTGTAGCCTATGTAACAGATTACATATGCGGGATCCTGATCTGGTTTCTCATACCCAGGACGTAAAGGATACTGAGAAATAGTTCTCTGTAACGAACACACCCGAAGAAGATCCATCAGCATGCACTTTTTTCGTTTGGGTGGCACGGGAATTCTGGTAATCCCCTATTTCCTGTTTTGTCTTATAACAATTATAAGTTGGAGCGGGGCCAACGTTCCCTAGCTCAGTATAACAAGCAGGTTCGGTCAATACATCCGTATTATTATCTTGATTAAGGCATGATATGGTCGCTACCTGGAGAGAGAGAGAAGAAAACACTCAGCGTATGCTCTTGCAAGATTAGATTGGTTATTAATATATCTAATCAGGATGTCTCCCACTGTTTTAGTCATATCTTCCTTCAAACCCTAAAAGGAAAGACTAGCCGGGATTAATTACACCCTACAAGTTTGCCAATCTTTCAGCCAGGCCAGTGCTGGTACTTTGAGGGAGGTTCCCCGTACTTTCGCACGGGCCTAATTAAAATAAACCTTGTTTTCCCAGGAGTGTAACCCCGAACGGGATGGAATGAACTGGGCTCAGTACCATACGACTCTAAGAAAGAGAACACCTTTCTAGACACCTACTTGATCGGCTAATTGTAATGTGTAAAACTCTCCCAGGAGCAACTCTTACTCGCAGCGGGTATTGGGATCCAACTATCTCATAGAAGGTATGCAATCTCATTGCAAATTTCAACACTTGAAATTCCCAATAATATTTTGCCCCAAGCAATCTATGACCTTGACTAAGTCAACAAACCATAGACCGCAAGTAAAGTTCAACCCATCATTTCCCGATTGAATTAAACCCACCCGCACAACCCTTGACTAAGTCAACAAGGCCGCACGACTACCCAAATCCAATCTCATCATATGCTTTGCAGATAAGCACTAATCAGCTACCGCACACTATGCCTTAACTAAGTCAACAAACGCAGCACGAATACTAAATACTACTTATCTGAAATGACGGAGGGCTACGACAGGTTTTTAAGAAAACCCTTTGCGTAATGAACTTTATATCGTTGCATAATCGAGTGATTTTAAATGGAATGTTTTTTAGGCTTTTCTAATTTCGCTAAAGTGGTCACTCCCGTTGAAGGGATCTCGGCTCTTTCCTCATTGAATAAGGTGCAAGATATTTCACAAATACCGCAGTGCAAAACAAGAACTATAGAAGCAATAAAAAACTAAACCGTGGGTTGTAGCATCTGCCAGTTATCGCTAAAGAATTCACTCCCGGTAAAGGGATCTCGGATCTTTCCTTATCTAATAAGGTGTTGGATATTCTACAAGGAATACCACTATGCAAAGCAAGAACTAGAGCTACCAGTTTTTAAATAAGTTTCTACAACATCTTTAGGTTTCTTTTGTTATATTATTCTCATTAATGAAGTCCCATTTTATTATGCTTCACAAGCATCATATTTGAAACGAAATCAACAATATATAATATATATCTCATATATATAATATAAACATTCGTCTCAGGCAGTAATATGATCTCATCACAGAACATTGCAGCAGAAGAACAAATATGAAATATTGGATATAGTAGGAGGTCCGTGTTTTAATACGAGCCTGTATAAAACACGGATTCTACGGTCGCGATGAATAGCCAAACCCACATCTTTAGACCCCTACGATAGCGGCAAGTAACCCTGCCAGTTCTAGAGTTCGGAGAACCGGTCTCGACTTCTCGAGATGGTCTTCCACTGGACCTTAGAACCCGGTTACTAGTTCTCCCCGCCTTGTGTCTAACCTAATGCGGATAAGTAAATAATATACAATGGTGGCATCATCCTCAGCCCGGAAGTGCCCCAATAAAAGAATATTACATACAATTGAATTTTACATGAATGAAAAAGAAAAACTCTCATCTCACATAAAACCCCCGGCTATTCAAAACACGACGATCCAATATAACATATCACAGCAACACATAACATCACATGTCATCAACGTAAGTAAATATGCGTATCCCAATTGTTGTTTATGTATAGCAACGAAACCGGTGATACACCACATATTACACTTACGGTCCCAGAAAAGAAAGTGTAAAACTACAACAGTTGGAATCCGCAACCTCCTTAAATATCGCATGCCTAACCAAATGAATTCTTTAGACATCTCATGCCTAAAAATTATAAACCCCGCATTTTAGTCTCATTATCGAAAACACTTTTCAATATTTAGTCGGGCAATTCAACGAAATTCCCGATATCCTGATCGAATGATCGTCGAAAAATTTAGTAGACGGCCGCATTCCTGATACCGTCGACGAAGTGCACTAAGGAGGAACACCGCTGCCGCGAGCACCCGAACGGATGCTTTTGGCGACGGGGTTCTCCTACAGTCACTTCGTTGGGGTTATGGGGCGTGGCTGTCTATTAAGTTTACCCGGCGAGTATCCGCGTATGCTACGTGATTGCGACGGACTTTTGATCGCATCAAAATCCCGTGGCAACCGATCATCTGAGACTAAACTGCTAGATTTATAACATTCAAATTAGTTATCTCATAACTACTTGTGGATTCCAAATATTGTATCACACATTCCAGATAAATAGATAATGTTAAACTTTCCGATCGAATAAACAAAGACCCAAGATTTCCTAAATAGTTCTCAACACTTGAAATTAGTTTTAAAACATCCATCACATGCAACAGTGCCAATGGTCCAGCCGCAGAAGGGTCAAACCAACGCCTCACATGTGGCAACGCCGTACTGCCCCAAACCCTAAGATTTAGAGGCGGTTCAGACAGTCACATAATCGAGTTAAGGTTTGTGTACTTTTAGAGGGTCCACCGAGTTACTTGCACGACTGTGAATGTTCTTTAACTAAGGGAAAAATCCAATACTTGGAAATTTTCCGGCAGGGGAAAAAGTGAGTTATTGATATCCGTTCGAACTTTTTAACACGTTCTAAAATTACCCGGAAAAACTTAAACGAAGTTAAACTTTCCGATCGAATCAACGAAAACAAAAAGATCTCCAGAACACTCAACACTTGAGTAATATTAAAAATTCCCAGAAGCATGTAGAATTAGCTACGGATGTTACTGTAGAAAAAGCAAACCCTAACACCCCAGTATGGCCACGGAACCGCCGTGCTAGGCATGGTATTGCCGCGATTCCGCGGCGCTTTAATGGAATTAGTGGCTCGTTTTTCACAGTAATTCTTAGAATTCCCTACTTAATTTTCTGAGTACTTTTAATACGAAAAAATCAACATTTTTAAAAATTTCCAAAGAAGGGGTAAATCGCGACGTTTCGGGGTTCGATCGGACTTTAAACTTCGTCTAGACTTCGTCTAAAGCTCTAGCTTGGCTCTGATACCACTGTAGGGTTACTAGGCACTCTCACAAAGTTCTACAAGGTATCCACCATGCCTGATTTAAATTTTAGACGTGCCGAACAACCCTAACAAAGATCTTAGACTAGAGATTAGGCGAAACAAAGCAAGTAAACAAGTTTACTTCTAAGGGTTTGGGATTACAACCTTTGTAGTCCGGTCCTTCACTTCATAAGCTTCGTGTTATGGTCCCTTCGCTGCGATCATTAAGTACCCGGACTCTACATAGGCTCCACGAAGAGAAAGATGTAAGCTTGTTTCCGATCTTCGACAACAAAGATGATCTACCTTGAAGAAACTCAAACCCAAGATCTTGCTTTGCTAATCAAGTATTAGCAAAGCAAACACCCTAATCTAAGTGGCAAGAATAGATGAGGATGATGAAGTAGGAATTTAGCTCTCATTTGTTTTCAATTTCTCACTCATTTTCATCATTAATGAAAAAGCTAGAAAGCTTTTCACCAAAGAAGAAGAAGAAGAATATTATCAAATCCTTTTGTGATGAATAATGAAATCAAGTGAGGTTAGAAATGCAACCATGGGTTAAATAAGAAAACTTAACCCTTGTAGAGATTCAACCATGGTTAAAGGGTTGGGTTGGGTTAAACAAATATCTACAAAAATATCAACACATAATATCTTTGCAAGAAACAAAACAAAAGCTTCTAGAAACTTCTAGAAAAAATTAACCTAAATCAAACCCTAACCATGTTTATTCTCCACTAATCATGTTGCATTTATAACCATAACATGTTACAATATTATATATCACATATACAATATTTATTGTAACAAAATAAAATAATACAATTAACATATATCACATATATATCAATGTATTACCCGAGTGAGAAAAAAAATCTTTAAGTGAGCTTATATTAGTTAATGTAATTTAATATATCAAATATATAATTATATATTAAATTATCAAATCAACACTTGATCTGATAATCCGGCTATTTCATAAATAACCGACTAATATAATCTATATCAGTTCATCGAATCAACACTTGATCCAATGACCCGGCTATATCACATATACCCGGCCGATATCACATATCACGAGAATCTAATACGGTATCACATACTCGTATTGTTCTCGGTCCCACACATATCACATATGTGCTCCTACTCCATTTTGCCTGAACCAAGAAACCTCTGTGTAGGACTCTAAAGAATCATCAATACGTCGGCAGTAGGTGATGATCATATCAAACACCCACAAGCTGCAACTGATCAGCTAAACGTAACAGCCACCCAGGTATTGAGCGATCAAAAGATCAACAAGCAAGCCTGTATATTCTCCTGCGAATCCAATCAGTAACACTCCCGTACAGTCCGGTCTCTTCGTCTGATATGTCGCATATCTCGCCTAGGGGTGGTAAACGTCAGACCCCAGTAGCTTGATAAGTCGTGTCGATATAAGGTCTATACCAGTTCGAGAAACTACTGATAACACTTACAAGTAAATCTCAACAACCTTGGCCAGGGATTTCCAGTTATAGCCAATCGAACACAGCGCAACATTAACTCCCTATATCGGGAGAGACGAAACCCCTCCTATCGCTTATTGCCTCCATGTGATTCGGGACTGTACCCAAAAGCCACCTTTTTGCACGCCCTCTTGGACGTGGTATGATGGAAATCAAAGCACAGTGGGAATCACACAAGACTGTATGACGATCTCGGGTCTACAGACTAACCTGTACCAGTATCACCAGAGAACTGCCATCTGACGTGAGGTATAATACCATCTGGGAGTTCTCGGCGAGTCCGTCCAGTGTACCCAGTCTCCACTGAGCACCCGTATACCTTCTCTGATGTCAAACACCAATGGATATAGGATCATCCATTGCCCATCATATAGGTCAAGAAGCGTATACGCTAGTCTACTCTGGAGTATCGATGCCCTGTCTCGGTACTCCCACGACTAGGAACATTTGAAGGATGTACTTGGCGACTACACTGTCCCCACTATTATGATCCGCATCATAGTCCTGGTATTCAAGTACTCATCCTGAGGGCTTTATCAACATATAACATAGAGACAATCAGAGTACATGTTAAGATAAAGAGCAACCAGATAGCGTACTATCATGTCGAGCAAGAAAGTCCTCCCTATATATGTCCAAGCATCCACTAAAATATACATCGTATGTACAGTAATGGCCTTTAGGGCATACATATAACTAACATGGGCATTTGGATTGAGTGGCCGCCGGTGGAGCCGGAGCCGATGATGGGCGAGAATGGCCGGCACCTCCGGCCTTCTTCCCCTTCTTCTGTTCAACCAGGGCTGACCGAAGTTTGCCTAGGTCCATGGGTTCAGCACGAGACAAAGTACAAAGGAGTTGGTAATGCCAGAAAAGGTGAAAGCATGCACAAGTCTAAACAGGTCGCCTGAAAACTCCTAAGTTACCCGCGAACTGGGGGGGCTGAGCCCGGCACAACTGAGGGCCCGCTCAGACAGCAACACATCGGCCCGGTGGATGGGCTCCCACCCCGACACCGCCACTGCGTCGGGATGATTCGACCGACTCAACCGCGGGCAGCTGCCCCCGTGCCACTGGATGGGCACAGGCCAATCCTCACCCTCGGAAAGCCCAACAAACAAAAACTTCTTCTTCTATTCGTGAATAGAGGAAGGTACTACGACGACCCCCGGCCCGGCAGCATTCCCCGTTGTTTTCTAAATAAGATGTACACCCAGTTCGGCTCGCCCCTGCGAGCGCCGGGGTGGTTTTTGTAGCAAAAAGAACAAACAAGAAGGCTTCGGCTGAAAGGGATCAGACATAATTTCAACCGGACCAGGAACTCAAGGAGAATCCTCCATATATTCGGCACTAACCGGCCCGGGGCTAACCCAAAAAAATTCAACGCCGCACTCACCTCGGGGGAGAAGGGCAGGCGCATCCCGGCCTAAAAGGCTTCCAAGTACATGGCAATCTCCTTACCTCATACTTGGTCTGGCCACTCCCCCTCCTCGGCCAGACGAAGCGAGTAGCCGGAAGGAATGTGGAACCGAGTCCAGATGGTGGCGAGCTCATCCGCATGCTTCAGCGTGGATAACACGCCAAGAGCATCCATGACCTGCGCTCTGGGGTCCTCCCCCGTCGCGCGATCCCGGGGAGCATGACTAACCCTTACTCCCCGGAGGGACTCCGATTCAGACGAGGAAGAAGCAGAGGAAGAAGAAGAAGAGGAAGCTGCGAAAGACTTCCTAGACTCTACTTGGACTTTTTTTATAGACTCATCGGTAGAAGACATCTAACCTGATCAAAGGGACGATTCCTCGAAAGAGAAAACGCAAGGGATCCGACCTCAGGGAAGAGCACTGAGCTAACACGACTAAGGAAGAGGAAATTATGTTGAGGTATAGTCCCTGATGGGTATCCCACCTATATTTATAGCTGCCGGCGTACACATCGTACGGCTCCGATCGACTCCCGCCAAAATAGCGCTTTGCGACTAACGGTCGACAACGTTCCACCTGTCGCGCTCACATTGGGCGTGTCCCCTCAGATGCCTGAATACCTACAGCCCGTCTCATCAGCCAACCAGCACTAGACACGTGGGCTGTCGCTTCGACGGGCGAACGTGCAAACCGGCACTCCCTCTTTAATAAGGGATCTCTCCCCTGATCCGCTGACGTCATTAAGAAAATACGAGTATTTGCCTGGGAATACGCATCGAAGATATCTTCAAGAGCTCACCCCAGGTGACCGGTCAGACCACTCTCGACCCGACCCAGGAACGGGTCGAAACGAGAGTGGAGGGCTAATGATGATGCTCGATATCGGTGACTCCCCAGATCATGACACGTGGCAGATGACGTTTCCCAGAGGATCAAGAAAGTTATGTTGGAAACACATCCCGGGCCTCCGACCCGAGGATGTACCCGACATTCGGTGGGTTTCCAGACCATCCCCCAGCTCGCTTCCGAGCTATCACAGAATCAAGATGCCTCAGCCTCCCGCTCGTCCCCGAGACTCCCGCCGGGCTCATCTTCTTCGGTCTCACCGACCGACCCACAACACCGATCACAGGCGCATCCACCATGGCTCTGTGAATTTCGCCATGCGCGAGATATCCGCCGCCCATGATCCCGCGTTCCATGCCATCACAATCCCTCATTAAAGAGCATGTCTCGTCATTAATGGGGGATCCCGCCTATCATGCAAACGTGACGCCAGGGGCGTAACGGCCGTCGTAAATCTGGCGCCCGCCTGCCTATTGCTGCCACTATATAAACCCTTCTCTTAGACGACTCAGGTAAGCCAATTTCACTCAATAGGTCGTTACTCTGTCAAAATACCCCATCTAATTTGATCGTCGGAGGGTCCTTGATGGCACAACCACCCCGGGATTTCTTTGCAGATAGCTCGTTCTCAACCACAAAAAAGCCCATTGAGATCTACACGCTACAAGAGGCAACCCTCCAACTCAATCTCAGCCATCCACCAGTGCTCGCAGCAGATCAACGGAAGATAACATTTGATGGAGATCCAGAGATCCATCAATTTTCTTTTTTCACTTTTTTTTCTTCCCTAAAACAGATACATATCTATGCATTATGAAGGAAAAAGAAAATGATGGTCCCAAACAAGCAATGTTAAATCAGTTAGGGAATTGAAATGATTTTTTGAGTATAATTTCTTTTTTCAAGAAAAATCCTGAGGAATTTGTAAATTAAAAATAAGCAATTTTGTTTGATTTATAATATAAATAAATATCATATAATTAATAATACATGCCTTATTAAGAAGGAAAAAAGGATGGGCCCCAACAAGGACTTGAGATGATATTTTGGGTACAAATTTCTTTTTATAAAACCTTGTTTAGTCAGAGATAGTCAGAGATAAGTAATTTTGTTTCCTTCATAATATAAAAGCACATCATATAATTAATAATATATCCATCAAATAAATTTTTGTAATATTTTTTTTGTGTTCTCACCCATGTCCTACTTATAAACATTGTAATGTTTCTTCATATGTTCATCCATAAGAAAAAAATATTCTATGCCAAGACATGTGTTACACATGTTGTGATCTAGTATATATTGAAGCATAATTCTGCCCTATCTGATTTTATATCCTGGCTCCACCACTCATATATATATATATATATATATATATATATATATATTCAAAATATGAGGACTCAGGACCTAAATTATCGCTGTGGGGGCTATTAGTCCCAAGTCATTAGAAAATGCAATTATCGAATTTGAAAATTTGCGTTAGTACCAAGTTATTTAATATTGGAATTTGCTCAGTAGTGTTAGTCGAAAGAAAAATTTTGGAATGCCCGAGATTTTGAATTTGAGAAATCATCATTCAACAATACAAAAGTGAGAAAGTGAATCAATTTCAAACTCAACATGTACTCTAGGTTTTCTAAAATGCCTAAGTATATATAATATATCAAAATTTAAATCAACTGTCCCATCGAGCACTGTCGCGGCCAAATGTCACCACCATC
Organism: Agapanthus africanus; assembly: GCA_030015575.1. Lineage (NCBI taxonomy): Eukaryota > Viridiplantae > Streptophyta > Magnoliopsida > Asparagales > Amaryllidaceae > Agapanthus > Agapanthus africanus. The sequence goes on along the minus strand of CM057338.1, from coordinate 150,640,570 downwards.
AATCGATTGGCGACCGTCGCTGCCACCAGATTGCCATCAGCCGATCGTCCATGCCGCTACCGTTGGTCGACTGCTGACCGACCTCTCTCACCACTGACCGACATCACCATTGCTCTCTCCCGCACTGTGTTAGTGATATATGCCCTAGAGGCCATTATTGTATCATACTGGTTTGTATATTACTTAATGGAAGCTTAGGATATTCACAGTTGTATTGACAGTCTTACTCAAAATGGTAGTGTGCTACTTGGTTTGTTTCTACCTCAATATGTGCATGTGTTTCTTTTAGCATATCGCTTATACATATTGGTAGAGCCCTTAAGATCTTTACTTGATTACCAGCGTTGTGATGGCAGTCACACCAGTGGGGGCTGAGTAGTCCATAAGCACATCCTTATACAGGTCCCTAGTCGTAGGATTATTGAAACAGGGTATCGATACTCCTGAGTAGACTAGTGTATAAGCTTCTCATCCCAGCAGGGGAGATGGTCTGTCCTATAGCCATTAGTACGTCGTACTGGAGATAGTATGCAGGTGCTCATTAGGTTATGAGTACACTGGACAGGACTCGTCGGGAACAGTTGGTGGGTATTATACCTATTGTCGGGTAGCAGTTCCCAGGTAACATGATTTTAGTTTAGTGTGTCGACTTGACACTGCTACTTCGCCTCGAGTATGTTCCTACTGTACTTTGATTACTTCCCTACCACAGCTCAAATGAGTCGTGCAAACAGGTAGTAGTTGGGTACAGTCCTGAAGCACTTGGAGGCAGTAGAGGTTAGATAGGATTCGTCTCTCTCGGTATTGGGGGTTGATATCGCGCTATGTTTGAAGAGCCATTACACAAAGTCCCTGGCCAGGGAAAGCGAGATTTACTGGTACGTATTCCAGTAGTTTCTCAGGATGTTTTGGGCTACACTCCGGCACGACTTATTGCGCTATAAGGAGTCTGATGATTACCGTTGTTTCCTTCAATCAGAGCAAAGCTCTGTTCAAAATTCAAATTTTGAAATGAAGCAGCGCTAAGTGCGCCGTGCCCTAAGCAGTGCACCACGTGTGCGCTCGCGTCCTAAGCAGCGCACCACGTGCAAAGCATGTGTGCGCTAGCGCTAGGTGCGCTGCGCTCTAAGCAGCGCACCACGTGCAAAGCACGGGTGCGCTAGCGCTGGAACTAAAATCTCCCCACCGTCAGATCAAAGATCCAATAATAATGATGAATCATTAATTAATCAGAATTAAATTCTGTTAAGGAAAGATTCATCAAAATCTTTCCGAACAACAAGATTGTGCTCTGTAAATCAGAGCACCGTTAGATCAATGATCCAATGGTGATTAAAAATCATCAAAATACAGAATAAATTATGTATGAAAAGATTTCCCAATCTTTTTAAAAACAAGAAGATTGCCTTCTGTAAATCAGAAGCCCTTGGATCAAATATCCAACGGTGGGGAAATCCCCAAATCAATTGGAGAAAAGATCTCCTTAACTGATTAAACAAATCAGCTTGCCCTATAAAAAGGCCCCAAGACTTCAAGTCTCAGAGATACAGAAAACAAAGAGAGAAACCCCCCCATAAACTTTGAGAAAATTAAGAGAGAAGAGCCAACCTCTCGGAAGATGAAGATTTTCTTCAAGGTAAAAAAGAACAGAGAGATGAAATCATTTCATAAGAAAAGAAGAATTTACTTCTTCCTTTAAAGATCATATATCTACAAGACTAAGGTCTTTCACAAAGAGATCAAAGGATATCATCATAAAATAAGAAGAAGAACATAATTCTTCTCACAGATCATAGATCTACAAGACTTAGGTCTTTTACACAAAGAGATCATAGTATCTCATTATAAAAGGAGGGGGGAGAATTAATCAATTCTCTTAAGATCACAGATCCATGAAGGCAAAGCCTTTCATCAAAATATAAGAGATTGAAACATCTCCCGTAAAAACTAAGAACTTTATTCTTAGATCTATGAGACAAAGTCTCTTAAAAGAGAATTTAATTCTCAGTGTATAGCGCTGCATAAAAGAGCCTTAGCGCTCCATATTAAAAAGAAGCGCTTCAGCGCACCAGAACTAGCGCACAGCGCTGCATAAAAGAGCCTTAGTGTTCCATATTAAAAAGAAGCATCTCAGCGCTCTTGATCTAGCGCAAAGCGCCAAGCGCACCACGTGCTTCTCATGTGTGCGCCAATGAACAGATAGCGCTTTGCGCTCATAAAATAGCGCTTTGCGCTCATGGAATGACGCTCAATGCCAAGCGCACCACATGCTCCTCACGTGTGCGCCACTGAACAAATAGTGCTTTGCACACATAAATTAGCGCAATACGCTCATAGACTGGCGCTAAGCGCACCACGTGTCCTTCACGTGTGTGCTACCCAGCAGAAGCGCACTGCGCTCTTTGACTGGCGCACTGCGCTCTTTGATTGGCGCAAAGCGCTAAGCGCAACATGTGCTGCGCTGATAGAACATAAATTATTCTTTAATAAGCCCCAGAGCTATGATGAATGCTCAGCATTCAATAAAGGATAAAAATATTGTCAGAATTAAATCAATACTCAGCATTGTTAAAAGGGCCAAGCCCAAATGCTCAACAGCCCAAAACAAATGTTAAACATTTTAACTCGATTGGACTTAGCCCAAGATTGGCCATAAGTCCTCAAATTCAGATTAACTGAGCCCATATGCTCACAAATCTTTTGATCTTAGTCTCAAATTGGACTATAGATCTCTCAACCAAAATTGGTTCAAGGGTACATCTCTTTACTCCTCTGATATTTGTCGTTGTAATCCTTCAATGTCGTCAGAGAGGTGACGGGTCCCGACAACCATACATTCCATAGACTATGACGTCTTTAAACTGGACTGTAGGGTCCTTAAACCCATGGACTATGATGTCCTTAACCTCGGACCGTGGGGTCCTTAAACCCATGGACTATGATGTCTTTTGTTAGTTGTATGTATGCCCTAGAGGCCAGTATTGTACAGATGATGTATATTATATTGGATGCTTGGACATATATAGAGATGACTTTCTTGCTCGATATGATAGTATGCTATCTGGTTACTCTTTATCTTAACATGTACACTTGTCTCTTTAAACTGTCTTATAGTTACATGTTGATAAAGCCCTTAGGATGTGTACTTGACTACCTGGACTATGATGCAGATCATACTAGTGGGGACATGGTAGTCCATAAGTACATCCTTCAAGGTCCCTAGTCGTGGGTGTATCGAGACAGGGCATCGATATACCAGTGTAGACTAGCGTATACGCTTCTCGACCCATGAGATGGGCGATGGATAATCCCATATCCATTGGTGTTTGATATCAGAGATGGTATACGAGTGCTCAGTGGAGACTGGGTACACTGGACGGACTCGCCGAGAACTCCCAGATGGTATTATACCTCACGTCAGATGGCAGTTCTCAGGTGACACTTGTACAGGTTAGTCTGTAGACCCGAGATCGTCATAGAGTCTTGTGTGATTCCCACTGTGCTTTGATCTCCACCTTACCACGTCCATGAGGGCGTGCAAAACGGTGGTCTTTGGGTACAGTCCCGAGTCACATGGAGGCAATGAGCGATAGGAGGGGTTTCGTCTCTCCCGGTATTGGGGGTTGATGTTGCGCTGTGCTCGATTGGCCGTAACAGGGAAGTCCCTGGCCAGGGCTGATCAGAGATTTGCTGGTAAGTGTTACCAGTAGTTTCTCGACCCGTTATGAGCCTCACATCGGCACGACTTATCGGTTATTGGGGTCTGACGTTTACCACCCCTAGACTTGATATGCGACATATCAGACGAACAAACCGGACTGTACGGTAAGTGTTACTGGTTGGATTCATAGGAGTGTGAGCGGGCTTGCTCGTCGGTCTTCTGATCGCTCAATACCCGGGTGGCCGTTACGTTTAGTAGACCGCTTGCGGCTTGTGGGTGCTTGATATGATCATCATCTGCTACCGGCGTATTGACGAGTCTTTAGAGTCCTACACAGAGGTTTCCTGGCTCAAGCGAAACGAAATAGGAGCGCATATGAGATATGTGCGGGAGCGAGAATAATGCGTGTATGTGATACCGTATTTCATTCTCGCGATGAATGTATCGATTGGTTATATGCGATATAACCTAGATATCGAATCAAGGATTGATTCGATAAGCCGATACATAGGATACTAGTCGGTTATATGCGATATGACCGGATCGTTAAATCAAGTGTTGATTTAATGATTTAATGTATAATTATATATTTGATATATTGCTTTGCATTAACTAGTATTGGTTCATTTTAAAAGGATTTTCTCACTTGATGCACATTGTATATGTGATATATTTTTTGTGCACTTGTTTGTATCATGTTTGATGATACTTGCTCACTTGGGTTTGTGTAAAGATTAAACCATGGTTATATGAATGGTTAGGGTTTTGATTATTTACTTAGTTATTTATTTATTTATTCATTTTGGATATTATTAAGAATGGTGGCTTATTTTGTTTCTATGTTGAAACTTCTTGAAGCTTTGACAAAGTCCACCATTCTTATCTCATCCTTAACCCTAACCATTCCAACTAACCTTAGTTTAATCTCTACACTTGACCATGGTTAGTATATGATAAGTATTCATATTAGTTTCATTTTTAAAATAAGAAACTTATCATATTCTTTCTTCTTCTTCATCATCTTCTTCTTCAAGAAAGCTTGATGCCATCAATGGCAACTTGAGTTCTAAAGTAAGAAATCCAATTCCAAAGTGAACCCACCTCCTATTTCTTCACCCTCTACCTCTTGCCAAGTTGTTTTGGGTGTTTTCTTCACAAGTTTCACAAATTTGTGAAGTCGGAGCTTGAACTTGTGATGCCTCGACGTAGATCATCTTCGGCATGAAGCCGACGACCTAGTCCGCCCAATTCTCCGATGAAGCCGACGTTTGAGTTCGGGATTCGAGATGGACAGCGAGAGGACGCCTACGTGGAGCTAAGGAAGTGGAGAACCGGATCTACAAAGGTTGTAGCCTCTCTCTTTTAGTTAAGATGTTAACTAGATTTGTATATCGCCTAAACTTCTAGTCAACGATCCGTATTAGGGTTTCTCGGCACCCATAAAATTTGAAATTGGCATGGTTGATGCCTTGTGAGACCTCTATAGTGTGCCTAGGAACCCTACAGTGGTATCAGAGCCTAGCTAGAGCCTTAGGCGAAGTCTAGACGGAGTTTGAAGTCCGATCGAACCGAAACCCTAATATCAAAGTTGCTCTCTGTACATTTTTTAAAAACTGGGTTTTTTCCAAATTAAAAATATGCAGAAAATTCAGCAGGACTTTCTAAGAATTACTGTGAAACACGATCACCCAATTCCTCCAAAGTGCGGCGGAACCGCGGCAGAAGCCTGGCTTCTGCGGCGGTTCCGCGGCTGTATGATGACGTCACCCACCCTATTTTGCACAGTAACTTCTTTTATTCAGTGCTGAGTTCTCTGGGAATTTTTAATATTTATTCAAGAGTTGAGTATTCTGGGTTGTATTAGGGACTCGGTATTTCGATCGGATTATCGAACTTTGTCTTAGTGCTTTTCGGATAATTTTTTGAATATGTTAAAAAGTCCGACCGGATATAAATACCCAACTTTTCCCCTGCCGGAAAATATCCAAGTGTTGGATTTTTGTGTGGTTTAAGGACGTTCTGAGTAGTGCAAGTAACGCGATGGTCCCTCTAGAAGACAACAAACCTTAACTCGATTATGTGACCTTCTTGAACTGCCCTTTGAACCTTCGGGTTTGGGGCAGTACGGCGTGCCACATGTGAGGCGTTGGCTTGACACTTCTACGGCTGGACCGTTGGTACTGAGGCATGAAGTGAATGTCTTTGAACCTATTTCATGTGTTGGACGGTTTCGGGAAAACTTGGGTGTTCGAATGTTCGATCGGAAAGTTTAATATTTTCTATTTATCCGGAATGGGATACAATAATTGGAATTCACAAACAGTTATGAGATAACTGAATGAATGTTATAAATCTAGCGGTTTACTCTCATTTGATATTGAAAAGAGTTTTCGATAATGAGACTAAAATGCGGGGTTTATAACTATTAGGCATGTGATGTCTAAGTATTTCATTTGATTAGGCATGTGATGTCTAAAGAGGTTGCGGATTCCAACTGTTGTAGTTTTACACTTTCTTTTCTGTGACCATAAGTGTAATATGTGATATCGCCGGTTTCGTTGCTATATGTCAACGACAATTGGGATGCGCATATTTACTTACGTTGATGACATGTGATGTTATGTGTTGCTGGATATGTTATATTGGATTGTCGTGTTTGAATAGCCGGGGGTTTTTATGTGAGATGAGTGTTTTTCATTTTCATTCATGTAAAAACTTGTATGTAATATTCTTTTATTGGGGCACTTCCAGGTTGCGGAAGATGTCACCCTTTGTATATTATTTACTTTTCTGCACTAGGATAGACCCAAGGAGGGGAGCATAAGTAACCGGGTTCTAGGGTCCAGTGGGAGACCATCTCGAGGAGTCGAGTTCGGGTCTCCTAACCGTAGAATTGGTAGGGTTGCTTGCCGCTCTCGTAGGGGTCTAGGGGTGTGGGATTGGCTATTCATCACGACCGTGGAATCCGTGTTTTATACTGGCTCGTATTGAAAACACGGACGTCCTAGTATATCCAATATTTCATATGATATTTTCTGCTGCGATATCTGTGATGTGATCATGTGATGTTCTGTGATAGATACAGTATATAGTATATATGATATATTATATAGACGTTACTTATGTTTTGCACCCGCACTAGCCCTGCCCTGCTCTGTCGTTAGTTACCTAACCTAACGGTGCACGAGGGGACATCCAGGCGAATGCGGATGGCATAAGTGTACGTCGTATTTATCTGTGATGCTTAGGTGAATTAAATGATGGGACTTCATTAATGTGATTAATGAAATGAAAGAAACCAAATGATGTTGTAGAATCAAATTTTAAATAAACAGGTAGCTACAGTTCTTGCTTTGCATAGCGGTATATATGATATACCCTGCACCTTATTCGATGAGGAAAGGACCGAGATCCCTTCACCGGGAGTGACTCCTTTAGCAATAACTGGTAGATGCTACATACTCGGTCTACTTTTGATTGCTTCTATAGTTTCTGCTTTGCACAGTGATATATATGATATATCCCGCACCTCATTCGACGAGGAAAGGGCCGACGATCCCTTCACCGGGAGTGACCCCTTTAGCAAAACTAGAAAAGCCTCAAAATCACTCCATTTCAAAACTTCATTTGATTCTACAATGATATCAAGTTCATTACGCTCATGGTTTTCAGAAAAACCTGCGTAGCCCTCCGTCAATTCAGATATGTAATATTCAGTATTCGTGCTACGGTTGTTTGGCATGCGTCAAGGCGTAGTGTACGGTAGTTGATTATTACTTATCTGTAGCATGAGATGCGATTGGATTAAGGTATTCGTACGGCGTTGTTTGGCATGCGTCAAGGGTCGTACGGGTGGGTTTAATTCGATCACGAATTGTACGGGTTGAACTTGACCAGCGGACTATGGGTTGTTTGGCATGCGTCAAGGTCATAGCACGCTAGGGGCAAAATATTATCGGGAATTTCAAGTGTTGAAATTTGCAATGAGATTGCATACCTTCTATGAGATAGTTGGATCCCGATACCCGCTGCGAGTAAGAGTTACTCCTGGGAGAGTTTTACACATTACAATTAGCCGATCAAGTAGGTGTCTAGAAAGGTGTTAACGAGGTTACGCCTCTGGGAAAACGAGGTTTACATTAATTAGGTTCGTGCGAAAGCACGGGGGACCTCCCTCAAAGTACCGACACTGGCCTGGCTGAAAGATTGGCGAACTTGTAGTGTGTAATTAATCCCGGCTAGTCTTTCCTTTTAGGGTTTGAAGGAAGATTTGATAAAAACCAGTGGGAGCCATCCTGATTAGATAAGATAATAACCAATCCGATCTTGCAAGAGCATACGCTAAAGTGTTTTCTTCTCTCTCTCTCCAGGTAGCGACCATATCATGCCCTAATAAAGATAATAATATGGATGTATTGACCGAACCTGCATGTTATACTGTGCTGGGGAACGTTGGTTCCGTTCTTTCTTATAAGAGTTATAGGAATGAACAGGATATAGGGAAATACCAGGATTCTCATGCCACCCGATTGAAGAAAGTACATGATGATGCATTTTCTTCGGGTGTGTTCGTTACAGAGAACTGTTTCTCCATTTGCCCTACGTCCTGGGTATTGGATACCGGGTCAGGATCCCATATATGTAATCAGTTACATGGGCTTAGAAAAGGTAGAGAACTTGGAGAAGGTGATAAAGACATTAAAGTTGGAAATGGTGCAATTGTTGCAGCTAAGACTGTAGGGGAATATCACCTTGTATTACCAACTGGTAACACATTGGTTCTGAACGAATGCTATTACATGCCGAACCTGATATGCAACATTATATCAGTTTCTTTGTTGAGTAAAGAGGGATATAATTTTGTATTACAGGACAATGTTATGAACATTTTTCGTAACCAAAAGTTGGTTGGATCAGGCACGTTGTGCAATAGCATTTATGTTCTAAATCAATCAACAGTTCTGAGCATAACAAACACACACAAGAGGAAGAGTTCAGAACTGAACGAATCCTTCTTGTGGCATTGTAGACTGGGTCACATCAATGCGACACGACTGGCTAAGTTGCATAAGGATGGATATTTAAATCCGTTTGAATTTTCATCTTATGACACTTGCCAGTCATGTCTCAAAGGCAAGATGACCAAAACTCCGTTTACGGGACACGGAGAAAGAGTTACTGAACTCTTAGGACTGATACATAGTGATGTATGCGGTCCTATATCTACACATGCCAGGGATGGTTCTTCATACTTCATTACATTCACTGACGATCTCTCTAGGTTCGGGTATGTGTTCTTGATGAAACACAAATCAGAAGCTTTTGAGAAATTTAGAGAATATAAACAAGAAGTTGAGAACCAAACCGGAAAAAATATTAAAATCCTACGATCTGATCGAGGAGGTGAATACTTGAGCAATGAATTCCTGGACTTCCTAAAAGAGAATGGGATTCTCTCTCAGTTGACTCCTCCATATACACCACAGCACAACGGTGTATCAGAACGGAGGAACCGCACCCTATTAGATATGGTGCGCTCTATGATGAGCACAGCTGAGTTACCTATTTCCTTCTGGGGATATGCGCTTGAGACAGCCATGGACCTATTGAATAGAGTTCCTACCAAATCAGTGTCTACCACTCCATATGAGATATGGAAAGGGAAGAGACCACATCTTAATTATATTAAGATATGGGGTTGTCCAGCCTATGTCAAGAGACAAAATCCGGACAAACTCGAGGCAAGATCAGTCTTATGTAAGTTTATAGGATATCCCAGAAATTCACAAGGGTATATCTTCTACCATCCCGAGGAACAAAAGGTGTTTGTTTCTCGACATGCCACTTTCTTAGAAAAAAGTTTTTTTATGAAACAGATAAGTGGCATTGAGGTAGAACTGGAAGAGGTTCCAGCGTCACAAACTATAACAGAAGACTTGGTAGAACCAGAGGATTCAGTAGTACCCGACGAACCTCAGCCTCTCCGCCGATCTAGTAGGGTTCCTCGCCAACCTGAGAGATACTACGGTTTTCTCATGGATGGTGGGAGCGAGGATTGCATCATGGAGGATGATGACCCAACTAGCTTCGAGCAGGCCATCACGAGTAGGGACTCAGTGAAATGGCCGGATGCAATGCGGTCCGAGATGGAATCCATGTACACCAACAAAGTATGGACTTTGGATGTTGCTCCTGAAGGGGTAAAACCCATCGGGAGCAAGTGGATCTTCAAGAAAAAACTTGGTGTAGATGGGAAAGTGGAGACTTTCAAAGCTAGACTTGTTGCAAAAGGTTTTCGTCAAAGACCAGGTGTGGACTATGACGAAACCTTTTCTCCAGTGGCTATGCTTAAATCCATCCGAATCATGCTTGCCATCGCTGCATATCTTGACTACGAAATCTGGCAAATGGATGTTAAGACCGCCTTTCTAAATGGTGATTTAGAAGAGTGCGTGTACATGACTCAGCCAGAGGGCTTCGTAGACAGTGGGAGCAGCGGGAAGGTGTGCAAGCTGCTTAAATCCATTTATGGGTTAAAGCAAACATCGCGGAGTTGGAACATCTGCTTTGACGTCGTTATCAAAGAGTTTGATTTCGTCAAAAATCCAGATGAACCTTGTATCTACAAGAAGGTGGCAGAGAGTAAGGTTGTCTTCCTCGTATTGTACGTGGACGACATACTCTTGATAGGAAATGATATTCCTATGCTGCAATCGGTCAAGCTCTTCTTATCACAAAGATTCTCAATGAAAGATCTTGGTGATGCCTCCTGCATATTGGGGATCAGGATCTATAGAGATAGATCCAAACGGATTTTGGGATTGTCCCAATCCAGGTACATTGACACCATACTAAAGAGGTTTAGTATGGAAGAATCCAAGCGTGGGAACTTACCCACGATCTCTGGAGTCACTCTCTCCAAAGAGATGTCTCCCAAGACTGATTTGGAGAGAGCTCGCATGCAAAGGATACCCTATGCTTCAGCTGTAGGCTCTATCATGTATGCGATGCTATGTACCAGACCCGATATTGCATACTCACTAAGTATAGTGAGCAGGTATCAAGCTGATCCTGGAGAGAGTCACTGGACAGCTGTGAAGAGCATTCTCAAGTACTTACGAAGGACTAAAGAGATGCTCTTGGTGTATGGTAACGGAGAACTCCAAGTGGAGTCCTTTACCGATTCGAGCTTCCAGAGTGATAAGGACGACTCTAAGTCGCAGTCAGGATTTGTCTTTACCCTTTACGGAGGGGCGGTTAGCTGGAAGAGTTCCAAGCAGGAAACCGTGGCAGATTCGACGATGGAGGCTGAATACATCGCTGCCAACGATGCTGCTAAAGAGGCTGTCTGGATCAAGAAGTTCATTACTGAACTTGGAGTGGTTCCATCCATTGAGCATCCAATACCTTTGTATTGCGATAACAATGGGGCGGTGGCTTTGGCCAAGGAACCCAGGTCCCATTAGCGATCCAGGCATATTCTGAGGCGGTATCACCTGATCCGGGAGATAGTTGATCGCCGGGAGATCGAGGTCAGGAGGGTTGACACGAAGAACAACACGGCGGATCCACTCACGAAGGCCATTCCCCAGATACAGTTTGAGAGACTCTTCGGGATGCTCGGTATGCGATACTACAGCAGCTGGCCCTAGTGCAAGTGGGAGATTGTTAGTTGTATGTATGCCCTAGAGGCCAGTATTGTACAGATGATGTATATTATATTGGATGCTTGGACATATATAGAGATGACTTTCTTGCTCGATATGATAGTATGCTATCTGGTTACTCTTTATCTTAACATGTACACTTGTCTCTTTAAACTGTCTTATAGTTACATGTTGATAAAGCCCTTAGGATGTGTACTTGACTACCTGGACTATGATGCAGATCATACTAGTGGGGACATGGTAGTCCATAAGTACATCCTTCAAGGTCCCTAGTCGTGGGTGTATCGAGACAGGGCATCGATATACCAGTGTAGACTAGCGTATACGCTTCTCGACCCATGAGATGGGCGATGGATGATCCCATATCCATTGGTGTTTGACATCAGAGATGGTATACGGGTGCTCAGTGGAGACTGGGTACACTGGACGGACTCGCCGAGAACTTCCAGATGGTATTATACCTCACGTCAGATGGCAGTTCTCAGGTGACACTTGTACAGGTTAGTCTGTAGACCCGAGATCGTCATAGAGTCTTGTGTGATTCCCACTGTGCTTTGATCTCCACCTTACCACGTCCATGAGGGCGTGCAAAATGGTGGTCTTTGGGTACAGTCCCGAGTCACATGGAGGCAATGAGCGATAGGAGGGGTTTCGTCTCTCCCGGTATTGGGGGTTGATGTTGCGCTGTGCTCGATTGGCCGTAACAGGGAAGTCCCTGGCCAGGGCTGATCAGAGATTTGCTGGTAAGTGTTACCAGTAGTTTCTCGACCCGTTATGAGCCTCACATCGGCACGACTTATCGGTTATTGGGGTCTGACGTTTACCACCCCTAGACTTGATATGCGACATATCAGACGAACAAACCGGACTGTACGGTAAGTGTTACTGGTTGGATTCACAGGAGTGTGAGCGGGCTTGCTCGTCGATCTTCTGATCGCTCAATACCCGGGTGGCCGTTACGTTTAGTAGACCGCTTGCGGCTTGTGGGTGCTTGATATGATCATCATCTGCTACCGGCGTATTGACGAGTCTTTAGAGTCCTACACAGAGGTTTCCTGGCTCAAGCGAAATGAAATAGGAGCGCATATGAGATATGTGCGGGAGTGAGAATAATGCGTGTATGTGATACCGTATTTCATTCTCGCGATGAATGTATCGATTGGTTATATGCGATATAACCTAGATATCGAATCAAGGATTGATTCGATAAGCCGATACATAGGATACTAGTCGGTTATATGCGATATGACCGGATCGTTAAATCAAGTGTTGATTTAATGATTTAATGTATAATTATATATTTGATATATTTCTTTGCATTAACTAGTATTGGTTCATTTTAAAAGGATTTTCTCACTTGATGCACATTGTATATGTGATATATTTTTTGTGCACTTGTTTGTATCATGTTTGATGATACTTGCTCACTTGGGTTTGTGTAAAGATTAAACCATGGTTATATGAATGGTTAGGGTTTTGATTATTTACTTAGTTATTTATTTATTTATTCATTTTGGATATTATTAAGAATGGTGGCTTATTTTGTTTCTATGTTGAAACTTCTTGAAGCTTTGACAAAGTCCACCATTCTTATCTCATCCTTAACCCTAACCATTCCAACTAACCTTAGTTTAATCTCTACACTTGACCATGGTTAGTATATGATAAGTATTCATATTAGTTTCATTTTTAAAATAAGAAACTTATCATATTCTTTCTTCTTCTTCATCATCTTCTTCTTCAAGAAAGCTTGATGCCATCAATGGCAACTTGAGTTCTAAAGAGAGAAATCCAATTCCAAAGTGAACCCACCTCCTATTTCTTCACCCTCTACCTCTTGCCAAGTTGTTTTGGGTGTTTTCTTCACAAGTTTCACAAATTTGTGAAGTCGGAGCTTGAACTTGTGATGCCTCGACGTAGATCATCTTCGGCACGAAGCCGACGACCTAGTCCGCCCAATTCTCCGATGAAGCCGACGTTTGAGTTCGGGATTCGAGATGGACAGCGATAGGACGCCTACGTGGAGCTAAGGAAGTGGAGAACCGGATCTACAAAGGTTGTAGCCTCTCTCCTTTAGTTAAGATGTTAACTAGATTTGTATATCGCCTAAACTTCTAGTCAACGATCCGTATTAGGGTTTCTCGGCACCCATAAAATTTGAAATTGGCATGGTTGATGCCTTGTGAGACCTCTATAGTGTGCCTAGGAACCCTACATCTTTAACCTTGGACCACCATGCCCTTAAACTGGTAATCAACCGCAATGTCCCTAAACTAAACAATAGAGCCCAAATGCTCTTTTGTTGGATCTAAATGATCCCGTTAAGATTGATCTTATTCTAAAATTAAACTAACATATCCTTAACAAACGTTTAAGTTGATCTTAGTCTCAAATGAGACTAACGTATCCTTAAACCCAACCCAAAACCCAAATCTAAGAAAATACGGATTTGGGCTAATCTACGCCCTACGGGCAACAACATAAATTAGTCTCCGTATACAATCCACGGGCAATCAAAAACAAAACAAACACCCACAACACGAAGTAACCATCTGGAGAAGGAGAAAGTGGTTACCGCGATGCGGTAGCATAATTAACTGCAGGGGCTTGCGCCTGCAGGGAAGAGCGTCCCCACAATAAAAAAAACCCCTCAAACGAGGGGGAATCTGATGAAGTCTACTACATCGGCCGCATCCGTTTAAACTTTCGATACATGGTGTCATAAATCAACTTGGCATCTTCGGAGAGGTAGATGGATAGCACCAATTAGCATCCACCCCCAAATTCAGGCAAGACGGACCTACGCGGTTGCATCTTCGTGTTTCGGCGGGGAACAGATTCTGGCAAGCCCGGTGGGATCTTTTCCTCTTTCCACTCCACACTTTGTGTATCATGTTTCGCGAACGAATAGCGGTTTGCTATGGTTGCCCCTGGATTCGAGGTACTAAGATTTAATGTCTTGCTCTGTGCAGAAAAACAGAAGATCAAATGGCTTTCAACTGCACAAGCTGAAACAATGGCAATAACTCTCACTCCGTCCCCGTGGGAGGAGTGACCTACGGGCCTCAGGCGGCCTCCGTTTTTACGATGCCGGTGGACCAGGTGACTCAGGCCACCACTGGGCTATTCTTCGGGACCATGCTCCCACCCATGAACTTCAATGCCCCAATGCCATTGTAGGAGGCTTCAAAGAAGTCGGTCTTTGATCGGCTTACAACTACTGCGGCCCCTCTCAATGGGTCGCCTAACTCCACTTCCTCAGTTTTCAACAGACTGGGTCAGAACACCAACAAGCCCGTGATACCTGAAGCAGCCATCCCAAAGCGGATAGCCATCTTGGCTTAAGCGGACTAAATTATCAGAAAGGCTTCTTCTGCCAAGAAGTCAGTCTTCACAAGGCTGTCCGTTCCGGCTCTCGCTCCAGGCAAAGTCCTCAAAGCTGCTTCTACTGCCCAGAGGTCTGTCTTTGACAGATTGGACATTGCTTCTTAACGGGCATCGGTCTTCAAGAGGCTGACGCCGGTGACAACCCTTCGCCAAAACAGGGGGCATGATGAAGCCACCCCCATGGCTGAACCAACTCCATCCGCACGACATGCTCGCCGTCGTCACTGGCGCCGAGTAAGGAAGGCTGGGGGCAGCTCCCCTTCTAGACTGACTCCGCCAGCTCCCATGGTGGAAATCGATGTTGCTGTTCCGACTGGGAACAACTTCGAACCGCTTAGGAGGGTTCGCAAGAACGCTCCAACTGCCATACTGAAAAGATCTCCTCTGCCTGTAGAGAATGTTACAGAAAAGAAGCCGGAGCAGCCCCCTCAGCGGCTGTCCTCCAAAATTTACAAAGTCTGGCGATAGGTCCAGGAATCGGTGATTAACCAGGACTACTCTCGCCGACCAAAGAAGATTAAAGCTCGGCAAGAAAAGGGCCATCCCATGGTACCACAGAAGATGTCATCCATCTGGGTTCCCGCTGCAACGGCTCCCTCAACTTCAACCGCTCACAAGAGAAGGAGGCCGGAGAAAGCCCCTATGACCACGGCGAACCGCAAGGACGCTGAATCTAAACGTCCCAAGTTTGGGGGCATGGTAACACATACCGTTTATATGGCTTCTAGAAAAGAGGAAAGTCGTGCTTCTACAGGTCATCGACCACTTACCCGATCGATAACAAAGGCTCAGGAGCAACTGCAGCAAAAACTTCAGGAGATGCTGACTGCAATGGCCGCACTCACTGGGCTGAAAGAAAATCTAGAGACCTCAGAGCAGCGTCAGGAGTAAGAAACCGATGCTGAATTCCTCCGAAGAATACTCGAGAGGAAAGAAAAGGAGGCCGTGGAACAGGCGGCCAACATAAAACGAATGGCTCTTTTGTTCCAAGACATGGCCGGGATGATGTTACAGCCGGAATCTCCAGCTGAAAACCCTCCGATTATCATTGAAGACGACAGAGGGGAGACATTGAACCCTCCTCAGGCTTTTTCAGCAGCCAAAGAGGAGACCATCTCCAAGGCTGCTCTGGATGATTACATCGCTCAGCAAATATGAGCTCATCATGCGAGCGAAACGGCCGGGCAGATCGTTACGACTGGACGACCCTATCCGGAATGGTATGACCAAATAAGGTACCCGCCGGGATATACGATCCCTAAATTCCATGTATATAAAGGGACGGGCAATCCCCACCAGCATGTCACCCAGTTCAGGGCTCTATGTGGCAACACTGGAGGTGACGATAAATGCTACTTCGCCAGTTCGTTGGCAGCTTGTCGGAGACAGCGTTCGAATGGTACTCTGAACTCCCGAATGACTCTGTGAAGACATTTGCAGAAATAGAGTTGTTGTTCACGCAAAGATTCGCAAGCGCTAGCGAGCGTACTCCGATTACCGCGCTAATTAATGCCAGGGTAAAGCCAGGAGAGACATGGGTCCAATACGCAATACGATGGGGGAATTTGTGGTCGAAATGTGAGCAGAGCATCGAAGAAGCACCAGCAGTGGGCATGTTTGTGGGTACTCTTGATTCGCAGGCGACCATCTCCCAGTTCATGATGTTTTTCAAGCCCACCATCTTCCAAGACCTGATTGACAAACTAGCTCAAATGGGCCAGATGGGCCACATGCCTTCCTCTTCGAAGCCGGAGCTGCGGAATGAAAAAGGGAAAGGGAAAGCGACCTCCGTCGCCAATGCTCAATAGCAGCCTAGTGGTCCAAAATTAACTGATCACCTAGACTAGAGACGGCGATTTTATAATGAGAAAATGAAGCGCCCTTACTCGTTTCCTCGGGACAAAACGAGGAGATTGTTTGAACTATAGGTGCGCAACAGGCTCATCAATCTGCCGAATCCGAAACGCCCATTGCAACCCGGTGAGGCTAATAATTCCAATTATTGCCCCTATCACCAAGCGATAGGCCATCCAATTGAAAATTGCTTCGTCTTTAAAGGCTGGATTGAAGATCAATACCAACAGGGCAAATTCGCCCTGTCCGAGAATTGGAAAGTAACCCCGCCTCAGCCGCACGCTCCTAAAAGGGGAGACACGCCGGAGGCATCGTGCTCTTTTGTCGAAGAAACTCCATAGGAGGTCGTTCTTTCAGCCAAGACGAAAAGAATGCTGAAAGATCTCCAAACATGCCCGGCAATCAGGTGGAAAAATCCACTGGAACCCGAGGTCATCGAGGGAATGCTGAAACCTTGCCTAACTCTAAAAGTTGGTGGTGATAGTCGAAGTGCTCACACCCAGCCGTCAAAGTCTTCGAAAAAGAAGAAGAAGACCAAATAGCCCGTGAAGCTTAGTGACGACCGCACGGACCTGCAAAAATATATCGACGTGCTGGAAGAATATAACCAGAAGGCGCGGACCCCAGTCACACTCCAAGAATTTCTCAGCCACGTCCTTGAGGACGAAGATGATGAAAATGGAGAAGACTCGTCGGATGAGCCTGAAAATTATGTGGCAAGCTGTCATGTGATCTCTCACTCGTCGATAAACGATGAAGAAGCTCCTTACGCAGAGAAACGGGGGGCAGATCCTGAAATGGAACTTCTAGGACCATCAGATGAAACGATTGATGCATTCCTGAACGAAGCTCTTCTTAAAAGCAAAGCTGATCGAGAATGCGAGATGGCCATATTTGAAAAAGCCAAAAGCCGGCAACTGGACGAAAGGGTTGAAACACTCCCACCAGATCAAAGTATATCCGCCGCAAATAAAAGCAGGTTCAAGACAAGGAAAAGGTTCTTCAAAGCCATATCGATGGGAATGAAGCTGCCACCCTCCGTAGGAAACACTCCTGATGAAGCGGATATGCATCTTAACTACTACTTATATCATCGAAAGATTGCGCACCCCACCGAAGAGTGCAACGCTTTTAAAAGCTGGTGGTAAGGATATGTTGCTCACCGACAATATTTCAAGCGGATGAAACACAAAACTCGTCGGGAGCAAAGAAATACGACCGAGGAGCGCAAAAGAACGACCGGCAACTGTCACATGGTTGACGCTGGGGATCGCAAGTTCTCACCTTTGGGAGCGATTCTGATGAAGAAATAGCTCTTGGCCCTCTCTTCAAAGAATCCACCTCAGGAAAAAAGGAAGAACCGAAGAGCTGTGAGTATATTCAGCTGCGCAATCGCACGCTACTTGAAAAGAATCTCGGACCTGCAAATAAGGGATCCGATAAAAATGATAAGGGGAAAGAAATGGTCCCTGAGGATATCGCCATCGATGATCGAGTCGTCAAAGAGCTGGCAGCCAAGGACCCGCCCAAGAAAAGTAAGGTGGATTACAACGTTCTGGCATACCTGAGGAAGATATCCTTGCAGTTCAGCATTCTCGATGCCCTTCTGCTATCCAAAGAGGCAAGAGATTCGCTGATCAAGGTGTTACAAGAGCCTGAACAATTCCAAGTTTTCCTCGTTGAAGAAAAGATGAAAGATGAGTTGGAAGAAGTGCACACAGCCGATATCACCTTCGGCGAAGAAGATCTCCTCCTCGGGACGTGCAAGTATAACCGTCCCCTTTATGTTTCCGGATACTGTCATGATATCAAGATAGGCAAAATCCTGGTTGACAATGGGTCCTTCGTTAACCTTCTCAATGTAAGAGTGTTGAAGGAAATCTGTATGAGTGTTCAACACCTTGCTCGGGATAAGATCACTATCTCCGGATTTGACTCCCAGTCGTCACAGACGCTCGGGTCTGTGATACTAACATTGCGCTTTGGGCTGCTAGTCACAGACATTAAATTTCACGTCATTGACGCCAAGACATGCTACAACGCTTTGCTCGGCCGGCCTTGGTTATAGGAGTACAACATTATCCCTTCTACACAACATCAGTGTATGAAGTACTTCAAAGATGATCTCGAGTACACTGTGACAGGGGAACTAAACCCATTCTCCGTGAACGAAGTTCGCAAATATGAGGATGCCAAGTACTTCCTTCCAGATTTCGAAGACACAGAAAGATGTCGTAAACCGGAGGACAAGAACAAAGCTATCACTACTATTCCGGTCTTCGGGAGTGATACCGAGGAAGAAGAAGAAATAGTTTATTCAGGGCCGCTCCAATGCAATAAGCTGGGACCGTCCACCCCTATGTTAATCTTCGGCAGCGACTCGGAAGATGAAGTCAATGCCGTATTTTCTGTTCGGCCATCAATTCAAGCCTTCGCTAATGATGATCGGAATTTGCAAATCGCCATGGTTCCGCGGGAGCATTACAAAGAGCTCGATGCACTTAATGCCTATAGTGTGCAGGAACTGCAGACATTCTACGTCCCTCCCAGGCGAAGAGGTGAAAAGGCGATCCTATTCTACCGATCTGGGGAAACCAAGGTGGAGAAAGAAATTTGGCATGGTGCTGATTCTACACTTGACAGGCTCTAGCTCATCCGTTTGCCCAGATACTACACAGACGGATTAAAAAGACTGTTGAGGCACCAAGGCGTACCCCTTAAGCAGACTGCTCGATAAGCTCAGTTCTACAACAGGATCTGGGATGTCCCCGGAACTCAGCGAAAACTGCCCTACAAGAGAATGGAAACGATCGGACTTGGATATGTTCAATCCAAGAAACGGGAGCGATTCCGCGGCTGCTACGTCATACATGACTTCGATGAAGAAGGAGATGCTCTGTGGGAAGATACTAATCCTGAACCAAAACGAGCTCCCGCCGTGAAAATGCCAAGTCCTTCATTCGAAGAACAGATGGACAAGCTTATAAGGGAAGTGGGTCAAAAGGTTCGAGATGACGATAATCGCGAAATGGCTATTTACGAGAAAGCCAGGACGCAGCGCCTCCTTCAGCAAGCTGCAGAGAATGACGATGCTCTATATCGCCAGCCCTGCATACAAAAGACCCGACGTAGGGGTAAAAATTAACCCAAGAACGGAAAAAGCGTTCCATAGAGACAAAGCAGGACCAGGAAGCCACGCGAGCGAGAATTGAGCAACCAGGATTCGTCTCTTATAAAGAAAATGGGTCGAGCGTATTCTTTTTCTCAAGACAAGGCAAGAAAGATACTTGATCTTGTCATAAAGCATCAGATGATTACCCTCCCGGAGTCCAAGCACCCAGAGCAAGAAGGCAGGGTCTCTCACCCAGACTATTGCTTCTATTACCAGGCAATAGGACATCCCCTCGAAGATTGCTTCACATTCAAATACTGGGTAGAAAACCAGTATCAGCAAGGAAGGATCGCTCTATCCAGTAGCTGGAGGGTAACCCCGCCGCAGAAGCATGAACCGAAAGCCGCGCATGCAGCGAGAGTAGAACCAGACCAACATCGGTCTTGGAAGCGATCTCGTACCTGTCATATGATAACGCTGTCAGAAGAAGAACCCGAGAATATGGATGACCTCCCCTGGTGCTTCGAAATCAATGATGACGAGGTGATCTCAGAATTTCCACCGGCGCCAAAAGAGCTGGAAGATGGGATACATAATACTGCAGATGACCTCAGAAAAATTGTCTTGGGAACGACAAACGACCCACGGCCGACGTTCGTCAGTGAACTATTGTCTGAATAAAAGGAGGCTACGCTTAAAGACGTGCTCATGCAGTATAAAGATTGCTTTGCATAGAACTATTCAGAGATACCGGGACTTGATCCAGAGATTGCTGTCCACAAATTGGCGATTTCTTCAGACGTCAAGCTGATCAAACAAGCACCGAGAAGAATGCGACTCGAGCTTGAGATGAGCATCAACGCCGAGGTCAAGAAGCTAATCGACTCCGGCTTCATCCAAAAGGTTAAATATCCTGATTGGATCGCCAATATCTGTTAGTTATATGTATGCCCTAGAGGCCATTACTGTACATAGGATGTATATTGTAGTGGATGCTGGGACATATATAGGGAGGACTTTCTTGCTCGACATGATAGTATGCTATCTGGTTGCTCTTTACTTTAACGTGTATACTGATTGTCTCTCTGTTACATGTTGGTAAAGCCCTTAGGATGTGTACTTGACTACCTGGACTATGATGCAGATCATACTAGTGGGGACAGATAGTCTATAAGTACATCCTTCAAAGTCCCTAGTCGTGGGTGTATCGAGACGGGGCATCGATATACCAGAGTAGACTAGCGTATACCTTCTCGACCCATACAGATGGGCGATGGATGATCCCATATCCATTGGTGTTTGACATCAGAGATGATATACGGGTGCTCAGTGGAGACTGGGTATACTGGACGGACTCGCCGAGAACTCCCAGATGGTATTATACCTTACGTCAGATGGCAGTTCTCTGGTGACACTGGTACAGAGTGGTCTGTTGACCCGAGATCGTCATAGAGTCTTGTGTGGTTCCCACTGTGCTTTGATTTCCACCTTACCACGTCCAAGAGGGCGTGCAAAACGGTGGTTTTTGTGTACAGTCCCGAATCACATGGAGGAAATGAGCGATAGGAGGGGATTCGTCTCTCCCGGTATAGGGAGTTGATGTTGCGCTGTGTTCGATTGGCTATAACCGGAAATCCCTGGCCAGGGTTGCTGAGATTTACTGGTAAGTGTTACCAGTAGTTTCTCGAATTGTTATAGACCTCATATCGACACAACTTATCGAGCTATTGGGGTCTGACGTTTACCACCCCTAGGCGAGATATGCGACATATCAGACGAACAGACCGGACTGTACGGTAAGTGTTACTGGTTGGATTCACAGGAGTGTGAGCGGGCTTGCTCGTTGATCTTCTGATCGCTCAATACCCGGGTGGCCGTTACGTTTAGCAGACCGCTTGCGGCTTGTGGGTGTTTGATATGATCATCATCTGCTACCGGCGTATTGACGAGTCTTTAGAGTCCTACACAGAGGTTTCCTGGCTCAAGCGAAACGAAATAGGAGCGCATATGAGATATGTGCGGGACCGAGAATAATGCGTGTATATGATACCGTATTTCATTCTCGCGATGAATGTGTCGAATGGTTGTATGCGATATAACCTAGTTATCGAATCAAGGATTGATTCGATAAAACGATACATTGTATACTAGTCGGTTGTGTGCGACATGACCGGATCATTGAATCAAGTGTTGATTTAATGATTTAATGCATAATTATATATTTGATATATTACTTTGCATTAACTAGTATTGGTTCACTTTAAATGGATTTTCTCACTTGAAGTTCACAAGTTGTATATGTGATATACTTTTTGTGCAAATGATTGTATCATGTTTGATGATACATGTTTACTTGGTTAGGTGTAAAGAATTAAACCATGGTTAAACTAATGATTAGGGTTTTGTTTATCTATTACTTATTTATTCATTTATTTATTTATTTCTTTTTGGCAAAAGAAAAGAAAAATGGTGGCTTTCTTTGGATGCATGTTGAAGCTTCATGAAGCTTTGACTAAGTCACCATTTTTGTCTTCATACTTAACCCTAAATATTGACCTAACCCTAGTTTATTCTCTACACTTGACCATGGTTGGATTATGATAAGTATACATTTTATTTTCTTTTTGAAAAATGATTATCAAAACATTTTTCATCTTCTTCTTCTTCTTCTTCAAGAAGAAGCCTGCCTCCATCAATGGCAACTTGGGAAAATGAGTGAGAAATCCAATTCTAAAGTGAACCCACCTCCTATTTCTTCATCCTCTACCTCTTGCCAAGTAGTATAGGGTGTTTTCTTCACAAGTTTCATGACTTGGTGAAGTGGGAGCTTGATCTTGTGATGCCTCGACGTAGATCATCTTCGGCATCGTAGTCGATGACCTAGCCCGCCCATTTCTCCGATGAAGCCGACACTAGAGCCCGGGATTCGATTTGGACAGCGAGGAGACTTCATTGCGGAGCTATGGAGGTGGAGGACCGGATCTACAAAGGTTGTATTTCCGTTCTTGTAGTTAAGTTGTTAACTAGTTTCTCTTTTCGCCTAATATTCTAGTTAACGATCCGTATTAGAGTTTCTCGGCACTCATAAAATTTGAAATTGGCATGGTTGATGCCTTGTGAGACCTCCTTAGTGTGCCTAGGAACCCTACAGTGGTATCAGTGCCTAGCTAGAGCCTTAGGCGATGCGTAGACGGAGTTAGAAGTCCGATCGAACCGAAACCCTAACACAAAAACGGCTCTCTGTACTTTTTTTAAAAACTGGGTTTTTTCCAGATTAAAAATATGCAGAAAAATAAGCAGGTATTTCTAAGAATTACTGTGAAGTTCGAGCTCATGAATCGCTTAAAAGGCGGCGGAACCGCGGCAATAGCATGCCTATTGCGGCGGTTCCGCGGCCATTTTGTCTCTTCAGACAATTATATTTACACAGTAATTCGTAGTATTTAATGCTGGTTTTTCTGGGAATTTTTAATTTGAACTCAAGAGTTGAGTTTTCTGGGTTGTATTGGGGGTTCGGAGATTCGATCGGACTGTCTAATTTTGTCAATGTGTTTTCCGGATAATTTGTTGAATATGTTAAAAGGTTCGACCGGATATAAATACCCACTTTTTCCCCTGCCGGAAAACTTCCAATTGTTGGATTTTTCCGTAGTTTAATAACGTTCTAAGTAGTGCAAGTAACACGATGGTCTCTCTAGAAGACAACAAACCTTAACTCGATTATGTGACCGTCTTGAACTGCCCTTTGAACCTTCGGGTTTGGGGCAGTACGGCGTGCCACATGTGAGGCGTTGGCTTGACCCTTCTACGGCTGGACCGTTGGTACTGAGGCATGAACTGGATGTTTTTAAACTTGTTTCATGTGTTGATTTGCTTTGGGAAAATTTAGGTGTTCGATTGTTCGATCGGAAAGTTTAACATTTTCTATCTTATCTGGAATGTGATACAATAATTGGAATTCACAAGAAGTTATGAGATAACTGAATGAATGTTATAAATATAGCACTTTAGTCTCACTTGATCGGTTGCCACGGAATTTTGATGCGATCAAAACTCCGTCGCAATCACGTAGTGTACGCGGATACTCGCCGGGTAAACTTAATAGACAGCCTCACTCCATAGCCCAGGCCAAGTGACTGTAGGAGAACCCCGTCGCCGAAAGCATCCGTTCGGGTGCTCGCGGCAGCGGTGTTCCGCCATGGTGCACTTCGTCGATGGTATCGGGGGTGCGGCCGCCTACTGAAGTTTGCGACGAGTATTCGATCAGGATGTCGGGAATCTTGTTGAATTACCCGACTTGATATTGAAAAGTGTTTTCGATTTTGAGACTAAAATGCGGGGTTTATAATTGTTAGGCATGTGATTTCTAAGGAATTCATTTGATTAGGCATGCGATGTCTATGCAGGTTGCGGATTCCAACTGTTGTAGTTTTACACTTTCTTTTCTGTGACCGTAAGTGTAATATGTGATATCGCCGGTTTCGTTGCTATATGTCAACGACAATTGGGATGCGCATATTTACTTACGTTGATGACATGTGATGTTATGTGTTGCTGGATATGTTATATTGGATCGTCGTGTTTGTATAGCCGGGTTTTTTTTGTGAGATGAGTGTTTTTCTTTTTCATTCATGTAAAAACTTGTATGTAATATTCTTTTATTGGGGCACTTCCAGGTTGCGGAAGTTGTCACCCTTTGTATATTATTTACTTTTCCGCACTAGGATAGACCCAAGGAGGGGAGCACAAGTAACCGGGTTCTGGAGTCCAGTGGGAGACCAACTCGAGGAGTCAAGTCAGGGTCTCCTAACTCTAGAATTGGTAGGGTTGCTTGCCGCTCTCGTAGGGGTCTAGGGGTGTGGGTTTGGCTATTCATCATGACCGTGGAATCCGTGTTTTATACTGGCTCGTATTGAAAACACGGACGTCCTAGTATATCCAATATTTCATATGATTCTTCTGCTGCCATATCTGTGATGTGATCATGTGATGTTCTGTGATAGATACTGTATATAGTATATATGATATATTATATAGACGTTACTTATGTTTTACACCTGTGCTAGCCCTGCCCCGCTCTGCCGTTAGTTACCTAACCTAACGGTGCACGAGGGGACATCGAGGCGAATGCGGATGGCATAAGTGTACGTCTTATTTATCTGTGATGTTTAGGTACTTAAATGATGGGACTTCATTAATGAGATTAATGAAATAAAAAGAAACCTAAAGATGTTGTAGAATCGAATTTCAAAAATAAAACAGGTAGCTACAGTTCTTTCTTTGCACAGCGGTATATGTGATATATCCTGCACCTTATTCGATGAGGAAAGGACCGAGATCCCTTTACCGGGAGTGACTCCTTTAGCAATAACTGGCAGATGCTACACACTCGGTTTGTCTTTTGATTGCTTTTAAGAGTTTTTGCTTTGCACAGTGATATATATGATATATCCCGCACCTCATTCGACGAGGAAAGGACCGACGATCCCTTCACCGGGAGTGACTCCTTTAGCAAAACTAGAAAAGCCTCAAAAACACTCCATTTCAAAATTCATTCGATCCTACAACGATATCAAGTTCATTACGCAATAGGTTTTCAGAAAAACCTGTCGTTGCCCCCATCATTTCAGATAAGTCCTATTTAGTATTCGTGCTACGTTTGTTGACCTCCTTCAAGGCGTAGTGTGCGGTAGCTAACTAGTATTTATCTGCTTATGCATATGATGCAGATTGGATTAGGGTAATCGTGCGGCCTTGTTGACCTCCGTCAAGGGTCGTGCGGCTGGGTTTAATTCGATCAAGAAATGACGGGTTGAACTTGACTACTAGCCTATGGTTTGTTGACCTCCGTCAAGGTGATAGGGTGCTAGGGGCAAAATATTATCGGGAATTTCAAGTGTTGAAATTTGCAATGAGATTGCATACCTTCTATGAGATAGTTGGATCCCGATACCCGCTGCGAGTAAGAGTTACTCCTGGGAGAGTTTTACACATTACAATTAGCCGATCAAGTAGGTGTCTAGAAAGGTGTCAATGGGGTTACGCCTCTGGGAAAACGAGGTTTACATTAATTAGGTTCGTGCGAAAGCACGGGGGACCTCCCTCAAAGTACCGACACTAGCCTGGTTGAAAGATTGGCGAACTTGTAGTGTGTAATTAATCCCGGCTAGTCTTTCCTTTTAAGGTTTGAAGGAAGATTTGATAAAAAGTAGTGGGAGCCATCCTGATTAGATAAAATAATAACCAATTTGATCTTGCAAGAGCGCACGCTGAGTGTTTTCTTCTCTCTCTCTCCAGGTAGCGACCATATCACGTCTTAATCAAGATAATAATACGGAATATTGACTGAACCCGCTTGTTATACTGAGCTGGGGAACGTTGGTCCCGCTCCAACTTATAATTGTTATAAGACAGAGTAGGAAATTGGGGAATACCAGATTTCCCGTGTCGCCCAAACGAAGAGAGTGCATGCTGATGCATCATCTTCGGGTGTGTTCGTTACAAAGAATTGTTTCTCTGTATTCTCTACGTCCTGGGTATGTGATACCAGATCAGGATCCCAGATATGTAATCTGTTACATAGGGCTACAGCTAGGTAGAGAACTGAGAACGGGTGATAAGGTTCATGAGACAGAAAACGGGGCAAGTGTTGCAGCCAAGTCTGTTGGTCACTGTCACCCTGTATTATCAGTACATTGATTCTGAACGAATGTTATTAGATACCGAACCTGATATACAAAATCATATCAGTCTCTTTAGAAGTAAAGAAATGATAAAATTTTGTATTGATGGATAATGTTTTGAACATTTCCTATATCAAAAGTTGATCGGTTCAGGCACGTTATCTAAAAGCATTAATGTTCTAAATCAAACTACAGTTCTTTAGTATACGGAACACACACAAGAGGAAGAGCTCAGGAATGAACGAATCCTACTTGAGGCATTGTAGACTAGGTCATATCAATGCGACCCGACTAGCTGAAGTTACATGTAGATGCATATTTAAATCAGTTTGAATTTACATCTTGTGAAACTCGCCAGTCATGTCACAGAGATAATATGACCATAGCTCTGTTTACTGGAAGCAGAGAAAGAGTTAGTGAACTCTTGGGATGATACATGTTGATGTATGTAGGTCCCCTGTCTACACTTGCCAAGACTGGTTCATTATACTTCATTACATTCTCTGATGATCTTTCAAGATTCAGACCTATGTTCCTGTTGAAACACAAGTCCGAACCTTTTGAGATATTCACAGAATATAAGTTAGAAGTAGAGAACCAAAATAAGGGTATAAGTATTATGTCCTATGATGAGATCAAGGAGGAGAATACTTGAGCACGG
Organism: Agapanthus africanus; assembly: GCA_030015575.1. Lineage (NCBI taxonomy): Eukaryota > Viridiplantae > Streptophyta > Magnoliopsida > Asparagales > Amaryllidaceae > Agapanthus > Agapanthus africanus. Next base: position 150,613,545 of record CM057338.1, on the reverse strand, counting down.
AATTCTTGGACTTTTCTAAAGGAGAATGAGATTCTCTCTCAGCATTACTCCTCTGTATACACCAAAGCACGATGGTATATCGGGGCGGAGCAAAAACACCCTATGTGATAAGGTGTGCTCTATGATGAGTACTACTGAGTTACCTGTTTCCTTTTGGGAGTTATGCACTTGAGAAGCTGCGTACCTATTGAATAAGGTTCCAATCAAATCAGTTGCCTACCACTTCATATTTGATATGATAGGGGAAGAGCCCATCTCTTAAGTTAGTTAAGATTTGGGGTTGCGCGGCCTATGTCTAAAAGCAAAATCCGGACAAGCTCAAGGCAAGATCTGTTATGTAGAACTGGAAATGTTCCAGCTATACAAACTACAGCTAATGATTTGATAAAACCAAAAGGATTCAATAGTTACCAATGAACCTCAGCCTCTCCGCCGATCTAGCAGGGTTCCTCACCCACCTGAGAGATACTTCGGTTTCTCTATGACAGTGGGAGCGAGGATTGCATCATGAGATGATGACCCAACTAGTTTCGAGCTAGCCATCAGGAGTGGGACTCTGTAAGAATGGCTGGATGCTTAGCGATCCGAGATGGAATCCATGTACACCAACAAAGTATAGATTTTGGTTGCTATATCTGAAGGGTTAAATCCCCATCAGGAGCAAGTATATCTTGAGAAGATTACTTGGTGTAGATGGAAAAGTTGAGACTTTCAAAGCTAGACTTGTTAAAGCTTTTCGTCATCAACCAGGCGTGAATAATGATGAAACTTTTTCAAGTGGCTATGCTTAAGTCCATCCAGATCCTACTTGCCACGGCTACATACCATGACTACGATATCTGGCGGTTGGGTGCTATGACTGCTTTTCTAAATGATGTTTTAGAAGAGAACGTCTATAAGTACACAGCCAGAGGGCTTCGTAGACAGTGGGAGCAGCGGAAACGTGTACAAGATGCTTTATAGGATAAAGCAGGTATCGCGGAGTTGGAACATCTGTTTTGATGTAGTAGTCAAACAGTTTGGCTTCATCAAAATGGTAGATGAACCTTGTATATACGAAAAGGTAGTAGGGAGTGTGGTGATCTTCGTAGAGTACGTGGATGACATACTCATGATAGGGAAGGAGTTTCCTATGCTACGCTCGGTCAAATCTCCGCTTATCACAAGGATTCTCCATATAGGATCAAAGTGATACCTCCTAAATCCTGTGTTTTTCATCTATGAGATGGATATAATTGGATATTAGGATACTCACTAGATGTAGTGAGATGGTATCAATCGATCCTGGGGAGAATCACTGGAAGTGTTCCAGGGTGATACAGACGACTGAATGTCAGTCACAGGTATTGTCTTTACCCTCAGTAAAGGGACGGTATGTTGGAAGAGTTCCAAGCTAGATACCGTGGCTAACTAGACGATAAAGGCAGGATACCTCGCTACTTGAGATGCTACCAAAGAGGCAGTCTGGATGTATATTTGTTCATAAGATGAACTTAGTTCCTCCCATTGTGTGACAATGGAGTTGTGGTTTATGCCAAGGAACGCCCGTCCCATCAGTGATCCAGACATATTCTAAGGCAGTATCACCTGATCATGGAGATGGTTGATCTCCAGGGTGATCGAGGTTAGGAGAGTAGACTCAGAGGACAACACGGCGGATCCACTCACGAAGGCCTATTCCCAGAGAGAGATTTTTATGGGATGGTTGAGTATGAGATACTGCAACCACTGCTACAGATGGCCCTAGTGCAAGTGGGAGATTGTTAGTTATATGTATGCCCTAGAGGCCATTACTATACATAGGATGTATATTGTAGTGGATGCTGGGATATATATAGGGAGGACTTTCTTGCTCGACATGATAGTATGCTATCTGGTTGCTCTTTACCTTAACGTGTATACTGATTGTCTCTCTGTTACATGTTGGTAAAGCCCTTAGGATGTGTACTTGACTACCTGGACTATGATGCAGATCATACTAGTGGGGACAGATAGTCTATAAGTACATCCTTCAAAGTCCCTAGTCGTGGGTGTATCGAGATGGGGCATCGATATACCAGAGTAGACTAGCGTATACCTTCTCGATCCATACAGATGGGCGATAGATGATCCCATATCCATTGGTGTTTGACATCAGAGATGATATACGGGTGCTCAGTGGAGACTGGGTACACTGGACGGACTCGCCGAGAACTCCCAGATGGTATTATACCTTACGTCAGATGGCAGTTCTCTGGTGACACTGGTACAGAGTGGTCTGTTGACCCGAGATCGTCATAGAGTCTTGTGTGGTTCCCACTGTGCTTTGATTTCCACCTTACCACGTCCAAGAGGGCGTGCAAAACGGTGGTTTTTGGGTACAGTCCCGAATCACATGGAGGCAATGAGCGATAGGAGGGGATTCGTCTCTCCCGGTATAGGGAGTTGATGTTGCGCTGTGTTCGATTGGCTATAACCGGAAATCCCTGGCCAGGGTTGCTGAGATTTACTGGTAAATGTTACCAGTAGTTTCTCGAATTGTTATAGACCTCATATCGACACGACTTATCGAGCTATTGGGGTCTGACGTTTACCACCCCTAGGCGAGATATGCGACATATCAGACGAACAGACCGGACTGTACGGTAAGTGTTACTGGTTGGATTCACAGGAGTGTGAGCGGGCTTGCTCGTCGATCTTCTGATCGCTCAATACCCGGGTGGCCGTTACGTTTAGCAGACCGCTTGCGGCTTGTGGGTGTTTGATATGATCATCATCTGCTACCGGCGTATTGACGAGTCTTTAGAGTCCTACACAGAGGTTTCCTGGCTCAAGCGAAACGAAATAGGAGCGCATATGAGATATGTGCGGGACCGAGAATAATGCGTGTATATGATACCGTATTTCATTCTTGCGATGAATGTGTCGAATGGTTGTATGCGATATAACCTAGTTATCGAATCAAGGATTTATTCGATAAAACGATACATTGTATACTAGTCGGTTGTGTGCGACATGACCGGATCATTGAATCAAGTGTTGATTTAATGATTTAATGCATAATTATATATTTGATATATTACTTTGCATTAACTAGTATTGGTTCACTTTAAATGGATTTTCTCACTTGAAGTTCACAAGTTGTATATGTGATATACTTTTTGTGCAAATGATTGTATCATGTTTGATGATACATGTTTACTTGGTTAGGTGTAAAGAATTAAACCATGGTTAAACTAATGATTAGGGTTTTGTTTATCTATTACTTATTTATTCATTTATTTATTTATTTCTTTTTGGCAAAAGAAAAGAAAAATGGTGGCTTTCTTTGGATGCATGTTGAAGCTTCATGAAGCTTTGACTAAGTCACCATTTTTGTCTTCATACTTAACCCTAAACATTGACCTAACCCTAGTTTATTCTCTACACTTGACCATGGTTGGATTATGATAAGTATACATTTTATTTTCTTTTTGAAAAATGATTATCAAAACATTTTTCATCTTCTTCTTCTTCTTCTTCAAGAAGAAGCCTGCCTCCATCAATGGCAACTTGGGAAAATGAGTGAGAAATCCAATTCTAAAGTGAACCCACCTCCTATTTCTTCATCCTCTACCTCTTGCCAAGTAGTATAGGGTGTTTTCTTCACAAGTTTCATGACTTGGTGAAGTGGGAGCTTGATCTTGTGATGCCTCGACGTAGATCATCTTCGGCATCGTAGTCGATGACCTAGCCCGCCCATTTCTCCGATGAAGCCGACGCTAGAGCCCGGGATTCGATTTGGACAGCGAGGAGACTTCATTGCGGAGCTATGGAGGTGGATGACCGGATCTACAAAGGTTGTATTTCCGTTCTTGTAGTTAAGTTGTTAACTAGTTTCTCTTTTCGCCTAATATTCTAGTTAACGATCCGTATTAGAGTTTCTCGGCACTTATAAAATTTGAAATTGGCATGGTTGATGCCTTGTGAGACCTCCTTAGTGTGCCTAGGAACCCTACAGTGGTATCAGTGCCTAGCTAGAGCCTTAGGCGATCCGTAGACGGAGTTAGAAGTCCGATCGAACCGAAACCCTAACACAAAAACGGCTCTCTGTACTTTTTTTAAAAACTGGGTTTTTTCCAGATTAAAAATATGCAGAAAAATAAGCAGGTATTTCTAAGAATTACTGTGAAGTTCGAGCTCATGAATCGCTTAAAAGGCGGCGGAACCGCGGCAATAGCATGCCTATTGCGGCGGTTCCGCGGCCATTTTGTCTCTTCAGACAATTATATTTACACAGTAATTCCTAGTATTTAATGCTGGTTTTTCTGGGAATTTTTAATTTGAACTCAACAGTTGAGTTTTCTGGGTTGTATTGGGGGTTCGGAGATTCGATCGGACTGTCTAATTTTGTCAATGTTTTTTCCGGATAATTTGTTGAATATGTTAAACGGTTCGACCGGATATAAATACCCACTTTTTCCCCTGCCGGGAAACTTCCAATTGTTGGATTTTTCTGTAGTTTAACGTTTTAAGTTGTGCAAGTAACGCGATGGTCCCTCTAGAAGACAACAAACCTTAACTTGATTATGTGACCGTCTTGAACTGCCCTTTGAACCTTCGGGTTTGGGGCAGTACGGCGTGCCACATGTGAGGCGTTGGCTTGACCCTTCTACGGCTGGACCGTTGGTACTGAGGCATGAACTGGATGTTTTTAAACTTGTTTCATGTGTTGATTTGCTTTGGGAAAACTTGGGTGTTCGATTGTTCGATCGGAAAGTTTAACATTTTCTATCTTATCTGGAATGTGATACAATAATTGGAATTCACAAGAAGTTATGAGATAACTGAATGAATGTTATAAATATAGCACTTTAGTCTCACTTGATCGGTTGCCACGGAATTTTGATGCGATCAAAACTCCGTCGCAATCACGTAGTGTACGCGGATACTCGCCGGGTAAATTTAATAGACAGCCTCACTCCATAGCCCCGGCCAAGTGACTGTAGGAGAATCCCGTCGCCGAAAGCATCCATTCGGGTGCTCGCGGCAGCGGTGTTCCGCCTTGGTGCACTTCGTCGACGGTATCGGGGGTGCGGCCGCCTACTGAAGTTTGCGACGAGTATTCGATCAGGATGTCGGGAATCTTGTTGAATTACCCGACTTGATATTGAAAAGTGTTTTCGATTTTGAGACTAAAATGCGGGGTTTATAATTGTTAGGCATGTGATGTCTAAGGAATTCATTTGATTAGGCATGCGATGTCTATGCAGGTTGCGGATTCCAACTGTTGTAGTTTTACACTTTCTTTTCTGTGACCGTAAGTGTAATATGTGATATCGCCGGTTTCGTTGCTATATGTCACCGACAATTGGGATGCGCATATTTACTTACGTTGATGACATGTGATGTTATGTGTTGCTGGATATGTTATATTGGATCGTCGTGTTTGTATAGCCGGGTTTTTTTTTGTGAGATGGGTGTTTTTCATTTTCATTCATGTAAAAACTTGTATGTAATATTCTTTTATTGGGGCACTTCCAGGTTGCGGAAGATGTCACCCTTTGTATATTATTTACTTTTCCGCACTAGGATAGACCCAAGGAGGGGAGCACAAGTAACCGGGTTCTGGAGTCCAGTGGGAGACCAACTCGAGGAGTCAAGTCAGGGTCTCCTAACTCTAGAATTGGTAGGGTTGCTTGCCGCTCTCGTAGGGGTCTAGGGGTGTGGGTTTGGCTATTCATCACGACCGTGGAATCCGTATTTTATACTGGCTCGTATTGAAAACACGGACGTCCTAGTATATCCAATATTTCATATGATTCTTCTGCTGCCATATCTGTGATGTGATCATGTGATGTTCTGTGATAGATACTGTATATAGTATATATGATATATTATATAGACGTTACTTATGTTTTACACCCGTGCTAGCCCTGCCCCGCTCTGCCGTTAGTTACCTAACCTAACGGTGCACGAGGGGACATCGAGGCGAATGCGGATGGCATAAGTGTACGTCGTATTTATCTGTGATATTTAGGTACTTAAATGATGGGACTTCATTAATGAGATTAATGAAATAAAAAGAAACCTAAAGATGTTGTAGAATCGAATTTCAAAAATAAAACAGGTAGCTACAGTTCTTGCTTTGCACAGCGGTATATGTGATATATCCTGCACTTTATTCGATGAGGAAAGGACCGAGATCCCTTTACCGGGAGTGACTCCTTTAGCAATAACTGGCAGATGCTACACACTCGGTTTGTCTTTTGATTGCTTTTAAGAGTTTTTGCTTTGCACAGTGATATATATGATATATCCCGCACCTCATTCGACGAGGAAAGGACCGACGATCCCTTCACCGGGAGTGACTCCTTTAGCAAAACTAGAAAAGCCTCAAAAACACTCCATTTCAAAATTCATTCGATCCTACAACGATATCAAGTTCATTACGCAATAGGTTTTCAGAAAACCTGTCGTAGCCCTCCATCATTTCAAATAAGTCCTATTTAGTATTCGTGCTACGTTTGTTGACCTCCTTCAAGGCGTAGTGTGCGGTAGCTAACTAGTATTTATCTGCTTATACATATGATGCAGATTGGATTAGGATAGTCGTGCGGCCTTGTTGACCTCCGTCAAGGGTCGTGCGGCTGGGTTTAATTCGATCAAGAAATGACGGGTTGAACTTGACTAGTAGCCTATGGTTTGTTGACCTCCGTCAAGGTCATAGGGTGCTAGGGGCAAAATATTATCGGGAATTTCAAGTGTTGAAATTTGCAATGAGATTGCATACCTTCTATGAGATAGTTGGATCCCGATACCCGCTGCGGGTAAGAGTTACTCCTGGGAGAGTTTTACACATTAAAATTAGCCGATCAAGTAGGTGTCTAGAAAGGTGTCAATGGGGTTACGCCTCTGGGAAAACGAGGTTTACATTAATTAGGTTCGTGCGAAAGCACGGGGGACCTCCCTCAAAGTACCGACACTGGCCTGGCTGAAAGATTGGCGAACTTGTAGTGTGTAATTAATCCCGGCTAGTTTTTCCTTTTAAGGTTTGAAGGAAGATTTGATAAAAAGCAGTGGGAGCCACCCTGATTAGATAAAATAATAACCAATCTGAACTTGCAAGAGCGCACGCTGAGTGTTTTCTTCTCTCTCTCTCCAGGTAGCGACCATATCACGCCTTAATCAAGATAATAATACGGAATATTGGCTGAACCCGCTTGTTATACTGAGCTGGGGAACGTTGGTCCCGCTCCAACTTATAATTGTTATAAGACAGAGTAGGAAATTGGGGAATACCAGATTTCCCGTGCCGCCCAAACGAAGAGAGTGCATGCTGATGCATCATCTTCGGGTGTGTTCGTTACAAAGAACTGTTTCTCTGTATCCTCTACGTCCTGGGTATGTGATACCAGATCAGGATCCCAGATATGTAATCTGTTACATAGGGCTACAGCTAGGTAGAGAACTGAGAACGGGTGATAAGTTTCATGAGACAGAAAACGGGGCAAGTGTTGCAGCCAAGTCTGTTGGTCACTGTCACCCTGTATTATCAGTACATTGATTCTGAACGAATGTTATTAGATACCGAACCTGATATACAAAATCATATCAGTCTCTTTAGAAGTAAAGAAATGATAAAATTTTGTATTGATGGATAATGTTTTGAACATTTCCTATATCAAAAGTTGATCGGTTCAGGCACGTTATCTAAAAGCATTAATGTTCTAAATCAAACTACAGTTCTTTAGTATACGGAACACACACAAGAGGAAGAGTTCAGGAATGAACGAATCCTATTTGAGGCATTATAGACTAGGTCATATCAATGCGACCCGACTAGCTGAAGTTACATGTAGATGCATATTTAAATCAGATTGAATTTACATCTTGTGAAACTTGCCAGTCATGTCACAGAGAAAGAGTTAGTGAGCTCTTGGGATGATACATGTTGATGTATGTAGGTCCCCTGTCTACACTTGCCAAGACTGGTTCATTATACTTCATTACATTCTCTGATGATCTTTCAAGATTCAGACCTATGTTCCTGTTGAAACACAAGTCCGAACCTTTTGAGATATTCACAGAATATAAGTTAGAAGTAGAGAACCAAAATAAGGGTATAAGTATTATGTCCTATGATGAGATCAAGGAGGAGAATACTTGAGCACGGAATTCTTGGACTTTTCTAAAGGAGAATGAGATTCTCTCTCAGCATTACTCCTCTGTATACACCAAAGCACGATGGTATATCGGGGCGGAACAAAAACACCCTATGTGATAAGGTGTGCTCTAGGATGAGTACTGCTGAGTTACCTGTTTCCTTTTGGGAGTTATGCACTTGAGAAGCTGCGTACCTATTGAATAAGGTTCCAATCAAATCAGTTGCCTACCACTTCATATTTGATATGATAGGGGAAGAGCCCATCTCTTAAGTTAGTTAAGATTTGGGGTTGTCCGGCCTATGTCTAAAAGCAAAATCCGGACAAGCTCAAGGCAAGATCTGTTATATAGAACTGGAAATGTTCCAGCTATACAAACTACAGCTAATGATTTGATAAAACCAAAAGGATTCAATAGTTACCAATGAACCTCAGCCTCTCCGCCGATCTAGTAGGGTTCCTCACCCACCTGAGAGATAGTTCGGTTTCTCTATGACAGTGGGAGCGAGGATTGCATCATGAGATGATGACCCAACTAGTTTCGAGCTGGCCATCAGGAGTGGGACTCTGTAAGAATGGCTGGATGCTTAGCGATCCGAGATGGAATCCATGTACACCAACAAAGTATAGACTTTGGTTGCTATATCTGAAGGGTTAAATCCCCATCAGGAGCAAGTATATATTGAGAAGATTACTTGGTGTAGATGGAAAAGTTGAGACTTTCAAAGCTAGACTTGTTAAAGATTTTCGTCATCAACCAGGCGTGGATAATGATGAAACTTTTTCAAGTGGCTATGCTTAAGTCCATCCAGATCCTACTTGCCACGGCTACATACCATGACTACGATATCTGGCGGTTGGGTGCCATAACTGCTTTTCTAAATGATGTTTTAGAAGAGAACGTCTATAAGTACACAGCCAGAGGGCTTCGTAGACAGTGGGAGCAGCGGAAACGTGTACAAGATGCTTTATAGGATAAAGCAGGTGTCGCGGAGTTGGAACATCTGTTTTGATGTAGTAGTCAAACTGTTTGACTTCATCAAAATGGTAGTTGAACCTTGTATATACGAAAAGGTAGTAGGGAGTGTGGTGATCTTCGTAGAGTACGTGGATGACATACTCATGATAGAGAAGGAGTTTCCTATGCTACGCTCGGTCAAATCTCCGCTTATCACAAGGATTCTCCATATAGGATCAAAATGATACCTCCTAAATCCTGTGTTTTTCATCTATGAGATGGATATAATTGGATATTAGGATACTCACTAGATGTAGTGAGATGGTATCAATCGATCCTGGGGAGAATCACTGGAAGTGTTCCAGGGTGATACAGACGACTGAATGTGAGTCACAGGCATTGTCTTTACCCTCAGTAAAGGGACGGTATGTTGGAAGAGTTCCAAGCTAGATACCGTGGCTAACTAGACGATAAAGGCAGGATACATCGCTACTTGAGATGCTACCAAAGAGGCAGTTTGGATGTATATTTGTTCATAAGATGAACTTAGTTCCTCCCATTGTGTGACAATGGAGTTGTGGCTTATGCCAAGGAACGCCCGTCCCATTAGTGATCCAGACATATTCTAAGGCAGTATCACCTGATCATGGAGATGGTTGATCTCCAGGGTGATCGAGGTTAGGAGAGTAGACTCAGAGGACAACACGGCGGATCCACTCACGAAGGCCTATTCCCAGAGAGAGATTTTTATGGGATGGTTGAGTATGAGATACTGCAACCACTGCTACAGATGGCCCTAGTGCAAGTGGGAGATTGTTAGTTATATGTATGCCCTAGAGGCCATTACTATACATAGGATATATATTGTAGTGGATGCTGGGACATATATAGGGAGGACTTTCTTGCTCGACATGATAGTATGCTATCTGGTTGCTCTTTACCTTAACGTGTATACTGATTGTCTCTCTGTTACATGTTGGTAAAGCCCTTAGGATGTGTACTTGACTACCTGGACTATGATGCAGATCATACTAGTAGGGACAGATAGTCTATAAGTACATCCTTCAAAGTCCCTAGTCGTGGGTGTATCGAGACGGGGCATCGATATACCAGAGTAGACTAGCGTATACCTTCTCGACCCATACAGATGGGCGATGGATGATCCCATATCCATTGGTGTTTGACAACAGAGATGATATACGGGTGCTCAGTGGAGACTGGGTACACTGGACGGACTCGCCGAGAACTCCCAGATGGTATTATACCTTACGTCAGATGGCAGTTCTCTAGTGACACTGGTACAGAGTGGTCTGTTGACCCGAGATCGTCATAGAGTCTTGTGTGGTTCCCACTGTGCTTTGATTTCCACCTTACCACGTCCAAGAGGGCGTGCAAAACGGTGGTTTTTGGGTACAGTCCCGAATCACATGGAGGCAATGAGCGATAGGAGGGGATTCGTCTCTCCCGGTATAGGGAGTTGATGTTGCGCTGTGTTCGATTGGCTATAACCGGAAATTCCTGGCCAGGGTTGCTGAGATTTACTGGTAAATGTTACCAGTAGTTTCTCGAATTGTTATAGACCTCATATCGACACGACTTATCGAGCTATTGGGGTCTGATGTTTACCACCCCTAGGCGAGATATGCGACATATCAGACGAACAGACCGGACTGTACGGTAAGTGTTACTAGTTGGATTCACAGGAGTGTGAGCGGGCTTGCTCGTCGATCTTCTGATCGCTCAATATCCGGGTGGCCGTTACGTTTAGCAGACCGCTTGCGGCTTGTGGGTGTTTGATATGATCATCATCTGCTACCGGCGTATTGACGAGTCTTTAGAGTCCTACACAGAGGTTTCCTGGCTCAAGCGAAACGAAATAGGAGCGCATATGAGATATGTGCGGGACCGAGAATAATACGTGTATGTGATACCGTATTTCATTCTCGCGATGAATGTGTCGAATGGTTGTATGCGATATAACCTAGTTATCGAATCAAGGATTTATTCGATAAAACGATACATTGTATACTAGTCGGTTGTGTGCGACATGACCGGATCATTTAATCAAGTGTTGATTTAATGATTTAATGCATAATTATATATTTGATATATTACTTTGCATTAACTAGTATTGGTTCACTTTAAATGGATTTTCTCACTTGAAGTTCACAAGTTGTATATGTGATATACTTTTTGTGCAAATGATTGTATCATGTTTGATGATACATGTTTACTTGGTTAGGTGTAAAGAATTAAACCATGGTTAAACTAATGATTAGGGTTTTGTTTATCTATTACTTATTTATTCATTTATTTATTTATTTCTTTTTGGCAAAAGAAAAGAAAAATGGTGGCTTTCTTTGGATGCATGTTGAAGCTTCATGAAGCTTTGACTAAGTCACCATTTTTGTCTTCATGCTTAACCCTAACCATTGACCTAACCCTAGTTTATTCTCTACACTTGACCATGGTTGGATTATGATAAGTATACATTTTATTTTCTTTTTGAAAAATGATTATCATAACATTTTTCATCATCTTCTTCTTCTTCTTCTTCAAGAAGAAGCCTGCCTCCATCAATGGCAACTTGGGAAAATGAGTGAGAAATCCAATTCTAAAGTGAACCCACCTCCTATTTCTTCATCCTCTATCTCTTGCCAAGTAGTATAGGGTGTTTTCTTCACAAGTTTCATGACTTGGTGAAGTGGGAGCTTGATCTTGTGATGCCTCGACGTAGATCATCTTCGGCATCGTAGTCGATGACCTAGCCCGCCCATTTCTCCGATGAAGCCGACGCTAGAGCCCGGGATTCGATTTGGACAGCGAGGAGACTTCATTGCGGAGCTATGGAGGTTGAGGACCGGATCTACAAAGGTTGTATTTCCGTTCTTGTAGTTAAGTTGTTAACTAGTTTCTCTTTTCGCCTAATATTCTAGTTAACGATCCGTATTAGAGTTTCTCGGCACTCATAAAATTTGAAATTGGCATGGTTGATGCCTTGTGAGACCTCCTTAGTGTGCCTAGGAACCCTACAATATCGTCCCAATGATGAAGAAAGATAGGACGGTGCGCATATGCATAGACTTCTGGGATTTCAACAAAGCTTGCCGAAGAACGATTTTCCAGTACCAATCACCGAGCTGATGATAGATAATACGTCCACTCACGAAGTTTTCTTTTTCATGGACGGCTCATCAAGATACAATCAGATAAAAATGCATCCCGAGGACCAGAAGCATACCGCTTTCCGGACCCCTTGGGTATATTCTACTACAAGGTGATGCCCTTTGGTCTAAAGAACGCCGGTGCTACCTATCAGAGGGCCATGACAAAGATCTTCGATGACCTCATATATGAAATCGTCGAATGCTATATCGACGACCTCGTGGTTAAAAGCAAACCATACGAAGAACATTTAGAGCATCTGAAGATCGTGTTCCGGCGCCATCGGAAATACAACTTGAAGATGAACCCTCTCAACGTTCGCAGTTTCCTCGGGCAAATTCCTAGGATTCATCATACGGCACCGGGGCATCGAGATAGACCCGTCAAAGATCAAGGCGATTATGGAAATGCCTCCGCCAAGAACTCTCAAGCAACTGCGGTCTCTCCAAGGAAAGCTCACTTATATCCGGCGATTCATAGCCAATCTTTCCGGCAAGTATCGTCCTTACAGTCACCTAATGAAGAAAGAGACTCCTTTCGTCTGGGATCATAAATGTCAAAGCGTGCTAGATGAAATCAAGCAATACCTATAGAATCCGCCAGTATTGGTCGCTCCCATCAAGGGAAAGCCTTTCATTCTGTATACAACCGCCCTCGAAGGTTCTTTAGGCGCGCTGTGGGCACAAGAGAACGACCAAGGGAAGGAGAGAGCCATCTACTATTTGAGTCGAGTTCTCCTGGGGGCAGAAATCAACTACTCCCCCATTGAAAAACACTGCCTGGCGTTAATCTTCGCGTTAACGAAGCTCAGGCACTATGCTTTGGCACATGAGGTCCACCTCATATCAAAAGTGGATCCTCTCAAATACTTGATGTCGAAGGCCATATTAATGGGGCGGCTCGCTAAATGGGCCCTACTCTTAATGGAATTCTCGGTGACGTACAGACCCCTCAAGGCAGTGAAAGGCCAGGCCATCGTCGGTTTCCTCATTGAACATTCGGTACCCGCCGATTCTCCTTTGAACTACAAATTGCCCGACGAGCACGCATTTGACACGATCTATGGGGAGAGAAAAGAGAATGATGCCCAGTGGGAACTTTACTTCGATGGAGCATCTTCCATGAAGAAGCGCAAACAAAGCATCCCCATAATCAAATCCGGAGTGGGCCTCATCTTCGTGACTCCACAAGGAGGGATAATGCGCTTTGCCTTCTCCTTAACAGAGCCGGGGACGAACAATGAAGCCGAGTATGAAGCCTTGATAGCAAGTCTTGAGATCGCTGTCGATATGGGAATTGAAAACCTCCTCATATACGGAGACTCCCAACTGGTCATTAGCCAAGTAAACGGCGATTATCAGACATGCAAACCAGAGCTGGTGAAGTACGGTGAAAGAGTGCAGCAACTGCTCATTCAAATTCCCTCCTACATGCTGGAAAGTATACGGTGTGCAGAAAAAGCAAGGCAGATGCATTAGCCAAGCTCGCTAAAGAACTGGCCGACGAGAACATCGATGACGTGAGGATCATTGTGCAAAACCATCGGGTTCTTGCACCGGCAGAAATATCTCCGGAGTCGTCCGAAGAAAAGGGAGCTACCGAGCAAACAGTCCTACAAATAAAAGACCAGGAAAAGGCTATGGATTGGAGGGAAGTCTTTATAGACTACTTCAAATCCCGTCGAACACCTGAAGATGCATCCTCGAGACATCAGCTCATGAAACGAGCTCTTTCTTTTGCATTCGTCAATGATACTCTGTATAAGAGATCGTTTGACTCTTTATGGCTAAGATGCCTAGGACCGGAAGAAGGAAAAAGAGTCATCCAAGAAACTCACAACGGACTCTGTGGTTCTCACCAAAACGGGCCGAAGATGAAACTGAAGATCAAAAGGATGGGCTACTATTGGCCCACGATGATCCAAGACTGCCTCGAATACGTGAAGCAGTGCCACTCGTGCCAGATTCACGGGGACTTTATCCACCAACATCTAAATCTGCTACATCCAACGGTGGCTAGCTGGCCATTCGAAATGTGGGGAACTGACATAATCGGACCCATTGAGCCAGCATCGTCCAGAGAACATTGGTTCATTTTGGCAACAACTGATTATTTCTCCAAATGGGCAGAAGCAGTACCACTTGTAAGTGCACGGCGGCGCCCCGGCCGTCACTCCGAGGCCAAAATGCGGAAACGATATTTTTCTTTAACTTTTAAAACCGGCACCACCGCGCACTATAAACCCGGATCGGGCCATTAACCTAATCCTAGCAAACTAGAGAAGAGGGTAGAGAGATATACCGAGCGATCCGTGTCCTTCGGTCTTCTCGTCGTCATCCCGATCTCCCCGCGGAATCTCCGTTCTTCATCTCCTCGTCGGAAGGGCACCACATCGCCGGGTTCTTTTACGGGCTCCCACCTCTGGACCGAGGCAACTCGGGCATGAAGTTGGCGAGTCGACGTATCCAAGAATGATGTAGGCTAAGTGTAGAATACTGGGTCTCATGGGGTTACTAGAAGTTTCCATTTTGGTGGAGGAATGAAAAGTGAAATTTTGTGATGAAGTAGAGAACTTTTTCAAGCCAAATGAGAGCCAAAATTCATCTCCAAAATTGGGACAGCCCCCTTCTAAGAACGCCCGGCCCTCTCTTGGGCAATGAGAGAATGGATAGATTGAGAATGAAAAAATGAGTGAGCCAAAATAATGCATAAAAGAGAAAAGGTTATCATGATGAATAATGATCACAAACAAAGTCCAATCCTCATCAACCATCTCATCAAGCAAAACATGATGAACAAAAAGGTAATCATGAACCAAGAAGTCAAATGATGGTTGAACCATCATGAAGCTATCATCACAAAAAGTCTTCTCCATAATAAAATGCACAATTGCAAATAACCCCCTCTACCAAAATTCAGCCAAAGAAAGAAACAAAGGAAAATGGCCGAAACCGGAAAGCAAACTGGCAACTTCAAAAAACCGATCCCGTAATAAATTACAGGAAAACCCCGCGACTGTATATACATACCCGCATTTTTATTCCGACCGAATACCGATGCAATGAGACAAAATCTACACTGTGCAATACTAGGATCCGGTTTAAACCAAAGCCCG
Organism: Agapanthus africanus; assembly: GCA_030015575.1. Taxonomy (NCBI): domain Eukaryota; kingdom Viridiplantae; phylum Streptophyta; class Magnoliopsida; order Asparagales; family Amaryllidaceae; genus Agapanthus; species Agapanthus africanus. The sequence continues at coordinate 150,598,184 of CM057338.1, read as the reverse complement.
CTAGTATTATCCGTCCGATCATGATCCGTGCAATACCGCACGTATATGATCGAACTGTGCCATATATCCATACGGCCTCTACAGCGTTTCGCCCGAAACTTGAGAAACTGTCTGTGGGGGACTCTAAAGACTCGTCAATATTTTGGCTGTGGATTTAACCACTAGCACGTCAGAGGTATTAGCCATACGTAACGGGCTACCATCTATAGAAAAAAGGGACGTCGATGAGCGAACTCATCCTGACACCCTACTGAGCCTGTCAGTGACAATATCCGTACAGTCCGGTCCATTCGTCTATGAGCATCGCATGGCGGGCCTAGGGGGTTGGTAAAAGTCAGACCCCCAAAAGCGGTACAAGTCGTATCGGGGTGTAGCCCAGAACACCCTGAGATACTACTGGAATACCTACCAGTAAATCTCCTGCTTTGGCCAAGGACTTCGTGTAATGGCTCTCCTAAACACAGCGTGACCTCACCCCCAATACCGGGAGAGACGAACCCTTGCAGATCCGCTCACTGCCTCCATGTGGATCAGGACTGTACCCAACTAAAACCTGTTTGCACGTCTCCTTTGAGCGTGGTAGGGTAGTAATCAAAGTACAGTGGGAACTCATACGAGACAAATGACAATCTCAGGTCGATGAACTAACCTGTACACATGTCACCAGGGAACTGCTATCTGACGTCTGGTATAAGACCAACTAGCATGTTCCCGGCGAGTCATGTTCGGTGTACTCATAACCCGATGAGCACCTGTATACATCTTAGGTGAACCAACTGACACCAGTGGCTTGTGAGACCGGCCACCGCCCCTCGTCGGGGTCTCGACTGTATACACTAGTCTACTCTGGAGTATCGATGCCCTGTCTCGAAACACCCACGACTAGGGACCTTTTAAGGATGTGCTTATAGACTACCAGCTCCCACGTATATGATCTCCATCATACTGCTGGCTGTCAAGCAAGAATCCTAAGGGCTCTATCAACGCGCAATAGTGACCTGTAAGGTCACCTAAAGCAGTACACGATGATAAAGATAAACCAGATAGCATACTATCATCTTGAGTAAGACTGTTCTAACGGTATAGGTCCTCCCTCAATCATTGCAATCACGTGCCTGCGATCCAATAATTGACTCTGAAGGCACTATCTCCAACAATCTCCCACTTGCACTCAAGGCTAATTATTGCGATGTCACATACTCACAGCCCGTGTGATACCGAACACCCAACTCCTCTACTAATCAGTCTCACAAAACCCGTTTACGAAACTAATGCGTTTGAGGAATAGCCTCAGTGAGTGGATCCGCCCTAATATTTCTTTCTATGTCTCTCTTTATCTCAAGTTTGCGGAGAAAGCAATCTCCCGAAGTGAGTAATACCTGTCTTAGAGTATGTCTGGATATCTGATGGGACCTAGTTCATAAATGAACTCCAAATCCAAACTTTTTAGACTGTATCATCAACTGAACTTAATCAGTATCCTGCGCCATGCCTCTCTCAGTATCCGATTGGACCACCTGTCCAAAATACCGCCCCTCGTCAGAGGGAAAACTATAACTCTGACAGTCACTCTGTCATCCATGTCACTTTGGAAGCCAGGAATGGTAACCGTCTCCCGAATGAAGCTGTCGTTATCATATCCCTAGAACATCCATTTATGTTCTAAAACTGCTTCCGAATGTTTCTCCAGGATTGGATCAATATCAACTTATTACATCTACTGCAAAAAGAACATCTGATGTGGTACTTGACATCTCATGATCGACTCAATTTCCTAAGCAAGTGATCTGCCAATCATGCACATCCCTCTCCCCTTTAGTCTGTAAGACTCCTTTAAAGAGGATGACTCCATCACCTGCAGGTATACTACCGTGCCAGGAATCGTCCATTCTAAAACACCTTTAGAATGCTGTCTAAATACCCAGATTGGAAACTACCCAAATCTTGATCTAAAACCTTAGATCCAGTAACTAGAATGTTTTGATATAATATCCAAGTCTCATATGGAGAAACTACTGTGTGACAACCAAAGTATAACCGATCGTAGTATAGGAACTTCACTTCCTACTATGTGTATGTTATCCAAATACCAGGACATCACACCCTACTACCTTCTCAACAAACCCATCCCCTATTCTGATGAAGTTAAACCTGTGACTGTCACATCAGAAATAGATGATTTATCTTCGCTATATCTGCTTAGTCCATAGACATAAGCTACTTTTCCACCAATGCTTCCGTTTCTCCCACTGACTACGACAACCCTCTGGCAGAGTCATATAGACGTACACTTCTAAAGCCAGTTTAGAACGACGCTATACTCATCCTCCTGCCGGGTCTCACAGTCTGGAACAACAGCAATGGCAAGTCTGGGTAAACAAGAACCTTCCTGTCACCGTCCTTAAGGCTACCGGAGTACCTCTCGGGTGCCTGAGGTTACCCACCATGTCTGCAGAGTGGCCAATGAAATGTCAATCCAGATTGAATCTTTAGGTTCTTATCAAATTTTCAGTAATCGTTTGCGGTTCTGGAATTACTTCCAGTTCTACCATACTCCCACTACTGTTTTCTGGAAAAAAAAATCCATTTTTAAACTGTGACGAGTCAAGAACAATATCATTATTGATCTTCCAGATGGTAGAAAGTCAACCCTCGTCATAGCCCGGGTCAACCCATAAACAGCCATTACAGAAACGTGCCTCGAGTTGTCCGGAGTCTGGTTTTAAGCATAAGCCGGACAACTCCCCGTACCTTAACAATGTCAAGATATGAATTCTATATCCAATACAGAAACAGAGGCATTGATTTAATTGAACCAGATTCAAATCATGCAGCTGTCTTCAGTGCATGTCACTAAATGGAGAGAGGCCGATCAGCATTACTCAACTTAGGAGTGCTTCCACTTATGAGTAACCTGAAAGAGAAGCAAGTTCTCTTAATCATTACTATCAACTGAATACCATACACAAGTATCTACATCTTCGATCACCTTGAAGAATCCTGATACTTGCAATACCTGGTTCTCTACTTTATTCATATACCTATAACTTCTCAAAACTTCGGATCTTGCGTTTCTACGAAACACTTGTCTAAAACTAGAGAAGTCATAAGTAAACCGAATATAGTACGAGGACCAACCCCTCTGTCTTAATGGACACTGAACAACATACAATACTCTGTATAAGTCCCTTGAGTTTAATAACTCATTCTCTGTGTGTCGTAGGTTGAAAACTGTTCTTATGGTTAAGAAGAATTACACCGCTGTTTAATGTTCCTTACCTAACCATCCACTGATATAGGTAAATGTCAGACATAATTTCAAAAAGGTATATCTCACTCTATAAAAATATACGTACAGATATATCAATTTGAAATTGGTGAATAACAGCGGATATTCAAAACCATATACTTGCCGTCCGGCAAACAACCCAGGCGATTTCCTCAAATATCACCAATGACAACGAATTCCAATATAATGAGGATGATCACCTAATTCCCAATAACTTACTCCCACTCATCATCTGTAAAACCATACAGATGTGAGAATCAAACCAGGTAAAAATATATACCCTGGAGCAAGTGTCTAATTGGGAAATCAGTTTTCTTTTACCAATACACAGTAAAACTGAAACATGTAAATGTTCGATGGGGTATCCGGGTATTCCTAGTAATGCCTCTTCCATTATCTAGATTCACAACTGTAACCGTATATTTTTTTTGCCATCACTCCAAATCCCTTCATATGTCTTTAGTCACCTTCTGTACACCCTCTTAGGCTAAATGGTTTTCTTCCTTCCCTACCGTTCGGCACCAGCCTATGGTTTGGAAGAAGACTATCCAATAAGCATAATGGGTGGACTGTCCTAATCCTAGGAGCACTCGCAATGCGAGAGAAGGTAAAGATAAAAGACAACTGAATAAAACCTTATTCCTAATTCCCCTGAACCAGAATCCATCCCCGAATTGGAACAAGTTCCTTTCGAGTACGTATATAACCATATGATGGAATATCCAATAAACTGTGGATCTTCGTAGTGATACGGAGTGTCCTGGAGAAATACAAAGGTGAAGTGGGAGTGGTAATGAAATACTTGGTTTGGTCGTGAATAGCAGTCGCAATTTACTTTGCCCTCTTACTAATCCTTTTATTTGTCTTTACATAATACCTTCTGTACACCATTGTTAGGCTAATTGGTTTTCTTCATTCCCTACCGGTCGGCACCTGCCTATGGTTTGGAAGAAAACTATCCAATTTGCGCAACGGGTGTACCATCCCCTGATCCAAGGAGCACTCATAACCTGAGAGAAGGTAAAAAGAAAAGACAACTGAATAGTCCTATTCATGTTCTCCAGAACCGGAAACCATCCTCGAATAAATTCTTTCGAGTTCGTATATAACCATACGATGGTTTTATCCAATGGAATTGGACGTTCGTGATGATACGGGGTGTCCTGGAGAAAAGGGTAAAAAGTAGGAGTGACAATGAGGTATGCAACTCTGACAATCCAAAAGCCAATGTTTAAGAAGGTTCAGTTAATTTGGTCATTGAGTCATAGTCTAGGGTCAGGTCATGGTTGCTGCCAAAGAGAGAGAGAAAAGAAACATTCAGCATGCACTCTAACCTAGATCAGAATGGTTATCAATTTATCTAATCTGGAAATCTCCCACTGTACCGTCAAATTCTCCTCCAAATCTGAAAGAAGAATTAGTCGGGATCACCCAAGGAGTAAACCAACTCATCAGTGGGAATCGGGATCCAACTATCATCGCATGCTAACGGATGGAATCCACTCACGCTATCACACTCCAGAAGGTATGCGCATATCTAGCAAGTTTCAATTTCTTTAGAAACTCCCGATGTGATTTTTACCCCATGCTCTTATGACCTTGACTTTGGGCATCAAATCATAAGTCACATGTCAAGTTCTACCTGTCGTTCTCCAGGTTGATTTGAACCCACCCGTACCTACCCTTGACTTTGGCCAACAAGGCAGTACGACTGTCCCAAACCAACGCATCTATTTATACTGCATATGAATACCCAATAGCTACCAAACACTGTGCCTTGAGTTTGGCCAACAAACACAGCTTGAATACTATTGACTATCCATATGAAATGACGGAGGGTTACGAATGGTTTTTGGCGAAAAACCTTTAAAGTAATGAACTTGATATCGTTGAAGGAAACGGATAGCTTTTATAAAAATATAGTGGCGAAAACCTTTGCTAAAGAGGTCACTCCCGGTGAAGGGATCTCGGCTCTTTCCCCGTAGAATGAGGTGCAGGATATTCCAACTGAATACCATGATGCAAAGCAAAAGTAATCGACTATAGTGAAGTCATTGCCCTGACGCAAACTTCTGTCCAAAGGGTCACTCCCGGTGAAGGGATCTCGGCCCTTGCCTCGTCGACTGAGGTGCTGGATATTCATAACCGAATACCACCGTGCAAAACAAAAGAGAACGGCCTTACAATAACAGATTTTTGAAAAATTGTTCCAACAACATCAGAATAGGTTTGTTTAACTTGCATTGATCCGAATCAACCCAGTCCCATCAATTGATCACACCAATAAAGAACGAAAATAATGATGTACGTATATGCCATCCGCATTCGCCACGGGGTCCCGTCATTACCCGTTAGGTTACTTAACTAACGACAGAGCGGGAACTGGACTAGCACTGATGCAAAACATATACAACATCTACTAGTATATATATCAATATATAATATTCGCTCAAGGCGTGATAAAATGCAACATCACAGAAATATAATAAGCATCACAGAACAATACAGATATCTGGGATCCCCGGGTTTCATAGAGCCGCTACTGAAACCCGACGTTCCCCTGGTCGTGTGGATAGCCTGTGCAATGAAATCCTAGACCCCTACGGGCGCGGCAAGTTACCCGCCAAAACCTGAAGCGAGGCAACCCCCTTCAGCAACGTGAATGGACCACCCAGCACTTCACGGAATCCGGTAACTTGGGCACCCCTCCTGGGTCAACCTGTACCCCCTACGAGTGCGGTGAATAGCCCGCCAATTCTAGAGTGAAGCCCCCTCCGTCTCAATGCCATGAGATACGGGCCCGTTACCCTCTAGAACCCGGCTACCCGTGCACCCCTCCGCGGGGTAATCCTAGCACAGAAAGTAAAATATACAACGGGTACATTGACCTCAGCCCGGTCGTGCCCCAAAAGAATAATATACAAACAGGCAGTGACGGCAGTCCACATATCGGACGCTCACTCCGCAATATCAAATGTACATAAAAATACCAAAACTGTACTAACATTGCATCCAGGCTATCCACCACGACAATCCGCAACATTACAGCACAACACAGAACATCAATGTGAATGTCACGTTCGCAAATCCGTCTAAAAGGGCTATAGCAGTTAGACAGGATTTACCGATCAAGTGACATTCACGGTCGCAGATATAATATAAATACTGTGAACTAACATGTTTAAAATTTTCGATCGACTGAATTTTCCGAAGTGGGCCCAAAGCACAACTGTAGCACTCAAAAACATCTGGGCCCAAAAAGAATATACCAGAAACCCTATTTTCATGTCAGAAGCTCACTGTAAAAATTTGGTGCAGTTTGGACACAAAACGGCGGCGGATCCGCGGTCCAAACATGGTTTTGGCCGCTGATCCACCGCGCTACAGTAATATCAGCCAACCAAATTTTCACAGAATTCTCAAAAAACCCTGCACGTAATTTTCCAATATACCAAATAATTTTTTGACGACTGGAAAAATTCGACAGAAACTGATGCATGGAAAATGTGGTTTTTGGAAATTCGTTCGATCGAACTTGTAAACACGTTAGAGCAAGCTAGACTAGGTTAATGGCCTGGCTCTGATACCAGTGTAAGTGCACGGCGGCGCCCCGGCCGTCACTCTGAGGCCAAAATGCGGAAACGATACTTTTCTTTAACATTTAAAACTGGCACCACCGCGCACTATAAACCCGGATCGGGCCATTAACATAATCCTAGCAAACTAGAGAAGGGGGTAGAGAGATATACCGAGCGATCTGTGTCCTTCGGTCTTCTTGTCGTCATCCCAGTCTCCCCGCGGAATCTCCGGTCTTCATCTCCTCGTCGGAAGGGCACCACATCGCCGGGTTCTTTTACGGGCTCCCACCTCTGGACCGAGACAACTCGGGTACGAAGTTGGCGAGTCGATGTGTCCAAGAATGCTGTAGGCTAAGCATAGAATACTGGGTCTCATGGGGTTACTAGAAGTTGCCATTTTGGTGGAGGAATGAAAGGTGAAATTTTGTGATGAACTAGAGAGCTTTTTCAAGCCAAATGAGAGCCAAAACTCATCTCCAAAATTGGGACAGCCCCCTTCTAAGAATGGCCGGCCCTCTCTTGGGCAATGAGAGAATGGATAGATTGAGAATGAAAAAATGAGTGAGCCAAAATAATGCATGAAAGAGAAAAGGTTATCATGATGAATAATGATCACAAACAAAGTCCAATCCTCATTAACCATCTCATCAAGCAAAACATGATGAACAAAAAGGTAATCATGAACCAAGAAGTCAAATGATAGTTAAACCATCATGAAGCTATCACCACAAAAAGTCTTCTCCATAATAAAATGCACAATTGCAAATAACCTCTTCCACCAAAATTCAGCCAAAAAAAGAAACAAAGGAAAATGGCCGAAATCGGAAAGCAAACTGGCAACTTCAAAAAAACGATCCCGTAATAAATTACAGGAAAACCCCGCGACTGTATATACATACTCGCATTTGTATTCCGACCGAATACAGATGCAATGAGACAAAATCTACACTGTACAATACTAGGATCCGGCTTAAACCAAAGCCCGCTAGTATTATCCGTCCGATCATGATCCGTACAATACCGCACGTATATGATCGAACCGTGCCATATATCCATACGGCCTCTACAGAGTTTCGCCCGAAACTTGAGAAACTGTCTGTGGGGGACTCTAAAGACTCGTCAATACTTTGGCTGTGGATTTAACCACTAGCACGTCAGAGGTATTAGCCATACGTAACGGGCTACCAGCTATTGACAAAAAGGGACGTCGATGAGCGAACTCATCCTGACACCCTACTGAGCCTGTCAGTGACAATATCCGTACAGTCCGGTCCGTTCGTCTATGAGCATCACATGGCGGGCCTAGGGGGTTGGTAAAAGTCAGACTCCCAAAAGCGGTACAAGTGGTGTCGGAGTGTAGCCCAGAACACCCTGAGATACTACTGGAATACCTACCAGTAAATCTCCTGCCTTGGCCAAGGACTTCGTGTAATGGCTCTCCTAGACACAGCGCGACCTCACCCCCAATACCGGGAGAGACAAACCCCTGCAGATCCGCTCACTACCTCCATGTGGCTCGGGACTGTACCCAACTAAAACCTGTTTGCACGTCTCCTTTGAGCGTGGTAGGGTAGTAATCAAAATACAGTGGGAACTCACACGAGACAAATGACGATCTCAGGTCGATGAACTAATCTGTACACATGTCACCAGGGAACTGCTATCTGACGTCTGGTATAAGACCAACTAGCATGTTCCCGGCGAGTCCTGTCCGGTGTACTCATAACCCAATGAGCACCTGTATACATCTTAGGTGAACCAACTGACGCCAGTGGCTTGTGAAACCGGCCACCGCCCCTCATCGGGGTCTCGATTGTATACACTAGTCTACTCGGGAGTATCGATGCCCTGTCTCGAAACTCCCATGACTAGGGACCTTTTAAGGATGTGCTTATAGACTACCAGCTCCCACGTATATGATCGCCATCATACTGCTGGCTGTCAAGCAAGAATCCTAAGGGCTCTATCAACGCCTATAAGGTCACCTAAAGCAGTACACAATGATAAAGATAAGCCAGATGCATACTATCATCTTGAGTATGACTGTTCTAACGGTATAGGTCATCCCTCAATCATTGCAATCGCGTGCCTGTGATCCAATAATTGACTCTGAGGACACTATCTCCAACACCACTGAGGGAGGTGAAGACGGAGAATATTCTCTATTTCTTCAAGACACACATCATTTACCGATTCGGCACTCCATGACAGATTATCTCCGATAACGGGCCAGCCTACAGAAGCCATAAGATCAGCCGATTCGCACAACAGCATAACATAGACTGGAGATACTCTTCAGTCTATAATCCCCGAGCTAACGGTCTAGCTGAGACTTTCAACAAGACCTTGACAAAGATCGTGAAAAAGATGGTGTCTCGAAATAAGAGGCACTAGCACGAGAGACTGCATGAAGCTCTCTGGGCGTATCGAACTACGTTCAAAACCGCCACAAATACAACGCCGTATGCATTGGTATTCGGCACAGAAGCGGTACTCCCCCCCGAGATAGAGTTACCCTCCTTACGAGTAGAAGTTCATTACGAGCTAATGAACAAAGAGAATACTCACCTTCGGCTTGAGAAACTCGACGCCCTTGATGAAATGGCGCAACAAAACCTGGATGCTTATAAAGCAAACATGACGCGCTCATACGAAAGATTGATTAGGCCGAGAACATTTCGCCAAGACGAACTCATGCTAGTGGTCAAGAGACCTATGATCCCTAATCGTGCCAAGTGGGGGAAATTCGAGCCGAACTATGAAGGCCCTATATCATAGACAAAGTCTACCTGGATGGAGCATATCTACTCATGGACATGCATGGTGAAAGACTTTTCAGGCCAATAAATGGTCGCTTCTTGAAAAAATACTACGCCTGACGAGTCACGGCCTAGGTCAACGATATATGACGACGCCTATGTCCGCTCGCTATCTTCCTAAGCCCAAACTCTATAAGTAGTAGCCGGCTTTCGGACCGAAACGTTCTTAAACTAACAATGGACCACTATGTTCTAAAACTGGTTGTTGACCGAAACGTCGATAAACTACTACGGACTGCAGCATCCCAAGGCTGACACAAAAAAATAAAAAAACGATATGTCCATAAGCAAAATGGGCACGGATGAAAACCCGAAAGGGCTCCGTGGGTAAAAACAGCTGGGCTACCGGCGAGTTTTGTGAAAACCCGAAAGGGCGCAACCTCGTTAAAACACACTTGCAAGGTCCTCTCGATCTTATGAGGAGAAACCACCTGCGTTAGATCCTTACGACTCACAAGGGAGCAACACACTTAGGGATCCCCACGATTCTTAATGAGAAATTACACTTACGAGATCCTCATGACTCGTAAGGAGAACCCTCTTATGAGACCCTCACGGCTCATAAGATTCAAAAGCCTTAAGCTATAGGGATCTGAACCTATTCTTAAGCCATCACAACCTCCAATTTTGCCCTACTAGTGGTTCAATATTAACCCTTGTATACAATCCACGGGCGCGAATAAACATTTCCCTAACAAAGCCCCACCAGCAACTGGTGATATGTTTACACGGTGAACAACCCTTGTAAGTCCTTTCGACTTATAAGGAGAAAGCACTTGTAAGATCTTTACGACTAATAAGAGACCATACACTTAAGACTCCTCACGATTCTTAAGGAGAAAACGAACCTACGAGATCCTCACGACTCGCAGGGAGAAATACCTTTATGAGACCCTTACGGCCCATGAAGTCAAAAGCCTTAATCGACAGGATCCTAACCCTGTCTACTAAGCCACCTTTTTTCGACATCGACAAAGGCAAATGATGATTCGCTCCTGGCAATATCCCAGTTGTAGCGATGTTGATGCTTAAATCGGTATCAAATCCCAAACTCACGGTGAAAATTCAGCGAGCTACAAATGCATATGAAATAGCCGAAATGATGGGGCAACTTGCAACGAAATCAGCAAGTAAAAATGTATGCATACAAAATAACCGAAATGGTTGGGCAACTCGCAATAAAAAGCAGCAAGTAAATAAAACAAATAGCTGAAATGATTGGGCACCGTGAAAAATAGCCGAAATGATTGGGCAATCGCGACTTTCGCGATATAAAAAGATGAAATGATAGAGATCACGGAAAGAAAAATATGTAAAATGAAACTTTTGCACTACATGTGAGATCACATCGATCCCTGTATACAATCCAGGGGCACAAACAAAGAAGGAACCAAAATTCCCCCCCCCCTCCCAGGCTCCATCCGAAAGAAAGCCAAATCTCGACGGTTCACAGAAAGCCTGGAGATCATCTCAACATTCAACTCATTACAACAGACGCAATATCAGCAAATCGGAGCCGCGGCAAAGCTCCCAGTTTCATGACTCGAAAATGCACAGACAACCGAGAGTCAACCCCTCCTGATCCTTGCAGAACACGGCTAATGTCAATCCTGACCCCGTGGGAAGCGTCCAGAGCAAATCCCGGTCTAGTGGAACACGGCTAATATCAATCCTGACCCCGTGGGAAGCGTCCAGAGCGGATCCTGGTCCTTGCGGAACACGGCTAATGTTAATCCTGACCCCGTGGGAAGCGTCCAGAGCAAATCCTGGTCTAGTGGAACACGGCTAATGTCAATCCTGACCCCGTGGGAAACGTCCAAAGCGGATCCTGGTCCTTACGGAACACGGCTAATGTCAATCCTGACCCCGTGGGAAGCGTCCAGAGCGGATCCTGGTCCTTGCAGAAAACGGCTAATGTCAATCCTGACCCCGTGGGAAGTGTCCAGAGCAGATCCTGATCTAGTGGAACACGGCTAATGTCAATCCTGACCCCGTGGGAAACGTCCAGAGCGGATCCTGGTCTTTGTATAATACGGCTAATGGCAATCCCGACCCCATGGGAAGCGTCCAGAGCTAATCCTGGTCTAGTAGAACACGGCTAATGTCAATCCTGACCCCGTGGGAAACATCCAGAGCGAATCCTGGTCCTTCCGGAACACGGCTAATGTCAATCCTGACCTGTGGGAAGCTTCCAGAGTGAATCCTGGTCCTTGCGGAACACGGCTAATGCCAATCCTGACCCTGTGGGAAGCGTCCAGAGCGGATACTGGTCCTTGCGGAACACGGCTAATATCAATCATGACTCTGTGGGAAGCATCCAGGGCAAATCTTGGTCTAGTGGAACACGGCTAATGTCAATCCTGACCCCGTGGGAAGCGTCCAGAGCAGATCCTGGTCCTTGCGGAACACGGCTAATGTCAATCCTGACCCCGTGGGAAGCATCCAGAGCAAATCCTGGTCTAGTGGAACAAGGCTAATGTCAATCCTGACCCGTGGGAAGCGTCCAGAGCAGATCCTGGTCCTTGCGGAACACTGCTAATGTCAATCCTGACCCCGTGGGAAGCATCCAGAGCAAATCCTGGTCTAGTGGAACAAGGCTAATGTCAATCCTGACCCGTGGGAAGCGTCCAGAGCGGATCCTGGTCCTTGCGGAACACGGCTAATGTCAATCCTGAACCCGTGGGAAGCGTCCAGAGAAAATCCTGGTCCTTGCGGAACATGGCTAATATCAATCCTGAACCCGTAGGAAGCGTCCAGAGCAAATTCTGGTCCTTGCAGAACACGGCTAATGTCAATCCTGACCCCGTAGGAAGCGTCCAGAGCGGATCCTGGTCCTTGCAGAACACGGCTAATGTCAATCCTGACCCCGTAGGAAGCGTCCAGAGCAAATACTGGTCTAGTGGAACACGGCTAATGTCAATCCTGTCCCCGTGGGAAATGTCCATAGCAGATCCTGGTCTTTGCGGAACACGGCTAATGTCAATCCTGACCCCGTAGGAAGCACCCCGAGCAAATCCTGGTCCAGTGGAACACGGCTAATGTCAATCCTGATCCCGTGGGAAACGTCCAGAGCGGATCCTGGTCCTTGCGGAACACGGCTAATGTCAATCCTGACCCATGGGAAGCGTCCAGAGCGGATCCTGGTCCTTGCAGAACACTGCTAATGTCAATCCTGACCCCGTAGGAAGCATCCAGAGCGGATCCTGGTCCTTGCAGAACACGGCTAATGCCAATCCTCACCCCATGGGAAGCATCCGGAGCAAATCCTAGTCTAGTGGAACACGGCCAATGTCAATCCTGACCCCGTGGGAAACGTCCAGAGCAGAACCTGGTCCTTGCGGAATACGGCTAATGTCAATCCTAACCCCGTGGGAAGCATCCAGAGCAAATCTTGGTCCCATAGAACACGGCTAAAGTCAATCTTGACCCTGTAGGAAATGCCCAGAGCAGCTTTGGACTCCGTGAAATGCGGATAATATCAATCTCATCAATCACTTACGGGTCCTCTCGACCCGTAAGGAAGAAAACTCTCTTGAGAGATCCTTACGACTCCCAAGAGAAAACACACTTAGGAATTCTCACGATCCCTAAGGATAAAATACACCTACGAGATCCTTTCGACACGTAGGGAGAAAAGTTATGAGACCCTCACGGCTCATAAAGTTGAAAAGCCTTAGGCGGCAGATCTTAACCTGCTTCTTAAGCCATCACTATCTCTCGAAGAGTTCAAGACGGAATGCTCTCTATCATCTACAGGCTACGCTTACTAAGGTAACATGCCGGCAACAAAGAAAAGAGAAGAAAGCAAGAGATAACACAAGATAGTACGAAAGAAATGTATCTTTTATTTAGAAATTCAATTGAGTATAAGTTACATCATATGAAAGGATAAAAAATGGATACATTTTATTCAAAAATTACAAATGTTGGTTGATACAAAAATGACTATTGGGAGGGAGGTGTTTTCAATAAACCAGCCAGTTGCTCGCGCACTCCCTTCAGCCCCGTTTTATGGTCAGCTGCAGCGGCCAACTCCGTTTCAATATGAGCCCATTGCTGCAAATAAGATGAAAGTTGCTCATCAATGACCCGTTGAGCTGCAACACGACTTTGCGCATCTCGCTCGATGAGGTCAAGCTTTTTCCTCAGCGTTAGCCCATCAGAAATATATTGTAGAAGGCCCTCAAAAGTAGCTTTCAGCTGTACAGCATTTGCATCAACCTGAGCATGCAGTCGGGCAGATTCGCACGAAGTCTCTTCACACTCTTTACGCTTTGAGGCCGCTTCTTGTTCAAGATGGCAGAAGTAGGGAGTGCTCTGCTCGACCCACGCAGCCCGTTGGGAGTTCACTGCCAAGACCTCAAGAGTAGGACGTCCGAGCTCGAGCTCATGCAAACAGGCCTCAATTTTCCTGCAGTAAGTAACCCAAGACTTAACGACGCCCTCACTATGAAAGTTCACGAGCGTCGCCAGCATAGGATTAACCTCGGCAGCAAAATCTGTAAGTCTACGCTAGCGCCCCGGCCGTCTACAGACGCCAAATGCGGAATAAAAACTTTTAAACTGGCGCTACCGTATACTTTAACCCGGATCTTCCATTATTGCTAAACTAACAAACTGTAAAGAGTGTAGAAAGGTTATACCGAACGATCCGAGTCCTTCGTTCTTTAACCATCATCCCACGCTCCGTTGCGGCTGCTCCGATCTCGTCGATCTCCGATATCTTCGTCGAGGTGGCACCACATCGACGATTCTTTAAACGGGCTCCCGCCTCTGACTCGAGGCAACTCGATCGTCAAGTTTGCTAAAAGAGACGACCAAGAATTGATGTAGAGAATGAGTAGATGACTTTGTCTCGTTCCGTCCAAAACTGTGGACGGGCGGTTAATGAAGTTGCCGAGGGACTTGGGTGATGGAATGAAATAAACTGTAAAATTCCATGCACCCCAAATGCTATCATAATCTTTTCACAAATGAATCAAGTATCCAAATGAGAGAGGGGAGGGGTCTTTCTTATAAAGAGAAGGAGGAGGGTGAGTGTAGGAGCAAGAGAGTAACCTTAAGCACAAAATATCATATGTGAACACATAATAATATCTTAAGGAAAACAAGAAAGGTTTGAAATCAAAGCATGAGTCATTATTGCATTAATGACACCATTAATGCACTAATGACTCACAAGCCTTATCATCACTTCTAGAAGCTTCTAGAATGATGACTCACCCTAACAGAAGAAAAGATAAACCCGTCTTTAACCGAATGTTAAAAGACGGCTGATAGAAAACTGGAAACTGGCAACTTCCAAAAGTGATCCTGAAACGACTTTCAGGAAAACCCCGAAACTGTATAAATATACCCGCATTTGTATTACGACCGAATACAAATGCAACTGAGACAAAGATATTATACCTACTCAATATAATACTCGGATCCGGCTTAAACCAAAGCCGACCAGTATTATCTGCCCGAAAATCGACACGTGCGTAAACGCACGTGCATTTTCCGAACCCTGCCATAAAACCATACGGCCTCTACAACGTTTTGCCCGAACTTGGGAAACTGTCTGTGGGGGACTCTAATGACTCGTCAGTACCCCGGCAGTGGGTTTAACCACAAACCGTCAGCGGTACTAGCTATGCGTAACGGCTGCCCATGGACTGAATCTTAAGGGAGGCTGATGAGCGCACTCAAGGGTGGCCGATGAGCTAACACATCCAGAAACCCTACTGAGCCTAACAGTGACAATGTATATACAGTCCGGTCCGTTCGTCAATGAGTATCGCATATCTGCCTAGGGGGCTAGTAACGTCAGACCCCCAGAAGCAGTATAAGTCGTGTCGGAGTGTAGCCCAAAAACACCCTGAGATACTACTGGAGTACCTACCAGTAAATCTCCTGCCACGGCCGTGGGCTATGTGTAATGGCTCTCCTAGACACAGCACGATCTCGCCCCCAATACCGGGAGAGACGAATCCCCTGCCGATCCGCTCACGTGCCTCCATATGGCTCGGGACTGTACCCAAAAGCTACCTGTTTGCACGACTCCTTTGAGCCGTGGTAGGGTAGAAATCAAAGTACAGTGGGAACTCACACGAGACAAATGACGACCTCAGGTCGATGAACTAACCTGTACACATGTCACCAGGGAACTGCTATCTGACGGTAGATATAATACTAACTAGCAGATTCCCGGCGAGTCCTGTCCGGTATACTCATAACCCAATGAGCACCTGTATACATCTTAGGTGATCCAACTGACACCAGTGGCTTGTGAGACCGGCCACCGCCCCTCGTCGGGGTCTCGACTGTATACACTAGTCTACTCCGGAGTATCGATGCCCTGTCTCGAAACTCCCACGACTAGGGACCACAATTAAGGATATGCATCTAAACTACCCAACTCTCACGTATATGATCGCCATCATACAGTTGGTAGTAAAGCAAGATCCTAAGGGCTCTATCAAAGTGTAACATGCAATCAGTCACCTGAACATGTACACGACTGATAAAGGCAAACCAGATAGTATACTATCATCTCGAGTAAGACTGTCCTACCGGGATAGGTCCTCCGCAATCATTGCAATCACGTACCTGCGATCCAATAATTGACTATGAGGGCACTATCTCCAACAATCTCCCACTTGCACTCAAGGCTAATTATTGCAATGTCGACTACTCACAGCCCGTATGAAACCGAACATCCAACTCCTCTACTAATCAGTTTCACAAAGCCCGTTTGTAAAACTATTGTGTTCGAGAAATAGCCTCAGTGAGTGGATCCGCCTAGAAGTATCTTTCTTTATCTCTCTTAATCTCAAGTTCGCGGAGAAAGCCATCTCCCGAATTGAGTAGTACCTGTCTTAGAATATGTCTGGATATCTGATGGGACCTAGTTCATAAATGAACTCCTTATCCAAACTTCTTAGACTGTATCGATCACTGAACCTAATCAGTATCCGGCACCATGCCATCCACAGTATCCTCTGGAACCACCTGTCCATAATACTGTCCCTCGTCAGAGGGAAAACTAAAACTCTGACAATCACTCTGTCATCCATGTCACCTTTGAAGCCTGGAATGATAACCGTCTCCCGAAAGAGGCTGCCGTTATCAAATCCGTAGAACATGTACTAATGTTCTAAAACTGCTTCCTTATGTTTCTCCAGGATTGGATTAATACAAACTTATTGCATCTAGTGCAAAAACAACATTTGGTGCGGTACTTGACATCTCATGATTGACTCAATTGCCTAAGCAAGTGATCTGCCAATCATGCACATCCCTCTCCACTTTAGTCTATACGACACCTTTAGAGAGGGTGACTCCATCACCTGCAGGTACACTACCATGCTAGGAGTCAACTATTCTAAAAACCATTAGAATATATGTCAAAGTACCCACATTGGGAAGCTACCCAAATCCAGATCTAAAACCATAGATCCAGAAACCAGAATGTCAAATATTATATCCATGTCCTGTCTGGAGAAACAACTGTGTGATGACCACAGTAAAACCGATCGTAGTATAGGAATTTTACTTCCTACTCTGTGTATGTCATCCAAATACCATGACATCACACCTACTACCTTCTTAACAGATCCATCCCCTATTCTGATTGAAGTCAAAACCCATGACTGTCACATCAAAATTAGATGATCTATCTCCGCTATAACTGCTTTAGTCTATAAATAGACATAAGCTTCTTGCCCACTATGCTTCCGATGCTCCCACTGACTACGACAACCCTCTGGCAGAATAATATACATGTACACTTCTAAAGCTAGTTTAGAACGACGCTATACTTATCCTCCTGCCTGGTCTCATAGTCTGGAACAACAGTAGTGTCAAGTCTGGGTAGATAAGAACCTCCCTGTCACCGTCCTTGAGGCTACCGAAGTACCTCTCGGGTGTCTGAGGTTACCCACCAAATCTGCGGAGTGGCTATTGGAATGTCAAACCTGATTGAATATATAGGTCCTATTAAATTTTCCGTAATCGTTCGCGGTTCTGGAATCACTTCCAGTTCTACCATACTCCCACTACTGTTTTCTGAAAAAATCCATTTTACTAAAACTGTGGCGAGTCAAGAACAATATCACTATTGATCTTCCAAATGGTAGAATATCAACCCTCGTCATAGCCAGGGTCAACCCACAAACAGCCATTACAGAAACGTGCCCTGAGTTATCCAATACATAAACTTTGGCACTAATTTAATTGGAACCATATTCAAATCATGCAGCTGTCTCCAGTGCATATCACCTTAATGGAAAGAGGCCAATCAGCATTACTCAACTTAGGAATCCATCCAATTATGAGTAACCTGAAAGAGAAATACGTTTCTCAAAACCATTACTATCATCTGAATACCAATCACAAGAATCTACATCTTCGATCTCTTTGAAGAATCCTGATACTTGTGATACCTGGTTCTCTACTTTATTCTTATACCCACAATTTCTCAAAACTTAGACCTTGTATTTCTACGAAACACTTGTCTAAAAACTAGAGAAGTTATAAGTAAACAGAACATAGTACGAGGACCTACCCCTTTGTCCTGATGGACACTGGACAACATACAATACTCTGTATAAGTCCGCTGAGTTGAACAACTCAAAACCTGTGCGTCGTAGGTTGAAAACTGTACCCTGGCGATTTCCTCAAATATCACCAATTACAACGAATTCCGATATAATGAGGATGATCACCTAATTCCCAATATCTTACTCCCACTCATCATCTGTAAAACCATACAGATATGAGAATGAAACCTGGTAAATACATACCCTTGGAATAAGTGTTTAATCGGGAAAACAGGTTTTCTTTAACAATGCACTGAAACATGAAAAATGTTTCGTAGGGGTATCCTGGTATTCATAGCAATGCCTCTTCCATAATCCAATTCATGACTTTAACTGCATATTTTATTGCCATCTCTCCAAATCCCTTTACTTGTCTTTAGTCGTTACCTTCTGTACACCATCGTTAGGCTAAATGGTTTTCTTCCTTCCCTACCGTTCGGCACCAGCCTATGGTTTGGAAGAAGACTATCCAGTAAGCATAATAGGTGTACCCTCCTAAACCAAGGAGTACTCGCATCTCGAGAGAAGGTGATGATAAAAGACATCTGAATAATACCTTATTCCTTTAAAGGTGAAATAGGAGTGGCGATGAAGTACGCGGTTTGGTCGTGAATGATAACAGTCGCAATTTACTTTGCCCTCTTTCTAATCCCTTTATTTTGTCTTTACATATTACCTTCTGCACACCCTACTTAGGCCAATTGGTTTTCTTCATTCCCTACCTTTCGGCACCTGCCTATGGTTTGGAATAAGACTATCCAATAAGCGTAATAGGTGTACTCTCCTAAACCAAGGAGCCCTCGCAACCTGAGAGAAGGTGATAATAAAAGACAACTGAATAAACCAATTCTATTTCTCCTGAACCTGGATCCATCCTCGAAGAAGTCCCTTCGAGTTCGTATATAACCATACGATGGATCTATCCAATGGAAGTGGATATCCGTAGTAATACGGGTGTTCTGAGAAATGCAAAGGGTAGAAGAAGGAGTGGCAATGACTTATGCAACATAGACAATCCAAAAGCCAGTATTTTAAGAAGGTTCGGTCAACTGAGTCATAGTCTAGGGTCGGTCTAAGGTCGCTGCCAAAGAGAGAGAGAGAAAAGAAACACTCTGCGTGCACTCTATCCTAGATCAGAATGGTCATAATTTTATCTAATCCGGAAACCTCCCACTGTCCTGTCAAATTCTCCTCCAAACCTGAAAGAAGAATCAATCGGGATCACCCGAAGAGTAAACCAACTCATCAGTGGGAATCGGGATCCAACTCTCATCGCATGATAACGTGATGGAATGCATCCACGTTACTCATACTCCAGAAGGTATGCGCATACTTGGCAAGTTTCAGTTTCTTTAGAAACTCCCGATCTGATTTTTGCCCCATGCTCTTATAACCTTGGCTTTGGTCAAAATGTCATAAGTCACATGCCAAGTTCTACCCATCACTATCTTGTTAATTTGAACCCACCCGCACATGCCCCTGACTTTGGCCAATCGGCAGAACGACTGTCCCAAACTAACTCATCTATCTATGCAACAATTGAATACCCAGCAGCTACCAAACACTATGCCTTAACTTTGGCTAAAATACATAGCTTGAATACTACTGAATACCCAAAAGAAGTGACGGAGGGCTACGGCTGGTTTTTGGCGAAAAACCTTTAGCGTAGTGAACTTGATATCGCTGAAGGAACCTGATAGCTTTTTAAAATATAGTGGCGAAAACCTTTTGCTAAAGAGGTCACTCCCGGTAAAGGGATCTCGGCTCTTTCCTCGTGGAATGAGGTGCAGGATATTCCACTGAATACCGCTATGCAAAGCAACATGTAATCGACTATAGTGAAGTTATTACCCTGACGCAAACTTCTGCCCAAGGGGTCAGTCCCGGTGAAGGGATATCGGCCCTTGCCCCGTCGAATGAGGTGCAGGATATTCCACTGAATACCTCTATGCAAAACAAAAGGAAACGTCTTTGCAATAACACTTTTTAAATTTGTTCCAACAACTAAAACAGGTTTGTTTTACATTGCATTGATCAGAATCAACGCAGTCCCATCAATCAATCACACCAGAAAAGAACGAAAATAAAATGTACGTATATGCCATCCGCATTCGTCACTGGGTCCCGTCATCACCCGTTAGGTTACTTAACTAACGACAGAGCGGGGACTGGACTAGCGTGGGTGTAAAACATATACAACATCTAATAGTATATAAACCAATATACATAATCGCTCCAGGCGTGATAATATGCAACATTACAGAAAAAGTAATAAGCATCACAGAACAATACAGATATCTGGGATCCCCGGGTTTCACAGAGCCGCTGCTGAAACCCGACGTTCCCCTGTCGTGTGGATAGCCTGTGCAATGAAACCTAGACCCCTACGGGTGCGGCAAGTTACCCGCCAAAACCTGAAGCGAGGTAGTCCCCACAGCATAGTGAATGGAACACCCGGCACTTCACGGAATCCGGTAAATTGAGCACCCCTCCTTGGGTCAACCTGTACCCCCTACGAGTGCGGCGAATAGTCTGCCAATTTTAGAGTGGGGCCCCTCTGCCTCCCAAAGCCATGAGATGCGAACCCATTGCCCTCCAGAACCCGGCTATCCGTGCACTCCGTCTCGGGGTAAAACCTAGTACAGTAATGAAAAATAGTACAATAGGTACATCGACCGCAACCTGGTCGTGCCCCAAAAGAATATTATACAACAGGCAGTGACGGCAGTCCACATGTTGGACGCTCGCCCCGCAATATCAAATGTACAAATAAACTCAAACTGTACTACCATTGCACACTGCTATCCACCACGAAAAATCCGCAACCATACAGCACAACACAGAACATCAACGCGAATGTCATGTTCGCAAGCCCGTCTAAAAGAACTATAGCAATCGGACGCGGTTTACCGATCAAATGACATTCCCGGTCGGAGATATAATGTAAGCACTGTAAACTAACGTGTTTAAATTTTGATCGACCAAATATCAAAAAGTGGGCCCCACTGCTTATTGGTGAACAGTAACAAAACCTGGGCCAAAATGATATTTACCAAAAACCCCAAAATCCAACAAATAACCCACTGACCAAATTTGGTAGCACGTGCTCCCCACATGGCCGCGGTTGCGCGGCCAAACCATGGGTTTGGCCGCCCTTCCGCGGCGTCTTGGAGGGATCACGACCCCAAATTTTGTCGTGACTCTTAGAAATGCCTACTCAGATTTTTAAGACATCTAGAAATAAATTTTGAGACCATTTAAAATCAACAGAAACTGTCGAGCAAGGATTTTGCCGTTTTCGATTTTCGGTTCGATCGATGTTTTGAACGCGTTACCACAAGTTAGTATAGCAAAATGGTTAGGCTCTGATACCACTGTAAGTCTACGCTAGCGCCCCGGCCGTCTACAGACGCCAAATGCGGAATAAAAACTTTTAAACTGGCGCTACCGTATACTTTAACCCGGATCTTCCATTATTGCTAAACTAACAAACTGTAAAGAGTGTAGAAAGGTTATACCGAACGATCCGAGTCCTTCGTTCTTTAACCATCATCCCACGCTCCGTTGCGGCTGCTCCGATCTCGTCGATCTCCGATATCTTCGTCGAGGTGGCACCACATCGACGATTCTTTAAACGGGCTCCCGCCTCTGACTCGAGGCAACTCGATCGTCAAGTTTGCTAAAAGAGACGACCAAGAATTGATGTAGAGAATGAGTAGATGACTTTGTCTCGTTCCGTCCAAAACTGTGGACGGACGGTTAATGAAGTTGCCGAGGGACTTGGGTGATGGAATGAAATAAACTGTAAAATTCCATGCACCCCAAATGCTATCATAATCTTTTCACAAATGAATCAAGTGTCCAAATGAGAGAGGGGAGGGGTCTTTCTTATAAAGAGAAGGAGGAGGGTGAGTGTAGGAGCAAGAGAGTAACCTTAAGCACAAAATATCATATGTGAACACATAATAATATCTTAAGGAAAACAAGAAAGGTTTGAAATCAAAGCATGAGTCATTATTGCATTAATGACACCATTAATGCACTAATGACTCACAAGCCTTATCATCACTTCTAGAAGCTTCTAGAATGATGACTCACCCTAACAGAAGAAAAGATAAACCCGTTTTTAACCGAATGTTAAAAGACGGCTGATAGAAAACTGGAAACTGGCAACTTCCAAAAGTGATCCTGAAACGACTTTCAGGAAAACCCCGAAACTGTATAAATATACCCGCATTTGTATTACGACCGAATACAAATGCAACTGAGACAAAGATATTATACCTACTCAATATAATACTCGGATCCGGCTTAAACCAAAGCCGACCAGTATTATCTGCCCGAAAATCGACACGTGCGTAAACGCACGTGCATTTTCCGAACCCTGCCATAAAACCATACGGCCTCTACAACGTTTTGCCCGAACTTGGGAAACTGTCTGTGGGGGACTCTAATGACTCGTCAGTACCCCGGCAGTGGGTTTAACCACAAACCGTCAGCGGCACTAGCTATGCGTAACGGCTGCCCATGGACTGAATCTTAAGGGAGGCTGATGAGCGCACTCAAGGGTGGCCGATGAGCTAACACATCCAGAAACCCTACTGAGCCTAACAGTGACAATGTATATACAGTCCGGTCCGTTCGTCAATGAGTATCGCATATCTGCCTAGGGGGCTAGTAACGCCAGACCCCCAGAAGCAGTATAAGTCGTGTCGGAGTGTAGCCCAAAAACACCCTGAGATACTACTGGAGTACCTACCAGTAAATCTCCTGTCACGGCCGTGGGCTATGTGTAATGGCTCTCCTAGACACAGCACGATCTCGCCCCCAATACCGGGAGAGACGAATCCCCTGCCGATCCGCTCACGTGCCTCCATATGGCTCGGGACTGTACCCAAAAGCTACCTGTTTGCACGACTCCTTTGAGCCGTGGTAGGGTAGAAATCAAAGTACAGTGGGAACTCACACGAGACAAATGACGACCTCAGGTCGATGAACTAACCTGTACACATGTCACCAGGGAACTGCTATCTGACGGTAGATATAATACTAACTAGCAGATTCCCGGCGAGTCCTGTCCGGTGTACTCATAACCCAATGAGCACCTGTATACATCTTAGGTGATCCAACTGACACCAGTGGCTTGTGAGACCGGCCACCGCCTCTCGTCGGGGTCTCGACTGTATACACTAGTCTACTCCGGAGTATCGATGCCCTGTCTCGAAACTCCCACGACTAGGGACCACAATTAAGGATATACATCTAAACTACCCAACTCTCACGTATATGATCGCCATCATACAGTTGGTAGTAAAGCAAGATCCTAAGGGCTCTATCAAAGTGTAACATGCAATCAGTCACCTGAACATGTACACGACTGATAAAGGCAAACCAGATAGTATACTATCATCTCGAGTAAGACTGTCCTACCGGGATAGGTCCTCCGCAATCATTGCAATCACGTACCTGCGATCCAATAATTGACTATGAGGGCACTATCTCCAACAAAATCTGCAGCTAGTGCAGGGATCTCCGCGTCAAGCTCTTCGATGGATTCACTCAACATACGAAGGCTGGTCGCAGCGCCTTTAGAAGATGGACGTCTAGCAAATGGTCCTTTTGGCATTAATATACTAGATTCGAAGGGAGGAGGAACCGGTGCGACTACTAAAAAAATGAATTACGGTTAAAAGCCAACTTATAAAATAAATGAATCACAAGAGTGATGAAGTATACTGTTTCGCCCAATCAAAGCAAAGCTCTGTTGAAATTCAAAATTCAAAAATTCTGAAGCAACGCTTCAAGTCTCGGGCGCAACGCGCCACATGTCAGGCGCTGATACGTCAGCGCAGCGCCCAAGAAGGCGCACCCAATCAGAACAAAGCTCTATTAAAAGAAGCCACACTTCGGTTGCGCAGGCACTGCGCTGTGCGACACGTGTCAGCGCAGATGCGCTAGCGCAGTTGCGCTGCGCTGCGCTTCACGCTGCGCGACACGTGTCACGCGCTGGGGCATCTGCGCCAAACAGAATTAAAATTTTAAGAAATCTTTTCTGTTCTTGTTAAAACAAAAAGATTTTCTTTTGCAAAGCAGAAGCCCTTGGATCAAAGATCCAACGGTGGGGAAAATTCACCAAATCACTCGGAGAAAGATCTCTTTAACGAATTTAACTAATTTATGGGTACTATAAAAAGGACCCTAGGCCTCAATTAAAAGGCATCAACATCTTTCTAAAAAAAAAGAAGGAGAGAAAAGAACTCTGAGAAACTCCTCAAAAATAAAAAAAAAAGAGGTAAAAACCTTTAAAGAAAAAAGAGAAAGTTCTCTTAGGAACAGATCATAGATCTAAAAACAAGATCAATGATCTTTAATAAAAATAAAATAAAAATAGTGCTTTGCACTTTTCATGAACCTTTGGTTCTCTGAGATAAGAAAAACAAGAAAAAACTTTTTTTTTGATCTAAATTAGATCAAGAAATCAAATAGTGCTTTGCACTTCTGTTCTTGAATCTAAAAGATTCTTAGTGCTTTGCAGTTGCAAACTGCGCTGTTGCGCTCTTGGGAACGCGCCACGTGTCAGCAGCGCAACAGCGCAGCGCACTAGCGCAGCGCACTGCACTGTTGCGCTTGCGCTCACCAGAGCGCGCCACGTGTCAGCAGCGCAACGGCACGACGCACTAGCGCAGCATACTGCACTGTTGCGCTTGCGCTCACCAGAGCATGACACGTGTCTTCACCACAAGCACTTGCGCTCAGTGAGTGGCGCAAAGCGCCTAACAAATGCAATACAGGGCCAAGCCCAATTAAAAGACCAAACATGCATAATTAAATTGATGCTCTGCATCATTTATAAATGGGCAAAGCCCAAACAAAAATAATAAAATGCTATGCAGATGCCTTGCAGAGCCCAAAATAAATTGATGCTCTGTATCTTTTATGGGCAGAGCCCAAACAAGAAAATAGAAGTAATGCAATGCATTATTTAAGTGTGGGCAAAGCCATAGCACAGGTCTAATGGATTAAAAATAAATAAAATGTTGAACATTTTCAACTGGACTTAGCCCAATTCTGGCCGTAAGTCCTTAAATTAAATTGGATTGAGCACAAATGCTCTCTCAAATCAATTTATATCCGGTTCGAGGGTACATCTCCGAACTCCTTTGGCATCCATCGTTGTAATTCCTCAACGACGTCAAAGAGGTGACGGGTCCCAACGACCACACATCAATACGGACTACGGGGTCCTTAAACTCGTGGACCGAGACGTCCTTAAACTAATATTGGACCGAGACGTCCTTAAACTAATATTGGACCGAAACATCCTTAAACTAATGTCGGACCACCATGTCTCTAAACTGGAATATGGACCACCACGTCCCTAAACTGGAGCATGGACCACAACGTCCCTAAACTACCTATAGATCACTACGTCCCTAAAACTGGAACAATAGAGCCTCCAAATGCTCTTTTGCCGGATCTAAACGATCCCGTTTAAGTTGATCTTAGCCCCAAACATAGCTAACGTATCCTTAAACATTCAAACGGACTATAAAACTCCAGATCAACCTTGGTTCAAGGGTACATCTCTGAACTCCTCTGACATCTGCCGTTGTAATCCTTCAACGACTTTAGAGAGGTGACGAGTCTCGATGGCCAGATATTAAATGGATTATGACGTTAAGTTGATCTTAGTCTCAAACTGGACTAACGTATCCTTAACAAACGTTTAAGTTGATCTTAGCCGCAACGCGACTAACGTATCCTTAAACTAAAAAACACCAAACCCAAATCTAAGTAAATACGGATTTGGACTAATCCACGTCCTACGGGCGACGGCATTACTCAGTCTCCGTATACAATCCACGGGCAACCACAAACAAAACAAACACACACGACACGAAGTGAAATTCTGGAGAAGGAGAAAGTTGTTACCGCGATGCGGTAGCGTAATTAACTGCAGAGGCTTGCGCCTGCAGGGAAGAGCATCCCCACAATCAAAAACCCCTCAAGCGAGGGGGAATCTGACAAAGTCTGCTATATCGGCCGCATCCGTCTAAACCTTCGATACACGGTGCCATAAATCAACTTGGCATCTTCGGAGAGGTGGACGGATAAAACCAAATAGCATCTGCCCCGAACCTCAGGCAAAGACGCCCTAACGTCTCGGCCGCCGTTCGGAGGGGAATAGATTCTGGCACGCCCGGTGGGACCTTTTCCTCTTTCCACTCCACACTTCGTGTGTCGTCTTCGCGATCCAGTCACGGTTTGTTGATGGTTGCCTTCGGATTTCAAGTTACTAAGATTTGGTCTTTTGCCTGGCAGAGAACTCAAGATTCAATGGCCTCTAATTGCACCAACTGCTCGAAGTGCCACTGCAACGCACGCTCCACCTCACTGGGAGGTGTAGCATATGGGCCCCAAGCGGCTTCCTTCCTCACTCTGCCGGTAGGCCAGGTGACCCAAGCCACCACTGGCCTGTTCTTCGGGACCATGATCCCACCTACAAGCTTCCCTACGCCAATACCTGCACCGGAAGTGAACAAAAAGTCGGCCTTCGACCGGCTCACTGCTACGACGGCCCCTGTCAACGGGTCGCCCGCTACCAAACCGACAGCCTCTGTTTTCACCAGGCTAAATCTGAACTCTAAAATGGCTGTCCAAAAGAGGGCAACAGCTGCTGCTTCAGAAGTCGTCAAGGCGGCTTCCCCTGTCAAAGAGTCAGTCTTTTCAAGACTGACGATTCCTGCTCCTGCCCCTGCTCGAGGATCCGTCTTCGACAGGTTGAATATCACCCCTCAAAAGACAACCTCAGTCTTTAAGAGGTTAACACCAGCGATGCCTCATTCAGACAGGGGACAAAAAGAAGATGTCTCAATCTCTGAGCCGATCCCAACGGCTCGTCATGCTCGACGTCGCCATTGGCAACGAGTGAGGAAGGCAGGGGGCAACTCCCCCTCAGGGCTAACTCCACCGGCTCCAGTGGTGGAAGTCAATGATGCTGTTCCAACTGGGAACAATTTCGAACTGCTGAGGAGGGTACGGAAAAACTCTCCAACCGCTACACTGAAGAGATCTCCTCCACCTGCGGAGAGAGTTCCAAAAACGAAGCAAGAACAGCCCCCTTAACGGCTATCCTCAAGAATTTATAAAGTTTGGCGGAGGGTTCAAGACTCCGTAATTGACCCAGGTCACTCTCGTCACCAGAAAAGGGCGAAAGTGCAAAAAAGAAAAGACCATCCTATTGAACAGCGGGGGACAGCAGCTGCAAGGCTGCCCCCTTCAACGGTTCCTTCAACCTCAACAGCCCACAAAAGAAGGAGGCCAGAGAAAACTCCCGCGTCAGCGGCAAAAGTTAAAAATGGTGAACCTAAACGCCCTAAGTCAGGGGGCATAACATTTCATACAGTTTATATGGCATCGGGAAAAGAAGATAGCCGCATATCAACGGGTCATAGACCGCACATGAGGTCAGTGACCAAGGCTCAGGAGCAGCAGCAGAAGCTCCAAGAGATGATGAATGCTATGGCCGCACTTACAGGGCCAAAAGAAACCCCTGAAACATCCTCGGACGAGCGTCAAGAACAAGAAACGGACGCAGAATTCCTTCGTCGCGTACTGGAGAAGAAGGATAAAGAAGCTGCGGAGCAGGCAGCCAACATAAAGAAAATGGCCCTCCTGTTCCAGGACATGGTGGGTATGATGATTCAACAAGATCCACCTGCTGAAGATCCCCCGATCATCCTTGAAGACGATAGGGGAGAAACGTCGAATCCTCTGCCAGCTTTGTCAGCAGCTAAAGAAGAGACAATCTCCAAAGCCGATCTGGACGAATACATAGCTCAGCAGATCCGGGTCCATCAAGCGACGGAAGCAGCGGGTCAGGTTGTAAAAACGGGACGGCCGTATCCAAGTTGGTACGACCAAATCAAGTACCCACCCGGTTACACAATTCCTAAGTTCCATGTCTACAAGGGGACAGGCAATCCTCACCAGCATGTTGCCCAGTTCAGGGCACTCTGCGGCAACACCGGCGGTGACGACAAGCTGTTGCTTCGCCAGTTTGTTGGAAGCTTATCAGATACGGCGTTCGAATGGTACTCTGAGCTCCCGAACGACTCTATTAAAACCTTCGCGGAAATGGAGCTGTTGTTTACTCAGCGTTTTGCAAGCGCCAGTGAACGTACCCCGATGACAGCACTGATTAACGCCAGGGTAAAACCCGGCGAGACGTGGGTTTAGTACGCTATACGATGGCGAAACTTATGGTCGAAGTGTGAGCAGCGCATTGAAGAAGCTCCCGCGGTGGGTATGTTTATGGGAACCCTCGATCCACAAGCAACCATCTCGCAGTTTATGATGTTTTTCAAGCCGATTACCTTCCAGGCCTTGATTGACAAACTAGCGCAAATGGATCAAATGGGCCATAAACCCCCTCTTCCAAGGCCAGATTCCCGAAATACAAAAGGAAGGGAAAAGCGATCGTCGTCGCTAATGCTTAACAACAACCGAGCGACTCGAAGCCGGTTGCTCGTTAAAATAATATGCGACCGTACGTGCCCCTTGAGGATAGGATGGGACGTCCTTATTCCTTTCCCCGCGATAAAACGAGGATGTTATTCGAGCTGGCGTTGCGCAACAGACTCATAAATCTACCGGATCCAAAACGTCCGTTGCAACCAAGTGACGTCAACGAGCCCAACTACTGTCCTTATCATCGAGTACTAGGCCATCCGATCGAAGATTGCTACGTTTTCAAAAATTGGCTTGAAAACCAGTACCGACAGGGCAAGTTCGCGTTATCTGACAAATGGAAGGTGAATCCCCCGCAGCCCCACACCTCTAAGGGGACGAATACGCCGGGGGCAACATGCTCCGTCATTGAAGAAGCTCCTTGGGAGGTTGTATTATCAGCCAAGACAAAGAGGATGCTAAACGATCTTCAGACATGTCCAGCGATCAAGTGGAAGAATCCGTTGGAACCGCAGGTCATTGAAGGGATGTTGAAGCCACGTCCAACTCCAAAGACCGATGGTGGCAGTTCAAGCACTTGCAGCCAGCCATCAAAATCTTCGAAAAAGAAGAAGAAGAAATCTAAGAAGCCCGTGAAGCCTGGCGGCAAACGCACGGACTTACAAAAGCAAATTGACGCGTTGAAAGAATACAACCAAAAGGCGCGGACTCCCATTACATTCCAAGAGTTCCTCAATCATGTCTTTCAAGAAGAAGATGAAGGAGAAAGTTCATCGGATGAATCCGAGGAATATGTGACGAGCTGTCATATGATTTCCCATTCGATCACGAACGATGAGGAGACTCCTTGCACTGAAAAGCTGGGGGCAGATCCTGAACCAAAAGTTCTGGGGCCACCAGATGAAGTAATCGACGCATTCCTTAATGAAGCTCGGTTGAAAAGTAAAGCTGATCGGGAGCGCGAGGCGGCTATATTTGAAAGGGCCAAGCGCCAGCGACTTGATGAAGGAGCTGAGACGATCCCGTTGGAGCTAAATACCTCCGCTATCGACAAAAGCCAATTCAAGATGAGGAAAAAGTTTGCTAAGGCCATAACAATGGGTATGAAGCTACCATCCTCTGAAGGAAACATCACTGGTGAAATGGAAACGCACCCCTCCTATTGCTTGTATCATCGGAAGATTTCGCACCCCACTGAAGAGTGCAAAGCTTTCGATAGATGGTGGCAAGGGTATGTTGCTCATCGACAACACTTTAAGCAAGAGAAACACAAAATTCATCGGGAGCAAAGAAATACGACCGAAGGGCTTAAAAGAACTGCTGGCGATTGTTGCATGATTAACACCGGTAAACCACAAGTGCCTACATTTGGGAGTGATTCTGATGAAGAGCTAGAACTTGCCCCCCTCTTTAAAGAGTCCGATTCGAGAAAAGAAGAAGAACCGAAGGTTTGCGAAAATATCCGGCTACGTAATCGCACGCTACCCGAAAAGAACCTCGGACCCTCGAACAGGAAAGATAAAGGGAAAGAAAAGGCCTCTGAAGACATCGTCTTAGATGACCAAGTGGTGGAAGAGCTAGCTGCCAAAGACCCACCAAAGAAGAATAAGGTGGATTACAACGTCTTAGCACATCTGAGGAAGCTGCCCTCACAGCTCAGCATTCTTGACGCCCTTTTGCTATCAAAAGAGGCGAGAGATTCGTTGATTAAGGCGCTCCAAGATCCGGAACAATTCCAAGCATGCTTGGCCGAGGAAAAGATGAAGGATGAATTGGAGGAAGTGCACACGGCTGATATTACTTTTGGCGATGAAGACCTTCTACTTGGGACGTGCGAACACAATCGCCCTCTCTATGTCTCGGGATACTGCCATGATATAAAGATAGGCAAAATCCTGATCGATAACGGGTCGTCTGTTAACCTACTCAACGTGCGGGTGTTGAAGGAAATCTGCATGAGCGTCCAGCACCTTGCTCGGGACAAGATCACCATCTCCGAGTTCGACTCCCAATCGTCAAAAACTCTTGGATCTGTGATACTGACACTACGCTTCGGGCTGCTCGTCACAGACATTAAATTCCACGTCATAGATGCCAAGACATGCTACAACGCTCTGCTCGGCCGACCATGGTTACACGAGTACAACATCATCCCTTCTACACAGCATCAGTGTATGAAATATTTTAGGGATGGTCTCGAGTATACCGTAACGGGAGAACTGAATCCGTTCTCCGTAAATGAAGTTGGCAAATATGAAGATGCCAAATACTTCTTGCCGAATTTTGAAGACACGGAGAAGTGTCACAAGCCGGAGAATAAAACTAATGCTACCATCCCAGTTTTCGGCAGTGATACTGAGGAAGAAGAGGAGATGGTTTATTCGGATCCGCCCCAACACAACAAGCCGGGACCATCGGCTCCTACATTGATCTTTGGCAGCGACTCGGAAGATGAAGTCCATGCCGTATTCTCTGCTCGACCTTTAATACAAATGTCCGCTGACGAAGAGCAAAGCCTGCAAGTCGCCATGGTGCCGCCTGAGCATCATAAAGAACTGGATGCACTTAATGTCTACAGTGTAGAAGAGCTGCGGACATTTTATATCCCTCCCAAACGAGAAAGCGAAAAAGCAATTCTACTTTACTGCTCTGAAGAAACCAAGGTGAAAAAAGAAATCTGGCATGGCACGGATCCTGCGCTCGACAGGCTTCAGCCTATCCGTCTTCCCAGATATTATACAGAGGGTTTGAAGAAGCTGCTGAAACGCCAGGGGATATCCTTCAAACAGACCGTTAGAGAGGCCAAATTCTATGACGGGGTCTGGAACGTTCCCGGGACTCAACGCAAACTGCCTAGTGGGAGAATGGAAACAAAAGGGCTTGGATACATCCGGTCAAAGAAACGAGAGTTACTACCCGGCTGCTACGTCGTGTATGACCTTGATGAAGAAGCGGATGCTCAATGGGAGGACGCTAATCCTAAGCCAGTGAAAGTTCCAGATGCAAAGGAACCCAGTCCGTCGTTCGAGGAACAAATGGACAAACTTATAAAGAAAGCTGGTCAAAAAGTCCGAGATGATTACAACCGTGAGACGGCCATCTACAAGAAAGCCAAGATGCAACGCCTTCTCCAACAGGCCGTAAAGGATGAAAATGCCGCTCCTTGTCAACCTGTCATAAAGAAGGCTCGGCGCAAAAGAAGAAATAAATCAAAAGGCCAAAAAGGCGCTCAACAGCAACAAAGCAGGGCTAAGAAGTCACGCAAACGGGAGGCGAGCGTTATTGATCTATCCCTCATGAAGAAAATGAGTCGAGCATACACTTTTCCTCGGGATAAGACGAGGAGGATACTTGAGCTTGCTCTAAAACATCAGATGCTCACACTGCCGGAGTCCAAGCATCCCGAACAAGCAAGCGAAGTCTCTGACCCAAACTATTGCCCTTACCATCGAGTAATAGGGCACACGCTAGAAGACTGCTTCACCTTTAAGAATTGGGTCGAAGAGCAGTACCAGCTCGGCAAGTTCGCTCGGTCTGACAACTGGAAGGTAATGCCGCCACAGAAGCACGAGCCCAAGGCCATGAAAGGAGAACCGGTTCCACATTGGGATTGGAAGCGAATTCGCACCTGTCACATGATTACAATATTAAAAGAAGAGCCCGAGAACATGGATGACCTTCCCTGGTGCTTCAAAAACAACAACGATGAGGTAATCTCAGATTTCCCACCAGCGCCGAAAGAATTGGAAGATGGAATCCATACCACTGCAGATAACCTTAAGAAAATTGAGTTGGGATCAGCAGACGATCCGCGACCGACATTCATCAGCGAGCTACTATCTGAAGAAAGGGTAGCTGCGTTAAAGGATGTGCTTCTGCAGCATAGAGATTGCTTCGCGTGGAACTATTCCGAAATGCCGGGACTAAACCCAGAAATTGCTGTGCACAAATTGGCAATATTCCCGAACATCAAGCCAGTCAAACAGGCGCCGAGAAGAATGCGACTCGAGCTTGAGATGAGCATCAATGCCGAGGTCAAGAAGCTGATCGACTCTGGCTTCATTCAGGAGGTTCAATACCCTGAATGGATCGCCAACATCGTCCCGGTGATGAAGAAAAACGGGACAGTGCGTATATGCGTAGACTTCCGCGATCTTAATAAAGCTTGCCCGAAGGATGATTTTCCAGTGCCAGTCACCGAACTGATGATAGACAATACGTCCACTCATGAAGTTTTCTCCTTCATGGACGGCTCATCAGGGTATAATCAAATAAAGATGCATCCCGAAGACCAGAAGCACACAGCCTTCAGGACTCCTCTGGGTATATTCTGCTACAAAGTGATGCCCTTCGGTCTAAAGAACGCCGGTGCCACCTATCAGAGGGCCATGACGAAGATCTTCGATGACCTTATACACGAAATCATTGAATGCTATATTGACGACCTCGTTATTAAAAGCAAATCATATGAGGAACATCTCGAGCATCTGAAGACCGTATTTCAACGCCTTCGACAATACAACTTGAAGATGAACCCGCTTATGTGTGCATTCGGAGTTTCCTCAGGCAAATTCCTGGGATTCATTGGTCGACATCGAGGTATTGAAATAGATCCGTCCAAGATCAAGGCGATCATGGAAATGCCTCCGCCGAGGACTCTTAAACAGTTGCGGTCTCTCCAAGGGAAACTCGCATACATACGGCGATTTATAGCCAATCTTTCAGGTAAGTGCCGTCCTTACAGCCACCTGATGAAGAAGGGAACCCCGTTCGTCTGGGATCAAAAGTGCCAAAGCGCACTAGACGAGATCAAACAGTACCTGCAAAACCCTCCAGTGTTGGCTGCTCCGGTTAAGGGAAAGCCTCTCATTCTTTATACAGCCGCCCTCGAAGGTTCTTTAGGCGCATTATAGGCACAAGAGAAC
The DNA here is from genome assembly GCA_030015575.1 of Agapanthus africanus. Classification (NCBI taxonomy): domain Eukaryota; kingdom Viridiplantae; phylum Streptophyta; class Magnoliopsida; order Asparagales; family Amaryllidaceae; genus Agapanthus; species Agapanthus africanus. The sequence continues at coordinate 150,564,521 of CM057338.1, read as the reverse complement.
AATCAAGGGAAAGAAAGAGCACTCTACTTCTTAAGTCAAGTTCTACTGGGGGCAGAAAGCAACTACTCCCCCATCGAAAAATACTGCCTGGCGTTGATTTTCGCGATAACAAAGCTCAGGCACTACGCGTTGGCGCATGAGGTCCATCTCATTTCAAAGGTGGACCCCCTTAAATACTTGATGTCAAAAGCCATATTGACGGGACGACTCGCTAAATGGGCTCTACTCTTGATGGAGTTCTCGATCACGTACCAACCTCTCAAGGCAGTGAAAGGCCAGGCCATCGCCGACTTCCTCGCTGAGCATCCCATACCCGCTGATTCTCCTCTAAACTGCGATCTTCCAGACGAACATGCATTTGATACGGTCAACTGTGATGGTACTCAATGGGAGCTTTATTTCGATGGCGCATCTTCCATGAAGAAGCGCAAACAAAGCACCCTTATAATTAAAACGGGCGTAGGGCTCATCTTTGTAACTCCACAAGGAGGGATAATGCGCTTTGCTTTCTCCCTAACAGAGCCGAGGACAAACAATGAAGCCGAATACGAAGCTCTGATAGCAGGCCTCGAGATCGCCATTGACATGGGAATTGAAAACCTCCTCATATACGGGGATTCTCAACTGGTCGTTAGTCAAGTAAACGGCGACTACCAAACATGCAAACCAGAACTGGTGAAGTACGGCGAAAAAGTGCAACAATTATTGACTCAAATTCCCTCCTATACTTTGGAAAACATACCGCGCGCGGAAAACAGCAAAGCAGACGCATTGGCCAAACTTGCTAAAGAACTGGTTGACGAGAACCTCGATGACGTTAGAATCGTGGTGCAAAGCCGTCGGGTGCTTGCCCCAGCAGAAATATCTCCGGAATCATCCGAAGGAAAAGGAGCGAGCGAGCAGATGGCTCTATAAATAAAAGACCGGGAAAAGGCCGAGGATTGGAGGGAAGTCTTCATAGACTACTTTAAGTCCCACCGAATGCCTGAAGAAGTGTCCACAAGACATCAGCTCATGAAACGAGCTCTGTCTTTCGCCTTCGTCAATGATACTCTATACAAGAGGTCATTTGATTCTCTGTGGCTGAGATGCTTAGGACCGGACGAAGCGGAAAGAGTTGTTCAAGAGGTTCATGACGGAATCTGCGGTTCTCACCAAGCAGGCTCAAAGATGAAGTTGAAGATCAAGCGGATGGGCTACTACTGGCCCACGATGATTCAAGATTGCCTCGAATATGCGAGGCGATGTCATTCATGCCAAATTCATGGGGACTTCATCCATCAGCATCCAAATCCATTACATCCAACGGTGGCTAGTTGGCCGTTCGAAATGTGGAGAACTGACATAGTCGGCCCCATCGAACCAGCATCGTCTAGGGGACATCGTTTCATCCTGGCGACGACTGACTACTTCTCCAAATGGGCAGAAGCAGTACCGTTGAGAGAAGTGAAGACGGAGAATATCCTCCATTTCTTCAAAACGCACGTCATATATCGGTTTGGAACTCCGAGGAGGATCATCTCCGATAACGGGCCAGCCTACCGAAGTCATAAAATCAGCCGCTTCGCGCAGCAGCATAACATAGACTGGAGATATTCCTCGGTCTATAATCCACGAGCTAACGGTCTCGCCGAGGCCTTCAATAAGACCTTGACGAAAATTATAAAGAAAACGGTGTCCCGAAATAAGAAAGACTGGCATGAGAGACTGCAAGAAGCTCTTTGGGCGTATCGAACTACATTCAAGACAGCCACAAACACAACGCCCTACGCGTTGGTGTTCGGTGCAGAAGCAGTACTCCCCCTCGAAATAGAATTACCCTCTCTGCGAGTGGCAGTTCACTACGAGATGACGGACGAAGAAAATTCTCACCTTCGGCTTGAGGAGCTTGATGCCCTTGAAGAAACATGGCTCATAGCGCAACAAAATCTGGAGGCCTATAAAGCAAAGATGACGCGTTCATATGAAAGATTGACCCGACCGAGGACATTTCGCCAAGGCGAACTCGTGCTAGTGGTCAAAAGGCCTATGATCCCCAATCGCACCAAGAGGGGAAAATTCGAGCCAAACTATGAAGGTTCGTACGTCATAGATAAGGTCTACCAGGGCGGGGCCTATCTACTCATAGATATGCACGGTGAAAAGGCCTTTCAGGCCAATAAACGGTCGCTTCCTAAAGAGATACTATGCTTAATGAGCCACAGCCTAGGTCAATGATAGATGACGACGACTATGTCCGCTCTCTGTCTCCCCAAGCCCAAAACTCTATAAGCAATAGCTGGCCAGCGGACCGAAACGTCCTTAAACTAATAGCGGACCGAAACGTCCTTAAACTAATAGCGGACCGAAATGTCCTTAAACTAATAGCAGACCAAAACGTCTTTAAACTACTACCGCAGCATCTTTAGGCTGACGAGATAAAAAAAACATATAAAAATAAAATTAAAAAAAAATGGTATGTCCATAAGCAAAAAAGGGCACGGATGGAAACCCGAAAGGGCTCCGTGAGTAAAAACAGCATGGCTACCGGCGAGTGTTCGTGAAAACCCGAGGGGGCGCGACCTAGTAAAAAAAAGAGAGAAAAAGAAAATTAAAAAAATATAATAAAAAAAAACGGTATGTCCATAAGCAAAATGGGCACGGATGAAAACCCGAGAGGGCTCCGTGAGTAAAAACAGCAGGACTACCGGCGAGTGTTTGTGAAAACCCGCAAGGGCGCAACCTCGTTAAAAGACACTTACAAGGTCCTCTCGACCTTATAAGGAGAAACCACCCGCGTGAGATCCTTACGACTCACAAGGGAACAACACACTTAGGAATCCCCACGAGTCCTAAGGAGAAAATACACTTGCGAGATCCTCACGACTCGTAAGGAGCACTCTCTTATGGGACCCTCACGGCTCGTAAGATTTGAAAGTCTTAAGTTACAGAGGCCTAAACCTGTGCTTAAGCAACCCCCACAACTTTCAACATTGCCCTACAAGTAGTCCAATATTGACCTTTGTATACAATCCACGGGCGCGAATAAACAGTTCCCTAACTAAGTCCCATCCGAAACTAGGGATATGTCTGCACGGTGAACAACCCTTGTAAATCCTCTCGACTTACAAGGAGAAAACCCTCCTGTAGGATCCTTACGACTTACAGAGGAAAAAACACTTAGGAACCCTCACGATTCCTACGGAGAAAATACATCTACAAGATCCTCACGACTTGTAGGGAGAAATACCTTTGTGAGACCTTTACGGCTCATGAAGTCAAAAGCCTCAGTCGACAGGACCTTAACCCTGGTCGCTAAGCCTCCTTTGTTCGACCACGACAGAGGCAAATGATGATTCGCTCCTGGCAATATCCCAGTTGTAGCGGTGCTGATGCCGAAATCGGTGTCCAATTTCAGGTTTACGGCGAAAAGCCAGTAGGCCGCACATGCATATGAAATAACCGAAATGATGGGCAACTTGCAATAAAAAAAAGAGCAGCAAGTAAAATGTATGCATGCGAAATAGCCAATATGATGAGGCAACTCACAATAAAAAGCAGCGAGTAAAGATAAAATAAATAGCCGAAATGATTGGGCACCGCGAAGAATAGCCGAAATGATTGGGCAATCGCGACCTTCGTGATATAAAAGCTGAAATGATAGAGCATCGCAGAAATAAAATAAAAAAAAATAACAATAAAACTTTGGCCCTACAGTTAAGATCACATCGATCCCTGTATACAATCCAAGGGCGTAAACAAAAAGGGAACCGTACTTTCCCAACAGACTCCGTCAGACAACGAAGCCAAAACGGTTCATTCCAACCGAAGAAGCCAGTGTCTTCAGCAAAACTCCTCGACTCACGGATACAAACACTCCTTGACGAGAGCCTCCTGATTCGCGTCGACTCGCAGAGCCACCAGAGCCTCCGTGGGAACCCTCGACTCGTTTCAAACCCCAAGGAAACAAATAATCCTTGGCGCTCGGGAAACAAATAATCCCTAGCAAATTCCTTGACTCACGGATACAAACACTCCTTGACGAGAGCCTCCTGATCCGCGTCGACTCGCAGAGCCACCAGAGCCTCCGTGGGAACCCTCGACTCGTTTCAAACCCCAAGGAAACAAATAATCCTTGGCGCTCGGGAAACAAATAATCCCTAGCAAATTCCTCGACTCACGGATACAAACACTCCTTGACGAGAGCCTCCTGATCCGCGTCGACTCGCAGAGCCACCAGAGCCTCCGTGGGAACCCTCGACTCGTTTCAAACCCCAAGGAGACAAATAATCCTTGGCACTCGGGAAACAAATAATCCCTAGCAAATTCCTCGACTCACGGATACAAACACTCCTTGACGAGAGCCTCCTGATCCGCGTCGACTCGCAGAGCCACCAGAGCCTCCGTGGGAACCCTCGACTCATTTCAAACCCCAAGGAAACAAAAAATCCTTGGCGCTCGGGAAACAAATAATCCCTAGCAAATTTCTCGACTCACGGATACAAACACTCCTTGACGAGAGCCTCCTGATCCGCGTCGACTCGCAGAGCCACCAGAGCCTCCGTGGGAACCCTCGACTCGTTTCAAACCCCAAGGAAATAAATAATCCTTGGCGCTTGGGAAACAAATAATCCTTAGCAAATTCCTCGACTCACGGATACAAACACTCCTTGACGAGAGCCTCCTGATCCGCGTCGACTCGCAGAGCAACCAGTGCCTCCGTGGGAAATTCTCGACTCGTTTCAAACCCCAAGGAAACAAATAATCCTTGGCGCTTGGGAAACAAATAATCCCTAGCAAATTCCTCGACTCACGGATACAAACACTCCTTGACGAGAGCCTCCTGATCCGCGTCGACTCGCAGAGCCACCAGTGCCTCCGTAGGAAATCCCCGACTCGTTTCAAACCCCAAGGAAACAAATAATCCTTGGTGCTTGGGAAACAAATAATCCCTGGCAAACTTCTCGACTCACGGATACAAACACTCCTTGATGAGAGCCTCCTGATTCGCGTCGGCTCGCAGAGAAACTGTGTCTCCACGGGAAATTCTCGATTCGTCTCAACATGCAAATGAAGCCTTAGGCAGCAGGGACTAAAAAACTTGCTTCCTGAACAATGGGACCCTGCAAGTCAATCCAAAATGTTCTCTTGCATACTATTCACGGGTCTCACTCTCCAAAGTCGAATTTCGACGAGGAGGGAAACAACCGCTTGTGGGTCCTCTCGACTCGTAAGAGGGAAAAATTCTCTTATAGGATCCTTACGACTTGTAAGAGAAAACAACACTTAGGAATCCTCACGATTCCTAAGGAGAAAGCTCACCTACGAGATCCTCTCGATCCGTAGGGAGAAGAATCTCTATGAGACCCTCACGGCTCATGGAGTTGAAAAGTCTTAGGCAGCAGATCCGAAACTGCGGCCTAAGCCATCGCTATTTCTTAAGGAAATCGGGATACTCGTTCTAATCATCCGTTAACCATGTTTGCTAAAGTGATATGCTGATAGTAAAAGAAAGAGAAGACAGAGAAAATGACACATGACAAAAAAAGGTGTATCTTTTATTCATAAACTTGATCGGGTACAGGATACATTATGTCAAAGAAATATATATATATATATATACACATTCTTTTATCTACAAGTACAAACGATACAAAGATGGATAGCTACTGAGGAGGAAGTGTCTTTAGTAGATCCACAAGCTGCTCTCGCACTTCCTTCAGCGCCTCCTCCTGAGCGGCTGCCGCGGTCACCTCCGCTTCCACCCGGGCTCGCTGCTGCAAGAAAGATGAAAGTTGCTCCTCCGCCGCCTTTTGGGCTGCTTCCAGGCTAGGTGCATCTCGCTCGACAACATCAAGGTGTTGCCTCAATGATAACCCTTCAGAAAGACATTGCAGGAGGCCCTCAAAGACAACCTTCAGCCGTGCGGCGTTGGGCTCCACCCGAGCATGCAGTTGGGCAGACTTGTTTGAAGTCTCACCACGCTCCTTACGCCTTGAAATGACTTCTTGTTCGAGGTAGCGGAAGTAAGGAGCGCTCTGCTCAATCCACGCTGTTCTTTGATTACTGGCAGCCAAGGCCTCGGGAGCGGGACGCGGCGACTCCAACTGATATAGGCGACCCTCGATCTCCCTACAATGGTTAACCCAGGATGCGACGATTCCCTCATCATGAAAGTTCACGAGTATTGCTAGCATCGGGTTAACCATCATAGCGAAGTCTGCGGCAGATGTAGGAGTTTCAACGTCGAGTTCCTCGACGTAGTCACTCAACATGCGCAGACTATTCGCGGCGCCTTTTGAAGACAGATTCCTCAGATAAGGACCCGCCGGCATTATGATGCGAGATTCGAAGGGCGCCGAGATCGGAACGACAGCTGAAAAGAAACAAGATGTGATCAGATAACAGTTCTGAAAATAAAGAAGGAAGACTTTATCAATGTGATAGTTACTATACCAGTTGAGACAGGTGGCAAGGTCGGAAGGGCTGGTGGCGCAGCTGATCTCTTATCCCCTCCTTCAATCTGTAGCACTGCAGTTGAGATGAGAAAAAGAGGTTAGAGGTAATTCCATCAATAAAAAAAAAGAGGAAGGATGTCAACGGAAATCATACTCACCAACGCCACCAGAGGAAGAAGCAAGCACGGATGGGAAAGAAAAGTGTGGGAGCAACATCTGATATACATGATCAAAAAGCACTCCTGGAAACACAACAGTGTGACTTTAGTACACAAATTATACGTCTAGAAGATAAGATTAATAAATCGTAAACACATACCTTCCAACATCTTCGAGGGTATAAGAGAGGGTTGAGAGGTGACCACCGCCAAGGCAGTCGTTGAAGGCGCTCCCTCGCGCAGTGGGGTATCGGCGCTGGCTGCACCTGCGTTACAAGAAAGGTGAACTTGTCAGAAAGGATTGTAAAATAAGAAAGACAGTAACCTAAGGTTTACCTGAGGAGCTCCCGGTCGAAACAGAAGCGACTCCCTCCTCTATCGACATAAGGCCACCGCCCGTAGCCTCATCACCCGACTCGATAGGGACCGTCGTCGTGCTACCGCGACCAGGAGACGGCAGGAGATCGTAAGCAGGGAGGGCAATGATTGGAGCGTTGCCGGATTCTTGGAAGGAAGCGACTGACTCTTCCCCGAGAGTCGTATCCATCTCACCCGCAACTACTTCGAGCTCCGCCGTCTCCATCGGCTCATCTACTGTCACCACGAGGTCGCCGGCCTCAAGCGCCTCGTCCACCACCACCCTCGGTTCAGTTATAATGATCATATCATCTGCCACCGCTTCAGGTTCGGCATCAATGACCTTCTCGGCTGCTGGCCCCTCGACCTCCACCTCAGGCTCCGAAGCCACAACGACGTTGCCCACCGTCGGCTCGAGTTCGGCAGGTACCGCCTCCTCTATTTCTTTGGGATCAACGGTTTCCGCCTCCCCCTCGATCGGACAAGGCCCTGCAAGATAAGGGATATAAGGACCAATGACATTAAAAACCCTTATAACAAAAACTCTGAGAGAAATATTACCTGAAGCGGATTTACCGTTTGCGCTCCGAACTGCGCGCGCCACCTCTCTGCGGGCAGTGGATAAGACAACAGGGGCCTCTTCAGATGGAGTATCAGCACGAAGGGCGGTGTTGGGGCCCGCTCCCACAGCCAAGGCAGCCCGGCGCGCCTTCGCCTCACGCCTTTGCCGCTTCCTTTCCTCCCGGGCTGTCGCGATGGACCTTAGTGACGCCTCCTTCAAGGCGTCATCATCCTCGTTCAGGGATGCCTCCAGAGCCTTTAAGGCATCCTTCATCGGCTCTTCAAGACGAACCTCCTGCGGTGGCCCAGAGGAAGCGGGAACATCGGCAGCGGGTAAAACATCTGCGTCGCTTGGTGGGAACGGCATTGAGGATTCTGCAATAAAAAGAGAAAGGTTAGATCGACCATAACACGAGGGAGATGGAGACTTGATGGATTAAAACTTACTAAGGCCCATAGACGCTTTAAGACGTTCCTCCTCCTGGAAAGTCTTCAGAGAAGCGGCAACGGCTTCTTCGTCAGTGATGCCTGTCGAAAGGAAAGAAAGAAAAGCGTTAGTCAAAGGCAATGAAGAGGATATGTTGCAATAAAGAAAAGGCGACTAATAGTTACCTGATTGCGCAAGCTTGGCCATCCACGCGTCACGCTTTGCCAACCACGCCGAAGTTTCGAGAGCGGCTTCCAAGTCTGTATCGTCCGGCGGCGGCATCACTTAGTCCTTCGTTCGTCCCGTATTCGATCAGGCCCTCGGCATAGGGAGCATGGGGTTCCTGACCGAACACGACGTCCGCAGCGAATAGCGACTTCTTTTTCTTTTTCCCTCCGACCCTAGGCTCACGGGGGACCGACTTACGTTTAGCAGCCACCTTGGGACGGCGGGTCCCGATGTCTGCACCTACACCGGACTCCGGCGAGGCCACGACCACTGTCTCCACTGGAGCACGGGGCGCTGGGGCTGCATCTTTAATATCGGGAAGTGGCAATCCGTGCGGAGGACTTTGCGCACGCGACGGTCTTCCCCTGACCTCTTTTAAAGGGGCAACTACTGGGGTCCTTGGGACCAAAGGAGCGTTGCGATCGGTACCTAGAGGCACACCCTTACGATCGACCAACAGTCGCCTTTCCTCCTTTATAACTGTTCTTGTTGCATGATTGTACCAGTCTTTGTACACATTGAGGAGTCTCGGAGCATAAGCCGGCGCATTGATAAAAAATGAGAGCTCGTATTCAGGCGCATGAAATGGTGCAGTGCGTTCTCCATCCCTTCTTCGGTGGCAGTGGGTTCCAGCAAGAAGGCTTCCAGCAAGAAGGCTTCCAAGGGGACCCCTTGATCGTAGCCCAGTTGTTGAGCAAAACGATGCGGGTTATACCTCATAAAAATTGCCACACCATTCTACCTAAAGACTAAGAAACCCGATCTAATGGAATATAAGTGAAGGGTCTCCCGAGCCGTCAAAACTGAGGCTCCATCTTTAAAGACATCTTGTAATGGCCGCGTCACAGTGGTAGACACCTTTCCAATGGTCAATACCTTATCGACAAAGGACATACCGGCTCCAACGGTGTGAGGGTGAAGGAGTAAGCCCCTGGCGTTCCGCGGTGATGGGGTTACAATTGATGCGCCGATCAGCTGTATAATGCGGGGAAAACCGCACTTGTCAAAGAACGAGGGCCTTTAATGCATGCCGAAGACACCCGCTGTGTGTAGCTCGAGCCACGATGCAAAGTAATGCATCGGGAAGACCACATGCAGTACCCTGGGCTCATTAGCATCCGCTGCTCGACTGAGGCCATAGTATAAGTGCGCCAAGCCAGCAATCCCAACAGCTACCTTTACCCCGATGACCATCCGGTGGGCTGGGTAAAAGACAGAGGGTCGCATCCGATGAGAGTGCATTGGGATCGCAAACCAACTCAGCCACAATCCAAGAAATCCCAAGAAAAAGGCCTCCTCATCCATTCCAGGGGCCGCAATTTCTGCAAATGACATAGTAGGGAAGTCCGGAAGAAAAAAACTCTTTTGATCTATATCCTTCTCCGGTAGGTTGTCCACACCTAGACCGAAGGGGTCGTCCAGGGTGGCGAACTTGGCAGCTTCCGATGAGATGACGCTTGGACGAAGGAAACGAGCAATAAAGTCCTCAAAGTTAACTCCCCGACCCCCATGTTCGACGAAGAGGGACTCATATATGTTCAACACTTTAATCAAGCTTGGGAATTGATGTTGAACGGCATTCTCTGGTGTGACCCCCCTTACCATCGGCCTAGCACCAAAGACGTACACATCTGTCGGGAGCAGCTCCTCATAATGTTCCCCCATCATTGGTAAGCCGGATACCTCCGCAAACTCCTCCAAGGAGATTGACACTTCCCGATCCATGGCAAGGAAAGTGTGGGTAGGAATATTCCATTACTCCAAGAAAGCTTTGAACCACCAGGTGGGGAGCGTGGGATACTGGAAAAGAGAGACGTAGACCGCGGTGTACAGTCCTAATCTTATCAACTGCGACTTCTTCGTCGACAAGATGTACCGAGCCCACGGCAGATAGCCAATCGGGTGGCGGGGGATCAGACCAAGGTTATAAGATTGCCCCCAAGGTCGTGCTTCACCCTGACAGATACGGCGCCCTAGGATGTCCAAAACCATAGGACGCTGAACCGGTATCGCATCTATAGCGGGATGTAGAAAACCCTTCGATGTCCAATCCACCAACTCCACGGCATACTGCACCGAGGGTGGGGTAGCATAGTGAATCGCCATGATGGGTTCCGACGGCACCGCGCATGTGAAGCTCCGGCGGCCCATGATGATCTGATTATACCACGACTCCCAAAGGTGGAGACTCTTGTGTTCCGGGTCGTACTCCTTAATCATGGTCAGGACTTCACGGTCCAAGGGCGCCTCGGGAAATCCCTCCTTCGAGCGGACGAACGGGAATGAAGTGTCTAGAGACATGATCGCTGCAAAAGAACAATTTAGCTGTTAGTGTTGTAATTCCAACATTTGGCATCTAAAAAAAAGCATTAATTAAATTAAATTAAAATTAATTAATTACACCACACAACAGTGCAGTGAGTAGGAGACCAAAGGGGGACCCACAAAATCTGGATGACAATACGTCAGACAACCTCATCATTGGATGAGATTGTCAGTTGGTCCCCAGGAAAACATTCCCATTTATAAAAAAGGGGGGAGGGAAGAATCCCTAGAGATAAGAAGAAAATCTCCCCTTTCAGAGCAAAGCTCTGTCACAGAGTGACACTTGTCAAACTCTGGCCCCAAGAAAATAAGATTCCTTAAAAAGAGCACAGCTCTACGGTAATAATGGAAAGGTCCATCAGAAAATGTCTACACCTAAAAGAATTAAAAATTTTGAAATCTTGGAAAATCCACGAAAAACTTGTGAAATTTTTTCATTTTATCAGATCTAAAAGATCCACAGATGATCTACGAGCAAAGCTCTGTTCATGGGTTAAAACCTATGAACAAGATCCCTGTAGATCTGCAAGTTTTTGAGAGCGAAGCTCTGTTTATAAAATCCCAATGGGGATCTCTTTAGATCAAAAGATCTGTAAGAGAAAATCTCTATTAGTTAATTAAAATATTTAATTTAAGATTAATTTTACCTAAAATTTTCTAACTTGGAAAATGAGAGCAAAGCTCTAAAGTTCTGGAAACGAGAGCAAAGCTCTGGAGTTCTAAGCAAGAGCAAAGCTCTGGAAATCAAAATCTAGAAAATGGTGAGATTTTTCTAAGGGCCAGAGGTCCAATTTATAAGGCGCTTGCGCCCCTTGAACTCATCCCTTGATCCAACGATCAGGAGTTTGCCACCGCTGCACTCACGTGTGCGCCACGTGAGCGCAACGGTGGGGGGGCATTTGTTTCGCCCAATCAGAGCAAAACTCTGTTGAAATTCAAAATTCAAAAATTCTGAAGCAACGCTTCAAGTCTCGGGCGCAACGCGCCACATGTCAGGCGCTGATACGTCAGCGCAGCGCCCAAGAAAGCGCACCCAATCAGAGCAAAGCTCTATTAAAGGAAGCAACGCTTCGGTTGCGCAGGCACTGCACTGTGCGACATGTGTCAGCGCAGATGCGCTAGCGCAGTTGCGCTGCGCTTCGCGCTGCGCGACACGTGTCAGCGCAGATGCGCTGCGCTGTGCGCTGCGCGACACGTGTCAGCGCAGATACGTTAGCGCAGTTGCGCTGCGCTTCGCGCTCCGCGACACGTGTCACGCGCTGGGGCATCTGCGCCAAACAGAATTAAAATTTTAAGAAATCTTTTCTGTTCTTGTTAAAACAAAAAGATTTTTTTCTACAAAGCAGAAGCCCTTGGATCAAAGATCCAACGGTGGGGAAAATTCCCCAAATCACTCAGAGAAAGATCTCTTTAACGAATTTAACTAATTTATGGGCACTATAAAAAGGACCCTAGGCCTCAATTAAAAGGCATCAACATCTTTCTAAAAAAAAAGAAGGAGAGAAAAGAACTCTGAGAAACTCCTCAAGAATAAAAAAAAAGAGGTAAAAACCTTTAAAGAAAAAAGAGAAACTTCTCTTAGGAACAGATCATAGATCTAAAAACAAGATCAATGATCTTTAATAAAAATAAACTAAAAATAGTGCTTTGCACTTTTCATGAACCTTTGGTTCTCTGAGATAAGAAAAACAAGAAAAAACTTTTTTTTTGATCTAAATTAGATCAAGAAATCAAATAATGCTTTGCACTTCTGTTCTTGAATCTAAAAGATTCTTAATGCTTTGCACTTGCAAACTGCGCTGTTGCGCTCTTGGGAGCGCGCCACGTGTTAGCAGCGTAACAGCGCAGCGCACTGCACTGTTGCGCTTGCGCTCACCAGAGCGCGCCACGTGTCAGCAGCGCAACAGCGCGGCGCACTAGCGCAGCGCACTGCACTGTTGCGCTTGCGCTCACCAGAGCATGACACGTGTCTTCACCACAAGCGCTTTCGCTCAGTGAGTGGCGAAAAGCGCCTAACAAATGCAATACAGGGCCAAGCCCAATTAAAATACCAAACAGGCCTAATTAAATTGATGCTCTGCATCATTTATAAATGGACAAAGCCCAAACAAAAATAATAAAATGCTATGCAGATGCCTTGCAGAGCCCAAAATAAATTGATGCTCTGCATCTTTTATGGGCAGAGCCCAAACAAGAAAATAGAAGTAATGCAATGCATTATTTAAGTGTGGGCAAAACCCTAGCACAGGTCTAATAGACTAAAAATAAATAAAATGTTGAACATTTTCAACTGGACTTAGCCCAATTCTGGCCGTAAGTCCTTAAATTAAATTGGATTGAGCACAAATGCTCTCTCAAATCAATTTATATCCGGTTCGAGGGTACATCTCCGAACTCCTTTGACATCCATCGTTGTAATTCCTTAACGACGTCAAAGAGGTGACGGGTCCCAACGACCACACATCAATACGGACTACGGGGTCCTTAAGCTCGTGGACCGAGACGTCCTTAAACTAATATTGGACCGAGACGTCCTTAAACTAATGTCGGACCACCATGTCCCTAAACTAGAATATGGACCACCACGTCCCTAAACTGGAGCATGGACCGCAACGTCCCTAAACTACCTATGGACCACTACGTCCCTAAAACTGGAACAATAGAGCCTCCAAATGCTCTTTTGCCGGATCTAAACGATCCCGTTTAAGTTGATCTTAGCCCCAAACATGGCTAACGTATCCTTAAACATTCAAACGGACTATAAAACTCCAGATCAACCTTGGTTCAAGGGTACATCTCTGAACTCCTCTGACATATGCCGTTGTAATCCTTCAACGACGTTAGAGAGGTGACGAGTCCCGATGGCCAGATATTAAATGGATTATGACGTTAAGTTGATCTTAGTCTCAAACTGGACTAACGTATCCTTAACGAACGTTTAAGTTGATCTTAGCCGCAACGCGACTAACATATCCTTAAACTAAAAAACACCAAACCCAAATCTAAGTAAATACGGATTTGGACTAATCCACGTCCTACGGGCGACGGCATTACTCAGTCTCCGTATACAATCCACGGGCAACCACAAACAAAACAAACACACACGACACGAAGTGAAATTCTGGAGAAGGAGAAAGTTGTTACCGCGATACGGTAGCGTAATTAACTGCAGGGGCTTGCGCCTGCAGGGAAGAGCGTCCCCACAATCAAAAACCCCTCAAGCGAGGGGGAATCTGACAAAGTCTGCTACATCGGCCGCATCCGTCTAAACCTTCGATACACGGTGCCATAAATCAACTTGGCATCTTCGGAGAGGTGGACGGATAAAACCAAATAGCATCTGCCCCGAACCTCAGGCAAAGACGCCCTAACGTATCGGCCGCCGTTCGGAGGGGAACATATACTATATCGGCTGCGGCGGGTGGCAAGGCCGGGAGTACCGTTGGCGTAACTATTCTTTCACCTCCTCCCTCAATCTGTAACGCTGCAGTCAAAACAAAGAAGAATTAGCAACGACTTTGCTGCCCGTAAAAGGAAAGAGAAGACATTAACTAGAAGCTGTACTCACCAACGCTACTGGATGAAGCAATCTCCGATTGGAAAGAGAAATGTGGGTGCGGCACCAGATACAGATGATCAAAAAGAACACATGCAAGGGTGTAATAATGCAATGTCAGTACATAAAGTATATTTCCTACAATGAAACTGATAAGTCACAAACCCGTACCTTCCAGTATTTGGGAGGACACGGGAGAAGGCAAAGGGGTGGCCATCGTCAAAGCAGCAACTGGTGATGCTTCCTCGGGTGGCACAACTTCAACGCTCACCACACTTGCATTAGAAACAAGAGAAATACTGTCAGAAGAGTTTGAAAAGGATTGTAGAATAAAAGAGAAAGCAATAACCCAAAATCTACCTGGTGAGTCGCCGGTTGAAACCGCGATAAGGGCGTCACTGGGTACGGCGACTGCTTCACCCTCCCCAATCGGAATGGTTTCGCCGCCGGTGGCTTCATCCCCCGACTCCACGAGAATCGTCGTGATACTCGCAGCGCCCGGCAACGATAAGGAACCGCAAGGTGAAAGAGTGGCAATTGTGGCAGTTCCAGACTCTTGAGAAAGAGTGGCTACCTTAGGCTCGGTGGTTGCCTCCATCTCACCCACCACTTCTTCATCAAGACTCGGCCCTGCAGGATAAGATATATGAGAATCTGAAGATTAAAACTTTGACAAAAGAAATCAGTGTTGCGTTACCTTAGGTCGGTCTTTCAAATGCTTCCCGAGCCGCACGTGCTGCCTATCTGTAAGAGGTAGACAGGACGGCCGAAGCACCCTCTGAAGGAGCAAGGGCAGGGATAGCAGCGCTCGAGCCTGCACCCACGGCCAAGGCAGCGTTACGTTACCTTGCCACACGCATTCTTCGCTTCCTTTCCGCCCGGGCCGTGAAAGTTGATCTTCTCAAGACCTCCTTCAATGGGACGTCATCGTACACACCAGGAGCTACTTCTGAAGCCGTTATGGCGTCCTTCATCGGTTGCTTAAGTAAAGCCTCTTTTGTCAATACTGAGGAGGCCGGGACTTCGATAGCTGGCCCTGGAAGCATCTCCGCATCCCCCTGTGGGATTGGCACTGTACTAGGCATGACCTGAGTCGAGGTAGTCCCTGCGATAAGATGAAAAAAGGGTCAGATTGTCCATAAGAAAAGCGAATAAAGGCACAATGAGCCGAAATGTACCAACCCTCAGCGAAGCACGAATTCTCTCCTCCTCCTCAAAAGTCTTGAGGGAAGCCGCGAGAGCCTTTTCAGTGGAAATGCCTATTAAAGAAGGAGTGTCAGTCAAAACATGATAACAAAAACATAACGGTAAAAATATGTGACTGAAGATTACATGACTCAGCAAGGATGATCAGTCGTGCTTTACGGCTAGCGAGACGCTCGGATGCTGCGATGGCAGCCTCCAGATCAGTATCATCCGGAGCTATGAATAGGCCTTCGTTGGTCCCATACTCACTCAGGCACTCGCTGTAAGGAGCATAAGGCTCCTGGCCGAGTACAACATCGGCAGAAATAATCGACTTCTACTTCTTCTTCTGCGATCGAGTACCTGTAGCCGCTAGCACAAGCTTACGCTTGGTGGGCACCTTGGGACAACGAGTCCCGATATCTGAACCAACGCTAGACTCGGGGGACTCCACAGTCACCATTTCCATGGGAGCATGGGATATCGGTAGTTCGGGCCTATCATGCGGGACCTCGACCGCATCAACTTCTCTTAAGGGAGGACGGACAATGGTCCGTCGCTTCAGAGGAACATTTGGGTTACCAGCCGGAGCGGTCCCCTTACGATCAAGCAGCAATCGCTTCTCCTACCTAATGATAGCACCCATCGAATGTTGATACTAGGCCACATACACATTCATGGCCTTCGGAACATAGCTCGGTTCGCTGATAAAGAAGTTGGACCCTATGTTCAGGCGCATAAGATGATGCAGCGCGCTTCGTATACCCTCTTCGGTAGCAGCAGGTTCTGCCAAGAAAGCCTCAAGGAGGACGCCCTGATTATAGCTCAGCTGCTGGACGAAACGATGCAAGTTGTATCTCATGAATAACGCCGCATCATTTTGCCTAAATACGAGAAAGCCCGGCCTGATGGAGTACAGATGAAGAATTTCCTGAGCTTTCAACACAGAGGCCCCGTCTTTAAAGATGTCCTACAATGGCAACACTATCTTCGCGGATTCCTGGCTGACGGTCAAAATTTTGTCGGTGAAGGACATACCATCTCCAACCATGCGTGGACAAAAGATCAAACCCCTAGCTTCCCGCGGTGTCGGACTTACGATGGATGCATCGACTAGCCGCATTATCCGAGGGAATTTACATCTGTCATAAAAGGAAGGTCTTCTGTGGATACCGAAGACCCCAAGCACGTGCAACTCGAGCCATGAGGTGAAATAATGCATTGAGAATTTGCAGGCTGCAACCCTGGCTAAGTAGTATCCACTGCCAAGCTGAGGCCGTAATACAGTTGGGCTAACCCAGCAATCCCGATGGCCACTTGTATCCCGGCAACCCTTCGATGCGCGGGGTAGAAGACAGAAGGCCTCATGTAGCGAGGGTGCATGGGAAGCGCGAACCAGCTTAACCATAAACCGACGAACCCTAGAAAGAACGTTTCCTCATCGATGCCTGGAGCGGCAATTGCTGAAAAGGGGACGATCGCGACGTTTGGAAGAAAGAAATCTTTTTGATCAGCTTCCAATATTGGCCGGCGATCCAAGCCAAAACCGAAAGGATCATCAAGTTTGGCAAACTTTTCACCTTGTCGCGATAAAACTTCCGCACGGAGAAAACGGGCAATAAAATCCATATAAGTAACCCCGCGGTCCCAGGATTCGAGAAAGAGGCTCTCATACATATTCAACACCTTTATCAGACTTGAGAACTGGTGTTGAATGGCGTTCTCTGGGATAACACCCATTACCATTGATTTGGTGGCAAAAATATACTCATCCGAAGGAAGCAGCTCCTCGTAGTTCTCTCCCTTAACAGGTAAATGATTGATCGTTTCCTCATGTGTATTTAGAATGTTTCACAACCAAAGAAATTTATACCGCAATCAATTGACGGTGTCTATTGCAGTTTCGTCAATGAGAACGGATTGTCCACTGAGAAAGAGTGATTTGCTCGATCTTGTTTTAGTTGAATTGAAAATTAAAAGATAAAAGAAAATTGATTCAAGATTTATGAAATTTTAGTTTCAAGAATCATCAAAAACTAAAGACCTAAAATCAAGAATTAGTAAAGTTCAAGATGATATCCAAATCGAATGAATTATCAAGATTTGTAAAGAGGCTCGTAGGAATCGATCCAATTGATAGTGATGATGAATACTTATGATTACAAATTCTTATCTATTGATGATTTGTTGCTAGATCGATAACAATCAACGAGAATTAGGGATCTATTGAAGAAACTAGGGGTTTTTCATCATCATCCCTTGTCCTTTCGTTGATTAGCATTCAAATTCAATCCTCTAGGAAATTCAATCATCGATCGTTGATCTCTAATTAAGAGCGAAAACATTTAAGAAAGCATCTCGCTCAAAACTAGGTTGTCGATGATTCAATTTCATAAAGTTTACAAAACTCATAAGACTTAAGAATCGTTCAAGAATTTAAACATCATCATCTATCTATTTTCTCGATTCCTCCACGAGCGGAGTTTTCACTCAAACATCATGAGAAAGATCACAATCAAGAATTGGTAACTCATCACAATGCTCAAATATAAAGAAAAGCAAGTTCAAGAATTTTCACCTTTTATTATTCAACATTTCGTTACAATTCACTCAAGACTACAAGATTTTGAGGAGAGAACTTGATCGTCGAACTAGCTTCGTATCGTCTTCGTGAGTCGCGGATCGTCTTGGATCTCTTGCTCGGATGAAGATCGGCGTCGCTTCAAAAAGGCTTGTTGAATGCTTGCTTGACTTGGTACTCGATGATCTTGATTTGGATCAAATTGTGTCACTCAATTTCTGTGGAATTGATTTGGATCTCACTATAATTTTTCAACTACCGAACAACAACCAACCAACCACCTTTAAAATGATGCCTTGGGTCCCCTTTTATAGTCTTCTCCTTTAGCTTTCCCTAGAAGCTTGATCTAGCTTCCTTTAGAAGCTAAGCTAGGTTTAGCTTCTCTTGTAAGCTTGGTAGTTATGAAGGAAGCTTCTAGATTAAGCTAGTTAGCTAACTTGCTTGAGAAGCTTGGTTGTTATGGAGCTTGCATAGGAAGCTAGGTAGTTGTTAAACTTGCACAAGAAACTTGGCTGTTAGAAGAGAAGCTTCTGGAGAATTCGAGGAACTTTAAAGCGCCCTGAAGGATGTTTGCCATTTAAAGAGAAGCCTGAGAAAGTGTCTTCCACTGATGGGTTGGATTGGCCGCGGATCCGTTGCGGATCGGCCGATTCGGCCGCGGATCCACGGCCGTTTGGTGGACTCTTTGCATGAAATTTCCAGGTTGATTTGGTGCTGACTTTGTGGCACTTTTCTGATATCTGGAATATTTTTATACTTCCTTGTTCACTGCCAGATCACAAGTCTTGGACTTGGTGTATTTTATCAGCACTTTTAGCACTTCCGGCTCTTTTACCTGGAGAATTTCCTGCACACAATCTCGAGACAAGCGTTACGATATACAAAGATCATGCGTGCGATAATAAATACACAATTTCCCTTAAAATACCGGTTATAATGTATAACACAAGTTATTTGGTATTTTACAGACAAATTGCTAATATGTGCTATATTTATACCGAACACCTTTAGATGATTGCAAATAGTAGAGAAATTGATATGTTAAAAATGCAATATTTTCGACTGATCAGTAAACCAGAGACCTCGGCAAATTCTCTAAGGAAATGGAGTCTTCTCGATCCAATAAGAGGAAGATGTGGGTCGGAATGTTCCACTGCTCTAAAAATGCCTTAATCCACTATGTGGGAGGTGCAGAATACTGGAACAAGGAAGTGGAGATCGCAGGGTACAATCCGAGCTTCAGTAGCTGCTATTTCTTCGCCGATAAAATATATCGGGCCTACTGTAAGTATCCGACCGGGGGCGGGGAGTTAGTCCTATGTTGTAGGGTTGTCCCCAAGGGCGCGATTCACCCTGGCATATGCGCCGTCCTGAAGTATCCAAAACTACCGGCGACTGCATGGGTATTGCGGCCATAGAAGGCCGAAGAAAACCTTCTGAAGTCCAATTTACCTCCTCCACAATATAGCTTATCGGGGGTGCATCTGCATAAGGGATCGCAGAGATAGGCTCTGAGGGTGTCGCATAAGAAAAGTTTCGGCGGCCTCTAATAATCTGATCATACCATCTACCCCATAGATGAAAACTCTTTTGCTCTGGGTTATGGTCTTTGATCAGCGCAAGAACCTCTCGGTCTATGGGCGCTTTCGGGAACCCGCCTTCTGAGCGGACGAATGGGAAAGAAGTGTCGAAAGACATAGTACCTGTGCGGGAAAAGAACAAATTGCCAGCCGCCAATGCTACAGTTTAAGTGCTGTCAATAGGTACTTTAAATTTGTACCACACTGCAATGCAGTAAAAAGGGGACCAAAGGGGGACCCACAAAATCTAGATGATAGTTCATCATTAATAAAATAGCCTCATCATTTGATGAGACTGTTAATTTAATGAGGAAATCCTCAATTGATTCTCATTTAATGAGAACCCCTCGGGCTAAGGAGTAAATCTCCCCTTAAGAGCAGTGCTCTGTGACAGAGTGACATCTGTCGAACTCTAATGATGAAGGAATAAAAATTCCTGAAGAGCCTTGCTCTAAAGAAATGATGGAATAACCATCAGAAAAATTTAAAATAAAATTTTTAATGGAATAAAATTCCATGATCTTTAAGATCTATGAACAAAATCTTAAGAGTTCTTTACGAAAGATTAATAAATCTATGTGATTTGAGAAGAGCAAAGCTCTGTTGAGGAACCATACAAAAGTTTTCTTGAAGATCTATGATCTAAAAAGAGCAAAGATCCATTAATGGGTTAAGAAACCCCAAGAAAGATCTATGGTTCCAAGAGAGCAAAGCTCTGTTAATGAAACCCTAAAAGGGGTTTTCTTTAGATTAAAGATCTATGAAGAGTAAAGCTTTGTTAATGGGTGAAACCCTAGATTCTTAAATAATCCTTTAAAATATTTAATCTTTACTTACGTTATGACAGAGTTATGTCCTTAAAAGAAGTTCTTAAGACAAATAGCTATGCTCTGCAAGAGAATAAAAATTCTCAGAAGGAAGAAGATGAATAGAAATCATCTCAAGGGCTAAGGGTCCTATTTATAGGTACTTAGATGCCGTTTCAACTTCTAAGTTGATCCAAAAGCGCAGATGTTGCCACCGCTGCACTCATGTGTAGGCCACGTGAGCGTAACGGTGGGGGGCATTTGTTTCCCCCAATCAGAGCAAAGCTCTGTTCAAAATTCAAATTTTGAAATGAAGCAACGCTTCAGAAGCAGCGCCAAGTGCACCGCGCCCTAAGCAGCGCACCACGTGCAAAGCACGGGTGCGCTAGCGCTAGGTGCGCTGCGCCCTAAGCAGTGCACCACGTGCAAAGCACGGGTGCGCTAGTGCTGGAACTAAAAGCTCCCCACCGTCAGATCAAAGATCCAATAATAATGATGAATCATTAATTAATCAGAATCAAATTCTGTTAAGGAAAGATTCATCTAAATATTTCCAAACAATAAGATTGTGCTCTGTAAATCAGAGGACCGTTGGATCAATGATCCAATGGTGATTAAAAATCAACAAAATACAGAATAAATTCTGCATTAAAAGATTTCACAATCTTATTAAAAATAAGAAGATTGCCTTCTGTAAATCAGAAGCGCTTGGATCAAAGATCTAACGGTGGGGAAATCCCCAAATCAATTGGAGAAAAGATCTCCTTAACTGATTGAACAAATCATCTTGCCCTATGAAAAGGCCCCAAGACTTCAAGTCTCTGAGATACAGAAAACAAAGAGAGAAACCCCCCCCCCCCCAAACTTTGAGAAAATTGCGAGAGAAGAGCCAAGCTCTCGGAAGAAGAAGATTTTCTTCAAGGTAAAAAAATAACAGAGAGATGAAATCATCTCATAAGAAAAGAAGGATTTACTTCTTCTTTTAAAGATCATAGATCTACAAGACTAAGGTCTTTCACAAAGAGATCAAAGGATCTCATCATAAAATAAGAAGAAGAACATAATTCTTCTCACAGATCATAGATTTATAAGACTTAGGTCTTTTACACAAAGAGATCATAGTATCTCATTATAAAATGAGGGGGGAGAATTATTCAATTCTCTTAGGATCACAGATCCATGAAGGCAAAGCCTTTCATCAAAATATAAGAGATTGAAACATCTCCTGTAAAAACTAAGAACTTTATTCTTAGATCTATGAGACAAAGTCTCTTAAAAGAGAATTTAATTCTCAGTGCATAGCGCTGCACAAAAGAGCCTTAGCGCTCCATATTAAAAAGAAGCGCTTCAGCGCACCAGAACTAGCGCACAACGCTGCATAAAAGAGCCTTAGTGCTCTATATTAAAAAGAAATATCTCAGCGCTCCTGATCTTGCGCAAAGCGCCAAGCGCACCACGTGCTCCTCACGTGTGCGCCATTGAACAGATAGCGCTTTGCGCTCATAAAATAGCGCTTTGCGCTCATGGACGAGCGCCAAGCGCACCATGTGATCCTCACGTGTGCGCCACTGAACAAATAGCGTTTTGCGCTCATAAATCAGCACAATGCGCTCATAGACTGGCGCTCAGCGCCAAGCGCACCACGTTTTCTTCACATGTGCTCTACTCAGCAGAAGCGCACCGCGCTCTTTGACTGGCGCACTGCGCTCTTTGATTGGCGCAAATCGCCAAGCGCACCATGTGCTGCGCTGATAGAACATAAATTGTTCTTTAATAAGCCCCAGAGCTATTATGAATGCTCAGCATTCAATAAAAGACAAAAATATTGTCAGAATTAAATCAATGGTCAGCATTGTTAAAAGGGCCAAGCCCAAATGCTCAACAGCCCAGAATAAATGTTAAACATTTTAACTCGATTGGACTTAGCCCTAAGTCCTCAAATTCAGATTAACTGAGCCCACATGCTCATAAATCTTTTGATCTTAGTCTCAAATTGGACTACAGATCTCTCAACCAAAATTGATTCAAGGGTACATCTCTTTACTACTCTGATATTTTCGTTGTCATCCTTCAACGTCGTCAGAGAGGTGACCGGTCCCGACAACCATACATTCCATAGACTATGACGTATTTAAACTGGACTGTGGAGTCCTTAAACCCACGGACTATGATGTCCTTAACCTCGGATTGTGAGATCCTTAAACCCAGGGACTATGATGTCCTTAACCTCGGACTGTGGGGTCCTTAAACTCATGGACTATGATGTCCTTAACCTTGGACCACCATGTCCTTAAACTGGTAATCGACCGCAATATCCCTAAACTAAACAATAGAGCCCAAATGCTCTTTTGTTGGATCTAAATGATCCCGTTAAGATTGATCTTAGTCTAAAATTAGACTAACGTATCCTTAATAAACGTTTAAATTGATTTTAGTCTCAAATGAGACTAACGTATTCTTAAACCCAACCCAAAATCCAAATCTAAGAAAATACGGATTTGGGCTAATCTACGCCCTACAGGAGACAACATAAATTAGTCTCCATATACAATCCACGGGCAACCAAAAACAAAAAAATAGAACACCCACGACACGAAGTACCATATATAGAAGAAGAAGGTGGTTACCGCGATGCGGTAGCGTAATTAACTGCAGGGGCTTGCGCCTGCAGGGATGAGCGTCCCCACAATCAAAAACTCCTCAAATGAGGGGGAATCAAATGAAGTCTGATACATCGGCCGCATTCATTTAAACCTTCGATACATGGTGTCATAAATCAACTTGGCATCTTCGGAGAGGTAGACGGATAGCACCAATTAGCATCTGCCCCCAAATTCATGCAAGACGGACCTACGCGGTCGCGTCTCCGTATTTCGGCGGGGAACAACCGCACCCCTAGGCCCGATATGCAATACTCTTAGACGAACAGTCCGAACTGTACGAAAATTGTCACATACAGGCTTAGTAGGAGTTCAGATGAATTTGCTCATCAGCCTTCTCATCAACATATACCTGGGTAGCCGTTACGTGCAGCTAGTACCGCTTGCGGCTTATGGTTAAACCCACTGCCAGCATACTGTCGAGTTTTTAGAGTCTCATACAGAGGGTTTCCCTGAATCGGGTAAAAGATGTAAAGATCGTATGGTTTTACGGCAGGGCTTCGATCACGTGCGTGCACTTGTACGCATATGATGTTCGGACGGATAATACTAGTGGGCTTTGGTTTAAGCCAGATCCTGGTATTATATTGATAGATTATTTTCGTCTCATTGTATTTATATTCTTCGGAATACGAATACGGGTATGTATATACGGATGAGAGGGGCATTCTTGTAATTACTTAAGTTTGTTACTCGATGATTACACCTCATTACATGGATTAGTATTTAGGTTAAATGCTTAATAAGGTGGATTTATGAGATGGAGTTATATAGTATTTTAGTGAAATTTGAGCATTGCTTCTTGTTAACTTTCTTGGACTCTTTTGAGGCAAATGAAGACTTAGATATTTATGAGATATTTTCATTTGCCTTAAAGTCTTGTTATGAGCCATATTCATTGATCATTATCACATATACATTCTCTTTTCTCAAGCTTTCTTCATATCCTTCTCATGAACCCTAATTGTCTCATGAGTTGAGAAATCTAGGGTTCCAAGAGACAAATTTATCCATCTTCTTACTCTACATCACCTAGACCATCTAGTTTAGCAAGCTAGTAGCCCTAGTTATCTCGGATTTAAGGTTGGAGCTCGGACTATAGACTCTCGGGTGAGTCATCTTTGACTCGAGGAAGTCGACGAGGAAGCTACGATCCGTTACGATCCTTGGAGCCTATGATGACGAGGAAGACATCAAAGAAGACCTGAAGGACTTGTATCGTGAAGTATAAACTATTTTTCGAGTAGTTAACCTCTTTACAAGCTTAGCTAGTTAGGGTTTAGCCAAGATCCTAGTGTTCAAGTCGGTGTTGCGAGCTTTGAAAATTGTATTTTAAATATTCCGCTTCCCCGCGAACCCGTGGGGTGCGCGACATCGATTTACAGTGGTATCAGAGCCTACTAAACCTTTACTAGTTAGTTAGCAAGTTATTAGAACTTCGATCGTCAGAAAACACAAAAACCATACACCCGTATCCTATGCTTTCTGTCGATTTTAAAACCGTAAGAAAAAATTATTTCAGAGGCATGAAAAATACAAGCAGGGAATTGTAAGAACACAGTAGAAAAACGAGATCCTAACTCGTCACAACCACCGTGGAACGGTGGCGAATCGGTCGATTTGCCACCATTCCACGGCCGAGTTGTGGCTGAATCGGCTCGCTTTTCCTCTGTGTGTCTTATTTTTGGTGTATGATTCTCTGGGATAATTGGTTTCTACCCATGATATTTTCTCTGCTAGTTTGCACTTGGGGTAGACACGGAAAATTGTTTTCGATTGAAATTCTAAGTTATTTGCTAATCGGGTTTTATCTGTGTTGTGATATATGTACTGAACGTCTGTTAATTGCTATACGTCAATTAGTGGGGGTTGTACATATCTGTGATCTGTGATGTTGGATTGTGTATATGAACTTATTGGATCGTCTTAGATGAATAGCCGGAGGATGTGAGATAAGAGTTTTCTTTCCTTTCATTCGATGTAAATTGTAAATTGATGTAATATTATTTTGCGGGGCACGTCTGGGTTGAGATTATAGCCACCGTTGTATTATTTTCTTTTACTATTTTCTGCTCCTAGGATAGACCCAAGGTGGGATACACAAACTACTGGGTACTTTGAAATGCCGAGTGGCCTACTCACTTTGATGAGGGAAGTTGCTTCGCTTCGGGTATTTGGCGTGTAGTTTGCCGCACCCGTAGGGGTCTGGGGTAGGATTTGGCTATTCATCATGACCGTGGAATCCGTCTTTCGTTATAGGCTTAAACGAAACGTGGTATTCCCAGTATATCCAATATGTTCATATGTGATCTGGAATGCCTATTATTGCGTGAGACGAATGGTTATTATTATATATGTATTGTATTATAGACGTTGCTTATGTTTTGCATCTGCGCTAGTCCATCCCCCAGCTCTGGCATTAGTTAAGTAACCTAACGGTGTAAGACGGGGTCTAGTGGCGAATGCTGATGGCATAAGCGTACGTCATATTTTCGTTTCTTTCTATGATGATAGGTGTAAATGATGGGACTGCATTATATTAATGAAAAGTAAACAAACCAAAGTTGAATCATTGGAACAAATTTTAAAACAACTCGGTTATTTTAAAACATGAGACTTTTAAATACGGAGCTTAAACCACTCCTTTTAAAAGATATCAGGTTCCTTCGATTATATCAAGTTTACTACGTTCACGGTTTCGCCAAAACTATTCGTAGCCCTCCGTCATTTCATATGAATATTCAGTAGTATTCAAGCTATGTATTTTGACCTTCGCCAAAGCATAGTGATTGGCAGCTGTTGGATATTCATATGTAGTATAGATAGATGCGTTGGTTTGGGACAGCCGTACTACTATTTTGGCCTTCATCAAGGGTATGTACGGATGGATTCAAATTAACCTGGACAATGACGGATAGAACTTGACATGTGACTTATGATATGTTGGCCTTCGTCAAGGTCATAAGAGCATGGGGCAAAAATCCACATCGGGAGTTTCTAAAGAAACTGAAACTTGCTAGTGTTTCATACTATTTAGAATGTGATAATTTTGGTAGGATTCCTTCGACTTTATCACACAATGATATTTAGATCCCGATCCTACTGTGAGTATATGCTACTCCACGGGAGATTTTTCACTTAACGATCAATGCTATAAACCAAGTAGGTGTCTAGAACAGTGTTAACGGGGCTACGCCTCCAGGAAAAAGAGGTTATTTAATTAAGGAACTTCACGAAAGCGTCATAAAACCTCCCTCGAAGTACTGATACTAGCCTGGTTGAACAGTTAAGCAAGTATTGTACGGTGAGATTAATCCTGACTAATTCTTCTTTTATGGTTTGAGAAAGGATTCGAGAAACAGCGGGAGCCATCCTGTTTAGATAAATTAAAAACCAATCTAAACTTGCAAAAATATCATGCTAAAGTGTTTCTTCTCTTTCTCCTAATTGCAGCGACCAGTTGACCGCGCCTAGGTTACATTTAGCTAATAAATTGACTGGGCCAGACTATATTGACTGGCAAGGGTTTGTCTAGATGTCCATTGCCTGTGACAAGCTGGACCACCTCATTACTACTCAAGCCACCGCCATCCCAGGTCTAGTTTTCACCGTCGCGGATGATACCCATAAGACAAAGGAAAAGGACAGTGCGAATGCTAAGTGCCTCGTGTTGGCTTGAGTAAATAGTGAAAACCAGAGGCAGCACGAGAAGATGGACTTAGTTTCCATCTTCCTCCATAACAAAGATTTATATGGAGAGCAAACTCATATTGCAAGATATGAAACCTTGAAGGATTGCTTCAAGCAAGATTGGCTATCGGGTCATCTGTAGGGGACAACATCCTTACAATGACTAGCTATATTGATGAGCTCACGGACCTGGAGACCATGTTGGAGAACCAGTCATATACTGACTTGATTCTACAGTCCCTACCTTCTACTTACACCCTGAAGGAAACCAGGGAGACACCCACTCTTCTTACTGGGGAATCTTCCTCTGCTGCATCCAAGGCGAAAGGAAAGGGTGAAAAGAAGAAGACCTCCATAAAGCTGATATGCGATGTCAGTAAGGTAGAGGGACAGGGAAGGGCAAAAGTTTCGGGGCTGACAGTAGGAAAGGAGGGATGTTCCTGTTAGTTATATGTATGCCCTAGAGGCCATTACTGTACATTGGATGTATATTGTAGTGGATGCTGGGACATATATAGGGAGGACTTTCTTGCTTGACATGATAGTATGTTATCTGGTTGCTCTTTACCTTAACGTGTACACTGATTGTCTCTCTGTTACATGTTGGTAAAGCCCTTAGGATGTGTACCTGACTACCTGGACTATGATGCGGATCATACTAGTAGGGACATGGTAGTCCATAAGTACATCCTTCAAAGTCCCTAGTCGTGGGTGTATCGAGAAGGGGCATCGATATACCAGAGTAGGCTAGCGTATACCTTCTCGACCCATACAGATGGGCGATGGATGATCCCATATCCATTGGTGTTTGACATCAGAGATGATATACAGGTGCTCAGTGGAGACTTGGTACACTGGACGGACTCGCCGAGAACTCCCAGATGGTATTATACCTTACGTCAGATGGCAGTTCTCTGGTGACACTGGTACAGAGTAGTCTGTTGACCCGAGATCGTCATAGAGTCTTGTGTGGTTCCCACTGTGCTTTGATTTCCATCTTACCACGTCCAAGAGGGCGTGCAAAACGGTGGTTTTTGGGTACAGTCCCGAGTCACATGGAGGCAATGAGCGATAGGAGGGGATTCGTCTCTCCCGGTATAGGGAGTTGATGTTGCGCTGTGTTTGATTGGCTATAACCGGAAATCCCTGGCCAGGGTTGCTGAGATTTACTGGTAAGTGTTACCAGTAGTTTCTCGAATTGTTATAGACCTCATATCGACACGACTTATCGAGCTATTGGGGTCTGACGTTTACCACCCCTAGGCGAGATATGCGACATATCAGACGATCAGACCGGACTGTACGGTAGTGTTACTGGTTGGATTCACAGGAGTGTGAGCGGGCTTGCTCGTCGATCTTCTGATCGCTCAATACCCGGGTGGCCGTTACGTTTAGCAGACCGCTTGCGGCTTGTGGGTGTTTGATATGATCATCACCTATTGCCGGCGTATTGACGAGTCTTTAGAGTCTTACACAGAGGTTTCCTGGCTCAAGCGAAACGAAATAGGAGCGCATATGAGATATGTGCGGGACCAAGAATAATGCGTGTATGCGATACCGTATTCCATTCTCGCGATGAATGTATCGATTAGGTTATATGAGATATACCCTAGTTATCGAATCAAGGATTGATTCGATAAATCGATACATTAGATATTAGTCGGTTATATGCGATATGACCGGATCATTAAATCAAGTGTTGATTTAATGATTTAATGCATAATTATATATTTGATATATTACTTTGCATTAACTAGTATCGGTTCACTTAAGATGGATTTTCTCACTCGGATGTGCGCATTGTATATGCGATATATTTTTGTGCACTTGATTGTATCATGTTTGATGATGCATGCATAATTGGTTTGTGTAAAGAATTAAACCTAGGTTAAGTAAATGGTTAAGGTTTCTATATATTTATTAATTCATTTATCTTTTAATTTGAATGAAAAAGAAATGAGAAAAGAAAAACAAAAGGGTTGCTTTCAACATGAAGCTTGTTGAAGCTTCATGAAGCTTTGACCAAGTGACCACTTTGTCTTCTTCTCCAAACCCTAACCATTCACCTAACTCTAGTTAACTCTCTACACATGACCATGGTTAGAAAATGATAAGTATTCATTTTATTTTGTTTAGAAAATGAACTTATCATAATTCTATCATCTTCTTCTTCTTCTTCAAGTTGAAGAAAACCTTCACTTCATCAATGGTGATTGATGAATATGAGTGAGAAATCCAATTCTAAAATGAACCCACTTCCTATTTCTCCATCCTCTACCTCTTGCCAAGTAGTAGAGTGTGTTTCCTTCACAAGTTTCTTGACTTGGTGAAGTTGGAGCTTGATCTAGCGATGCCTCGACGTAGATCATCTTCGGCATGGACATCGACGACCTAGCTCGCCATTTCTCCGACGAAGCCGACGCTAGAGCCCGGGAATTCATTTGGACAGCGAGGGGACTTCGTTGCGGAGCTATGGAGGTGGAGCACTGGATCTACAAAGGTTGTATTTCCGTAATCTTATAGTTTAGTTGTTAACTAGTTTACATTTTCGCCTAGAAATCTAGCCAACGATCCGTTCTAGGGTTTCTCGGCACCGTTTAAATTTGAAATTGGCATGGTTGATGCCTTGTGAGACCTCATTAGGGTGCCTAGGAACCCTACAGTGGTATCAGAGTCTAGCTAGAACCTTAGGCGAAGTCCAGACGATGTTTGAAACCCGATCGAACCGAAAAACCAACCCGGAAAATGCTCTCTGTACTTTTTCTAAAAACAGGGATTTTTCAGTATTAAAAATATGTAGAAATATCAGCAGGAATATCTAAGAGTTACTGTAAATTTTGATGCCCTAATTCTATTAAAGCGCCGCGTTTCCGCGGCACGAGCATGGCTCGTGCGGCGGATCCGCGGCCTGTTTGTCGTGTTATGAGTTGACTTTTGCACAGTAATTCCTATTTAACTGTGATGAGTTCTCTGGGTATTTTTAATATTTATTCAAGAGTTGAATAATCTGGGATGTTTTGGAGCTTCGATGATTCGATCGGGTTTATCAGATTTTGTCTATGTGGCTTTCCGGATAAATTTTAGAATATGTTAAAAAGTTCGACCGGATATAAATACCCACTTTTTCCCCTGTCGGGAAATTTCCAAGTATTGGATTTTTCCGTGGTTTAAAGACGTTCTAAGTAGTGCAAGTAACTCGATGGACCCTCTAGAAGACAACAAACCTTAACTCGATTATGTGACCGTCTTGAACTGCCCTTTGAACCTTCGGGTTTGGGGCAGTACGGCGTGCCACATGTGAGGCGTTGGCTTGACCCTTCTACGGCTGGACCGTTGGTACTGAGGCACGAACTGAATATTTTTAGACTTGTTTCATGTGTTGATCAGTATCGGGAAAACTTGGGTGTTTGACTGTTCGATCGGAAAGTTTAACATTTTCTGTTTATCTGGAATGGGATACAATAATTGGAATTCACAAGTAGTTATGAGATAACTGAATGAATGTTATAAACATAGCAGTTTAGTCTCAATTGATCGGTTGCCACGGAATTTTGATGTGATCAAAAGTCCGTCGCAATCACGTAGTGTACGCGGATACTCGCCGGGTAAACTTAATAGACAGCCTCACTCCATAGCCCCGACCAAGTGACTGTAGGAGAACCCCGTCGCCGAAAGCATCTGTTCGGGTGCTCGCGGTAGTGGTGTTCCGCCTTGGTGCACTTCGTCGACGGTATCGGGGGTGCGGCCGCCTACTGAAGTTTGCGACGAGCATTCGATCAGGATGTCGGGAATCCTGTTGAATTGCCCGACTTGATATTGAAAAAAAATTTCGATTTTGAGACTAAAATGCGGGGTTTATAATTGTTAGGCATGCGATGTCTAAGTAATTCATTTGGTCAGGCATGCGATGTCTGAGGTGGTTGCGGATTCCAACTGTTGTAGTTTTACACTTTTTTTTCTGTGACCGTAAGTGTAATATGTGATATCGCCGGTTTCGTTGCTATATGTCAACGACAATTGGGATGCGCATATTTAGTTACGTTGATGACATGTGATGTTATGTGTTGCTGGATATGTTATATTGGATCGTCGTGATTGAATAGCCGGGGGTTTTTATGTGAGATGAGTGTTTTTCATTTTCATTCATGTAAAAACTTGTATGTAATATTCTTTTATTGGGGCACTTCCAGGTTGCGGAAGTTGTCACCCTTTGTATATTATTTACTTTTCCGCACTACGATAAACCCAAGGAGGAGGGCACAAGTAACCGGGTTCTGGAGTCCAGTGGGAGACCAACTCGAGGAGTCGAGTCCGGGTCTCCTCACTCCAAAATTGGTAGGGTTGCTTGCCGCTCTCGTAGGGGTCTAGGGGTGTGGGTTTGGCTATTCATCGTGACCGTGGAATCCGTGTTTTATACTGGCTCGTATTGAAAACACGGACGTCCTAGTATATCCAATATTTCATATGATTCTTCTGCTGCGATATCTGTGATGTGATCATGTGATGTTCTGTGATAGATACAGTATATAGTATATATGATATATTATATAGGCGTTACTTATGTTTTACACCCGCGCTAGCCCTGCCCCGCTCTGCCGTTAGTTACCTAACCTAACGGTGCATGAGGGGACATCGAGGCGAATGCGGATGGCATAAGTGTACGTCGTATTTATCTGTGATGTTTAGGTAATTTAAATGATGGGACTTCATTAATGTGATTAATGAAATAAAAGAAACCTAAGATGTTGTAGAATCGAATTTCAAAATAAAACAGGTAGCTACAGTTCTTGCTTTGCACAGCGGTATATATGATATATCCTGCACCTTATTCGATAAGGAAAGGACCGAGATCCCTTCACCGGGAGTGACTCCTTTAGCAATAACTGGCAGATGCTACACACTCGGTTTGTCTTTTGATTGCTTTTAAGAGTTTTTGCTTTGCACAGTGATATATACGATATATCCCGCACCTCATTCGATGAGGAAAGGACCGACGATCCCTTCACCGGGAGTGACTCCTTTAGCAAAACTAGAAAAGCCTCAAAAGCACTCCATTTTAAAATCATTTGATTCTACAACGATATCAAGTTCATTACGCAATAGGTTTTCAGAAAAACCTGTCGTAGCCCTCCGTCATTTCAGATAAGTAGTAGTTAGTATTCGTGCTACGTTTGTTGGCCTTTGTCAAGGCGTAGTGTGCGGTAGCTGACTGGTGCTTATCTGCTTATGCATATGATGCAAATTGAGTTAGGGTAGTCGTGCGACCTTGTTGGCCTTTGTCAAGGGCCGTGCGGGTGGGTTTAATTCAATCAGGAAATGACGGGTTGAACTTGACTAGCATCCTATGGTTTGTTGGCCTTTGTCAAGGTCATAGGAGGTTAGGGGAAAAATATTATCAGGAATTTCAAGTGTTGAAATTTGCAATGAGATTGCATACCTTCTATGTGATAGTTAGATCCCGATACCCGCTGCGAGTAAGTGTTACTCCTGGGAGAGTTTTATACATTACAATTAGACGATCAAGTAGGTGTCTAGAAAGGTGTTAACGAGGTTACGCCTCTGGGAAAACGAGGTTTACATTAATTAGGTTCGTGCGAAAGCACGGGGGACCTCCCTCAAAGTACCGACACTGGCCTGGCTGAAAGATTGGCGAACTTGTAGTGTGTAATTAATCCCGGCTAGTTTTTCCTTTTAGGGTTTGAAGGAAGATTTGATAAAAAGCAGTGGGAGCCATCCTGATTAGATAAAATAATAACCAATCTATTCTTGCAAGAGCGCACACTGAGTGTTTTCTTCTCTCTCTCTCCAGGTAGCGACCATATCACGCCGTAATCAAGATAATAATACGGAAAATTGACCGAACCCGCTTGTTATACTGAGCTGGGGAACATTGGTCCCGCTCCACCTTATAATTGTTATAAGACAGAGCAGGAAATTGGGGAATACCAAGATTCCCATGCCACCCAAACGAAGAGAGTGCATATTGATGCATCATCTTCGGGTGTGTTCATTACAAAGAACTGTTTCTCAGTATCCTCTACGTCCTGGGTATTTGATGCCGGATCAGGATCCCAGATATGTAATCTGTTACATAGGGCTACAGATAGGTAGAGAACTGAGAACGGGTGATAAGTTTCATGAGGCAGAAAACGGGGCAAGCGTTGCAGCCAAGTCTGTCGGTCACTGTCACCCTGTATTACCAATACATTGATTCTGAACGAATGTTATTAGATACCGAACCAGATATACAAAATCATATCAGTCTCTTTATAAGTAAAGAAATGATAAAATTTTGTATAGTTGGATAAAATTTTGTATAGTTGGATAATATTTTGAACATTTCCTATATCAAAAGTTGATCGGTTCAGGCACGTTATCTAAAAGCATTGATGTTCTAAATCAAACTACAGTTCTTAGTATATGGAACACACATAAGAGGAAGAGTTCAGAAATGAACGGATCCTTCTTAAGGTATTGTAGACTAGGTCAGATCAATGTGACCCGACTAGCTGAAGTTACATGTAGATGCATATTTAAATCAGTTTGAATCTACATCTTGTGAAACTTGCCAGTCATGTCACAAAGATATAATGACACTAGCTCTGTTTATTGAAAACAGAGAAAGAGTTAGTGAACTCTTGGAATGATACATGTTGATGTATGTAGGTCCCCTGTCTACATATGCCAGGACTGGTTCTTTATACTTCATTACGTTCTCTGACAATCTCTCAAGATTCAGACGTATGTTCCTGTTGAAACACAAGTCTGAACCTTTTGAGATATTCACATAATATAAGTTAGAAGTAGAGAACCAATAAGGGTATAAGTATTATGTCCTTTGATGTGATCGAGGAGGAGAATACTTGAGCACGAAAATCCTGGATTATTCCAAAGGAGAATGAGATTCTCTCTCGGCATTACTCCTCCGTATACACCATAGCACGATGGTATATCGGGGCGGAGCAATAACACCCTATGTGATAAGGTGTGCTCTATGATGAGTACTACTGAGTTACCTATTTCCTTTTGGGAGTTATGCGCTTGAGAAGCTGCATACCTATTGAACAGGGTTCAAATCAAATCAGTTGCTTACCACTTCATATGTGATATGGAATGGGAAGAGCCCATGTCTTAACCTAGTTAAGATTTGGGGTTGTCCGGCCTACGTCAAAAAGCAAAATCCGGACAAGCTCGAGGCAAGGTCTGTTATGTAGAACTGGAAATGTTCCAGCTATACAAACTGCAGCTGATGATTTGAAAGAACCAAAGGATTCAATAGTTACCAAAGAACCTCAGCCTCTCCGCCGATCTAGTAGGGTTCCTCACCCACCTGAGAGATATTTCGGTTTCTCTATGACAGTGGGAGCGAGGATTGCATCATGAGATGATGACCCAACTAGTTTCGAGCTGGCCATCAGGAGTAAGACTCTATAAGAATGGCTGGATGCTTAGTGATCTGAGATGGAATCCTTATACACCAACAAAGTATGGACTTTGATTGCTATATCTGAAGGGTTAAATCCCCATCAGGAGCAAGTATATCTTGAGAAGATTACTTGGTGTACATGGAAAAGTTGAGACTTTCAAAGCTAGACTTGTTAAGGGTTTTCTTCATCGACCAGGCGTGGATAATGATGAAACCTTTTCCAGTGGCTATGCTTAAGTCCATTCAGATCCTACTTACCACGGCTACATACCATGACTACGAAATCTGGCGGTTGGGTGCCATGACTGCTTTTCTAAATGATGTTTTAGAAGAGAACGTCTATAAGTACACAGCCAGAGGGCTTCGTAAACAGTGGGAGCAGCGGAAACGTGTGCAAGATGCTTTATAGGATAAAGCAGGCATCGCGGAGTTGGAACATCTGTTTTGATTAAGTAGTCAAAGAGTTTGACATCATCAAAATGGTAGATGAACCTTGTATAAACAAAAGGGTAGTAGGGAGTATGGTAGTGATCCTCGTAGAGTACGTGGATGACATACTCTTGATAAGTAAGGAGTTTCTTATGCTACGCTTGATCAATCTCCGTTTATCACATGGATTCTCCATATAGGATCAAAATGATACCTCCTAAATCCTGAGTTTTGGATCTATGAGATAGATTTAATTGGATGTTAGGATTCTCACTAGTTGTAGTGAGATGGTATCAATCGATCTTGGGGAGAATCACTGGAAGGGTTCCAGGATGATAAACACGACTGAATGTCAGTCACAGGCATTGTCTTTACCCTCAGTAAAGGGACGGTATGTTGGAAGAGTTCCAAGCTAGATACCGTGGCATACTAGACGATAAAGGTTGGATACATCGCTACTTAAGATGCTACCAAAGAGGCTGTTTGGGTGTATATTGGTTCATGAGATGAACTATGTTCCTCCCATTGTGTGACAATGGAGTTGTGGCATATGCCAAGGAACGCAGGTCCCATCAGTGATCCAGACATATTCTAAGGCAGTATCACCTGATCGTGGAGATGGTTGATCTCCAGGTGATCAAGGTTAGGAGGGCAGACTCAGAGGACAACACGGCGGATCCACTCACGAAGGCCTATTCCCAGAGAGAGACTTTTATGGGATGGTTGAGTATGAGATACTACAACCACTGCTACAGATGGCCCTATTGCAAGTGGGAGATTATTAGTTATATGTATGCCCTAGAGGCCATTACTGTACATTGGATGTATATTGTAGTGGATGCTGGGACATATATAGGGAGGACTTTCTTGCTCGACATGATAGTATGCTATCTGGTTGCTCTTTACCTTAACGTGTACACTAATTGTCTCTCTGTTACATGTTGGTAAAGCCCTTAGGATGTGTACCTGACTACCTGGACTATGATGCGGATCATACTAGTGGGGACATGGTAGTCCATAAGTACATCCTTCAAAGTCCCTAGTCGTGGGTGTATCGAGACGGGGCATCGATATACCAGAGTAGGCTAGCGTATACCTTCTCGACCCATACAGATGGGCGATGGATGATCCCATATCCATTGGTGTTTGACATCAGAGATGATATACGGGTGCTCAGTGGAGACTGGGTACACTGGACGGACTCGCCGAGAACTCCCAGATAGTATTATACCTTACGTCAGATGGCAGTTCTCTGGTGACACTGGTACAGAGTAGTCTGTTGACCCGAGATCGTCATAGAGTCTTGTGTGGTTCCCACTGTGCTTTGATTTCCATCTTACCACGTCCAAGAGGGCGTGCAAAACGGTGGTTTTTGGGTACAGTCCCGAGTCACATGGAGGCAATGAGCGATAGGAGGGGATTCGTCTCTCCCGGTATAGGGAGTTGATGTTGCTCTGTGTTCGATTGGCTATAACCGGAAATCCCTGGCCAGGGTTGCTGAGATTTACTGGTAAGTGTTACCAGTAGTTTCTCGAATTGTTATAGACCTCATATCGACACGACTTATCGAGCTATTGGGGTCTGACGTTTACCACCCCTAGGCGAGATATGCGACATATCAGACGATCAGACCGGACTGTACGGTAGTGTTACTGATTGGATTCATAGGAGTGTGAGCGGGCTTGCTCATCGATCTTCTGATCGCTCAATACCCGGGTGGCCGTTACGTTTAGCAGACCGCTTGCGGCTTGTGGGTGTTTGATATGATCATCACCTACTGCCGGCGTATTGACGAGTCTTTAGAGTCCTACACAGAGGTTTCCTGGCTCAAGCGAAACGAAATAGGAGCGCATATGAGATATGTGCGGGACCGAGAATAATGCGTGTATGCGATACCGTATTCCATTCTCGCGATGAATGTATCGATTAGGTTATATGAGATATACCCTAGTTATCGAATCAAGGATTGATTCGATAAATCGATACATTAGATATTAGTCGGTTATATGCGATATGACCGGATCATTAAATCAAGTGTTGATTTAATGATTTAATGCATAATTATATATTTGATATATTACTTTGCATTAACTAGTATCGGTTCACTTAAGATGGATTTTCTCACTCGGATGTGCGCATTGTATATGCGATATATTTTTGTGCACTTGATAGTATCATGTTTGATGATGCATGCATAATTGGTTTGTGTAAAGAATTAAACCTAGGTTAAGTAAATGGTTAAGGTTTCTATATATTTATTCATTCATTTATCTTTTAATTTGAATGAAAAAGAAATGAGAAAAGAAAAACAAAAGGGTTGCTTTCAACTTGAAGCTTGTTGAAGCTTCATGAAGCTTTGACCAAGTGACCACTTTGTCTTCTTCTCCAAACCCTAACCATTCACCTAACTCTAGTTAACTCTCTACACATGACCATGGTTAGAAAATGATAAGTATTCATTTTATTTTGTTTAGAAAATGAACTTATCATAATTCTATCATCCTCTTCTTCTTCTTCAAGTTGAAGAAAACCTTCACTTCATCAATGGTGATTGATGAATATGAGTGAGAAATCCAATTCTAAAATGAACCCACTTCCTATTTCTCCATTCTCTACCTCTTGCCAAGTAGTAGAGTGTGTTTCCTTCACAAGTTTCTTGACTTGGTGAAGTTGGAGCTTGATCTAGCGATGCCTCGACGTAGATCATCTTCGGCATGGACATCGACGACCTAGCTCGCCATTTCTCCGACGAAGCCGACGCTAGATCCTGGGAATTCATTTGGACAGCGAGGGGACTTCGTTGCGGAGCTATGGAGGTGGAGCACCGGATCTACAAAGGTTGTATTTCCGTAATCTTATAGTTTAGTTGTTAACTAGTTTACATTTTCGCCTAGAAATCTAGCCAACGATCCGTTCTAGGGTTTCTCGGCACCGTTTAAATTTGAAATTGGCATGGTTGATGCCTTGTGAGACCTCATTAGGGTGCCTAGGAACCCTGCAGTTCCTATTGTCACGGGAAAGGGCATTGGCAGAGAGATTGCAGGGCTTTGAAAGCCGGAAGCCAGGATTCGAAGCACGTTGTGGCTTCGGCTTCGGGTGTGTTTGTAATTAAAAACTGTATGTCAATTAACTTTACTTCCTGGGTACTAGATACCGGATCGGGATCTCATATCTGTAATTCATTACAGGCTTTGAGAAACCGTAGAGTTATCAAGGTAGGTGATATGACTCTCAGAGTTACGAACGGAATGAGCGTGGATGCTGAATCCGTATGGGAGTATCACCTAGGATTGATAAGTGGGCATATATTGATTCTACGTAACCATTTGTATATACCCAGTCTAACTTGTAATATCATATCTGTATCCTTACTTTCTAATGAAGGATATGATTTTATATTTGTAAGCGATGAGGTCCACATTCACCTAAATCAAGATTTGATTGGGTCGGGTACATTAGATAACGGAATATATGTATTAAATCAAGCTCAGGTTTTCAATGTCCAAAACACACTTAAAAGAAAGTCTCCAGAATTAAATCAAGCTTTCTTATGGTTTTGTAGACTGGGTCACATCAATGAAATACAGTTGACGAAGCTACATAGATAGAGATATTTGGATCCGTTCGAATATTAGTCTTATGAAACTTGTCAATCTTGTCTCATGGAAAAGATGACAAAGACTCCGTTCACTGGACATGGAGTAAGAGCGAGCGAGCTCTTAGGACTCATACACAGCGATATGTGTGGTCCAATTTCTACACATGCGAGAAGTGGTTATTCCTACTTCATTACTTTTACGGATGATTTCTCTAGGTATGGTCATGTTTTCTTGATGAAGTATAAATCCGAGACCTTTGAGAAATTACGGAAATATAAGATTGAAGTGGAAAAACAAACAGGAAAAAGTATCAAGACACTGAGATCTGATCGAGGTGGTGAATACTTGAGTGCCGAGTTCCTGAATTACCTAAAAGAGAATGGAATTCTCTCTCAGCTTACTCCTCCATACACACCACAACACAATGGTGTATCGGAAAGGAGGAATCGAACCTTATTGGATATGGTTCGTTTCATGATGAGTAACGCTGAGTTGCCATGATCCTTCTGGGGTTATGCACTAGAATTAACTGCATATCTTTTGAACAAGGTTCCTACTAAGTCAGTGCCTACCACACCATATTAGATGTGGAGAGGGAAGAAACCCTATCTTCAGTATATAAAGATATGGGGATGTCCAGCTTTTGTCAAAAAGCAGTATGCGGACATGCTCGAGGCACGCTCGGTACCGTGTAAGTTTGTGGGATACCCAAAGAACTCCAGGCGGTATCTTTTCTATTACGCAGAGGAACAAAAGGTTTTTGTTTCTCGTCATACCCACTTCTTGGAAACTCAATTTTTAGAAAAAGAGATAAGTGGGAGCGCAATAGAACTGGAAGAAATTCTAGAACCACAAGCTATTACTGAAAGCATGGTAGAACCAGAGGTTTCAGAAGAACCGGACATCCCCGCGCTATTCCGCAGAACTAGTAGGCTGTCTAATCCGCCCGAGAGATACTACGGTTTTTTCATAGACGGGGATCGAGAGGATTGCATCATCGACGATAATGAGCCAACTAGCTTCAAGCAAGCTATTCAGAGCAGAGACTCGATAAAATGGCTAGATGCAATGTGGGTCGAAATGGAGTCCATGTACACCAACAAAGTATGGACTTTGGACATTGCTCCAGAAGGGATAAAACCCGTAGGCTGCAAATGGATCTTCAGAAAGAAGATTGGTGTAGATGGATAGGTTGAAACCTATAAGGCTAGATTTGTTGCAAAAGGTTTTCTTCAAAGACCTAGTCTAGACTATGACGAGACCTTTTCTCCAGTGGCTATGTTCAAATCCATTCGGATCCTTCTTGCCATTGCTGCCTTCCACAATTATGAGATCTGGTAGATGGACGTAAAGACGGCATTTCTAAATGGAAATTTGGAAGAGTGCGTCTATAAGGATCAGCCAGAGGGTTTCATTCAGAGTGGGAGCAGCGGGAAAGTGTGCAAGTTGCTTAAGTCTATTTATGGACTAAAGCAGGCATCGCGGAGTTAAAACATCTGTTTTGATGATACAGTCAAATAATTCGACTTTATCAAAAATCCAGATGAACCATGCATATATAGTAAGATTATAGGGATAACTGTGGTATTCCTCGTCTTGTACATGGATGACATTCTCTTAATAGGAAATGACATTCCTATGCTACAATATGTCAAAGGATTCTTGTCACAAAGGTTCTCCATGAAAGACCTGGGTGATGCCTCATACATTCTGGGGATCCAGATCTATCGTGATAGATCTAAGAGGATGTTGGGATTTTCGCTGTCCAGGTACATCGACACCATACTGAAAAGATTCAGTATGGAAGATTCCAAGCGCGGTAATCTACCGGTTTGTCTTGGAATCACTCTCTCTAAAAAGATATCTCCCAAGGCTGATTTGGAAAGGGCTCGCATCACATCTATACCCTACGCATCTACGGTAGGCTCTATAATGTATGCGATGTTGTGTACCAGACCAGATGTTGCTTACGCACTAAGCATGGTAAGCCGGTATCAGTCAAACCTAGGGGAGAAGCACTGGATTCCAGTTAAGAACATTTTCAAGTACCTGAGAAGGACTAAAGAGATGTTCTTGGTGTATGGCGGAAAAGACCTCCAAATCGAGGCCTTTGCTGATTCCAGCTTCCAGAGTGACAACGATGACTCCAAGTCCATGTCGGGTTATGTCTTTACCCTCAATGTAGGGGCAGTCTGTTGGAAGAGCTCTAAACAGGACACCGTTGCTAACTCGACGATAGAAGCGGATTACATAGCTGCTTGTGACGCCGCGAAGGAAGTAGTCTGGATGAGGAAGTTCTTAACTGAACTTTAGGTGGTTCCAACCACTGTAGATCCAATACCTCAGTATTGTGACAACAACGGCGCTATAGCCTTAGCGAAGGAACTCAGGTCCCATCAAAAGTACAAACACATTTTGAGGCGGTACCACCTGATCAGGGAGATCATTGATCGCCGGGAGATTGAAATGAGGAGAGTAGATACGGAGAATAACACTGCAAATCCACTCATGAAGGCCATCTCTCAGACACAGTTCGAGAGGCTAATTGAGATGATAGGTCTGCGATATGCCAATACATGGCCTTAGTTCAAGTGGGAGATTGTTAGTGATATATGTCATAGAGGCCATTATTGTATCATACTAGTTTGTATATTACTTAATGGAAGCTTGAGATATTCACAGTTGTATTGACAGTCTTGCTCAAAATGGTAGTATGCTACTTGGTTTGTTTCTACCTCAATATGTACATATGTTTCTTTTAGCATATCGTTTATACATATTGGTAGAGCCCTTAGGATCTTTGCTTGATTACTAGCGTTGTGATGGCAGTCACACCAGTGGGGGCTGGATAGTCCATAAGCACATCCTTATACAGGTATCTAATCATTGGATTATCGAGACAGGGCATCGATACTATGAAGTAGACTAGTGTATACGCTTCTGATCCCAGCATGGGAGATGGTCTGTCCCACAGCCATTAGTACGTCGTACTGGAGATAGTATGCAGGTGCTCATTAGGTTATGAGTATACTGGAAAGGACTCATTGGGAACTGTTGGTGGGTATTATACCTATCGTAGGGTAGCAGTTCCCAGGAAACATGAGTATAGCTTACTCCGTCGACTTGACACTGCTACTTCGCCTCGAGTGTGTTCCCACTGTACTTTGATTACTACCCTACAACGATTCGAAGGAGTCGTACAAACAAGTAGTAGTTGGGTGCAATCCCGAAGCACTTGGAGGCAGTGGCGGTTAGATAGGATTTGTCTCTCCCGATATTGGGGGTTGATATCGTTGATTGGTATGTGTGAAAGGTGTGTAGTAAATAACCGCAATCAATAACGGTATCGCTTGTAGCTAGCCGAGATGAGTATGGGTCGTCCTCAGGGATTCGTGGAATCTTTTAATCTTACTTTGGACGTGATGATTGAAAAGAGAAGACTAGAAGAATAAAGAATAGTGAAGAGTAGATATAGATTCTAGATCTATGTTAAACACGGATATAGAATATAGATCTAGTTTAAATACAGAGATAGATTTTATATCAGAAGAGGGCTTGTAGGGTTCGTTAGGATTTAGTAGTAATGGATGACTAATAAAAATGACTTCTTTTATCTTTTGATAGATTTAAAACTAGATCGATAGTGATGAATCAGGATTAAGGTTCTTGGAAGAAACTAGGATTTCCACACTATTGACCCTCGTCTCATTGATCTCTAATCATGTCTAGCCCATAACAAAACAATTGTTAATCGGATCTCAAATCGCGGTTAAGACTATCAATAAATTG
Organism: Agapanthus africanus; assembly: GCA_030015575.1. Classification (NCBI taxonomy): domain Eukaryota; kingdom Viridiplantae; phylum Streptophyta; class Magnoliopsida; order Asparagales; family Amaryllidaceae; genus Agapanthus; species Agapanthus africanus. Next base: position 150,522,727 of record CM057338.1, on the reverse strand, counting down.
ATAGTGGGCCTGATTAGGATGTTAACGATTCTTTTGCTAAAATTTATAAACTTCATAAGACTTAAAAGAAATTAAAATATTTTCTCATCCATTGATCTATCCTAATCCTATGAACCCTATCAAGCGAAGAATTACTCATGCATGATGGAGATAGAAGAACGGATAGAGATCATGATGTAAATACAGAAATTAAAATACTAAATAATTAAACTAAAGATCTATCTTTATTAATCAACTTCACAGGTACAAAACCTTCGAGTTTAGATAACAAGAGGATGAAGTTGCTCTCGATCTCTGCCTCGTCGGAAGTAGATGCTCTGTCGAATCTCATGTCGCCTTATCACGTCGAATCGCGGACCTGTCGTGGATCATTTGTTCTTTGACGATAATTAACTTCGTATAAAAAGTTAGATAATTTCTAGCTTTAGCTCTCGGTCTTTTAAATAGTCCCAAAACCAGAAACTATAGATCCAAGAAATCAGGGTTTGTTGTTGCAAATCTAACTTGAGAATCCCAAACCATAATTCCTTAAATCCACCGCGGATCCGCCGTAATATGGAGCTTTTGGCCGCGGAAGGGCGGTTCTTTGGTAGGATCTTGGCTTCAAAATTCAGAGGCTGCTTCATTGTGACACATGGAGATTTATTTGATAACTGGAATCTTCATATCTTTTCTGAATCTCTGCCAGTATTGATTTTTCGATTTTATCTAACTTTATCGGCAAATTTTTGATTCTCGACATCTCAATATCCCGATCTCCTGACCTGAGCTAAACTTTGCACAATATCTCAATGAATAATGTTAGTAATATTTGGTATTTTTTTGAGATATTATCCTAACCATTTTAGGTGATATTATATTTTAAGAATATTGATTAAGCATATTTGATATGATATGCATATTTAAATTATCAAAATATTTTATAAATATTATATGCATACATTTTCCTTCATAATGTTAATTATAATATATAAACATATGATAATAGATATTTTACAGATAAACCCCCATATGTTTCATATTTATAATAAACACCTTTAAATATTTAAAAAAAAGTAAGGAAAATGTTATATCAAATGTGCAATATTTTCGACTGAACAAATACCCCCAAACTTAAGTTTGATCATCCCGAGCAAACTATTTATTCAAAAGAAGGAGAAAAAGAAAATGAAAAACCTAACTCGCACACTTTCGTAGGCAACACGATTACACTGAGCACGTGCAACAAGCCTTTAAACCTCTAGATGTCTCTGGTAGAAGGAGTGTTGTCTCCTGAGGGTTTTCAGTGGATTACACCCACAAAATCCTATAATGAAAGAAAGATAGTGAAACTTACATATAAAGATAAGAATTATAAAAGAAATAACTTGAAAATAAGAGTTTCCAACTATACTAACTTTTCGGTTGTCATAAGCCCTATCTTAATGGTCGTGAAAAAAATATTAGAAATCACATCATCTCTCAATAAAACATCGCCTTTAGTCTTCCTCCCTATTTTTCTTCCAAATATCGATCATATACCCCTACGTGTGTATAAAAGACATCCTTACACTTAGAGAATTCAATTTAAGCTATCATACTCTTGTCCTTCTTCCTTAATACTTTTTAGTCGGTGAATATTTTAGATGAAATTGCTCACACATCCTTCATGAGACCGTTAATACTTCTTGAGGTACTAACCAACCGATTACTAAATGTGCTCGTGCATTTAGGCGTAATTCCTCGTCTTGCAACACCTAAGGCTTAGCAGTGGCTCCTAAACCAGTTGGTTTAAGGCACTAGGTGATAAAGCACCTTTGCTATATTTTTTGTATGCTGCCTTAGTAATTACAAAACCAGTATTCACTTTTTTCTTCACCTCTTATATATTTTTTATTTTATTTTTCATACTAAGGCTTTTAGATAAGAGCATTTCAAGGTATTCTCTACTATCCCAAGTTTCAAGATATGTATAAGTGCGTATAATAGGGTATCCATGTTCAAATGTTTGGCCTTAATAATAGGGACTATTTTTCAGACTTATTTTCATCCTCAGATTAGTAATTTCCTTCATTTTACTAACCCTTGAGACAACGGCTCATAACTACTTATTACTAGTTTCGTTTAAGAAAATATCTAATTTTCTTGCTTTTCTCAAACTATTCATATATTTCATATGTAATTTTTCACTTTCTAATCTTTCATTATCAAAATTTTTTTTTTGGCTTATATATAGTATAATGCAAGATAATCCATGAATAAGCACAAACCTCCCACATACCTGTTTACAGCAGTGTCCTCACTGATATCACTGATATCACCTGTTTACAGCAGTGTCCTCACGAACATGTGTTCCTGTTGAAACGCAAGTCTGAAGCTATTGAGAAATTCAAAGAATATAAGAACGAAGTCGAGAACCAAACGGGTAAAAGTATTAAAATCCTTCGATCTGATCGAGGAGGAGAATACTTGAGCAATGAGTTCCTGAATTATCTAAAAGAGAATGGGATTCTCTCTCAGCTTACTCCTCCGTTTACACCACAGCACAACGGTGTATCGGAGTAGAGGAATCGCACCCTATTAGATATGGTGTGCTCTATGATGAGCACAGCTGAGTTGCCTATTTCCTTTTGGGGATATGCACTGGAGACAGCTGCAGACCTATTGAATATGGTTCCCACCAAATCTGTACCAACCACTCCATATGAGATGTGGAAAGGAAAGAGATCATATCTTAATTATGTTAAGATATGGGGTTGTCCGGCATATGTGAAAACTCAAAATCCGGACAAGCTCGAGGCAAGGTCAGTTCTGTGCAAGTTTATAGGATATCCCAAATATTCGCAAGAGTATATCTTCTACCACTCCGAGGAAGAAAAGGTGTTTGTTTCTCGACATGCCACCTTTTTAGAAAAGGAATTTCTTAAGGAAATTAGTGGCAAAGAGGTAGAACTGGAAGAAGTTCCAGCAGCACAGGCTACAACTGACGATTTGGTGGAACCAGAGGATTCGATAGTTCCCAACGAACCTGAGCTGCTCCGCCGATCTAGTAGGGTTCCTCATCCACCTGAGAGATACTACAGTTTTCTCATTGATGGTGGGAGCGAGGACTGCATCATGGAAGATGATGACCCGACTAGCTTCGAGCAGGCTATCACGAGTGGGGACTCTGTGAAATGGCTGGATGCAATGCGATCTGAGATGGAATCCATGTACACCAACAAAGTATAGACTTTGGAAGTTACTCCTGAAGGGGTAAAACCCATTGGGAGCAATTGGATCTTTAAGAAGAAACTTGGTGTAGATGGAAAAGTTGAGACTTTCAAAGCTAGACTTGTTGCAAAGGGTTTTCGTCAACGACCAGGTGTGGATTATAAAGAAACCTTTTCTCCAGTGGTTATGCTTAAGTCCATCCAGATCTTACTTGCCATTACTGCATACCATGACTGCGAAATCTGCCAAATGGATGTTAAGACCGCCTTTCTAAATGGTGATTTAGAGGAGTGCGTGTACATGACTCAGCCAGAGGGCTTCGTAGACAGTAGAAGCAGCGTAAAGGTGTGCAAGCTGCTTAAACCCATCTACGGGTTAAAGAAGGAATCGCGGAGTTGGAACATCTCTTTTGATGTTGTAGTCAAAGAGTTTGACTTCATCAAAAACGTAGATGAACCTTGTATATACAAGAAGGTAGCAGAGAGTAAGGTTGTCTTCCTCATATTGTACGTGGATGACATACTCTTGATAGGAAATGATGTTCCTATGCTGCACTCGGTCAAGCTCTTCTTATCACAAAGATTCTCAATGAAGGATCTAGGTGATGCCTCCTGCATTTTTGGGATAAAGATCTATAGAGATAGATCTAAAAGGATACTGGGATTGTCCCAATCCAGGTATATTGACACCATACTAAAGATGTTTAGTATGGAAGAATCCAAGCGTGGGAATCTACCCACGATCTCTGGACTCACTCTCTCCAAAGAGATGTCTCCCAAGACTGATTGGAGAGAGCTCGCATGCAAGGGATACCCTATGCTTCGGCAGTAGGCTCTATCATGTACGCGATGCTACGTACCAGACCCGATGTAGCGTACTCACTAAGTGTAGTGAGTAGGTATAAGCAGATTCAGGAGAGAGTCACTGGATAGCTGTGAAGAACATTCTCAAGTACTTGAAAAGGACTAAAAAGATGTTCTTGGTGTATGGTAACGGAGAACTCCAAGTGGAATCCTTTATCGATTCGAGCTTCCAAAGTGATAAGGATGACTCTAAGTCGCACTCGGGATTTGTCTTTACCCTCAATAGAGGGGCAGTTTGTTGAAAGAGTTCCAAACAAGAAACCGTGGTAGACACGACGATGGAGGTTGAATACATCGCTGCCAACGATGCTGCCAAAGAGACTGTCTGGATGAAGAAGTTCATTACCGAACTTGGAGTGGTTCCGTCCATTGAGCATCCAATACCTTTGTATTGTGATAATAATGGAGCTGTGACTTTGGCCAAGGAACCCAGATCCCATCAGAGATCCAGGCATATTCTGAGACAGTATCACCTGATCCGGGAGATAGTTGATCGCCGAGAGATCGAAGTCAGGAGAATTGACACGAAGGACAACACTGCGGATCCACTCATGAATGCCATACCCCAGATACATTTTGAGAGACTCTTCGGGTTATTGGATATGAGATACTACAATAGCCAGCCTTAGTGCAAGTGGGAGATTATCAGTTATGTATTTGCCCTAAAGGTCATTGTTGTACATATGATGTATATTATAGTGGATGCTTGGATATATATATAGAGGACTTTCTTGCTCGATATGATAGTATGCTATCTGGTTTTACTTTGTCTTAACATGTTGAATGGTATTGGGTTACTGTCTTGCTCTCACATGTTGATAAAGCCCTTAGAATATGTACTTGACTACTGGGACTATGATGAAGATCATACCAGTGGGGCCAGGGTAGTCTATGAGTAAATCCTATAACTATTCCTAATCGAAGGTGTTTCGAGACAGGGCATCGATACTCCAGAGTAGACTAGCGTATACGCATCTTGACCCATATGATGGGCAATGGATGATCCCACATCCATTGGTGTTTGATATCATAGATGGTATACGGGTGCTCAGTGGAGACTGGGTACATTGAACGGACTCGCCGAGAACTCCTTGTTGGTATTATACCTATCGTCGGATAGCAATTCTCTGGTGACACTGTTTCCCCCGATCAGAGCAAAGCTCTGTTTTAAAATTCAAAATTTAAATGTTGAAGCAACGCTTCAGATTCAGTGCTAGGCGCGCTGCGCGCCACGTGTCAAACACAGATGCTCTAGCGCCAGATGCACTACGCCCTAGGCAGCACACCCCCAATCAGAGTAAAGCTCTGTTTTAAAATTCAAAATTCAAAATTAGAAGCAACGCTTCAGATCCAGCACGCTGCGTGCCACGTGTCAAACGTAGGTGCGCTAGCGCAAGGTGCGCTGGCGCTGGAATTAAAAATTCCCCACCGTTAGATCAAAAGATCTAATAATGATAAATCATTAATTAATCAGAATTAAAATTCTGTTATGGAAAGATCTTTCCAATCTTGTTAAAAACAAGAAAATTATCTTCTGTAAAACAGAAGCCCTAGAATCGGAGATCCAACGGTGGGGAAATATCCCCAAATCAATCAGAGAAAGATCTCTTTAACTGATTTAATAAATCAATTTGTCGTATATAAAGGCCCTAAGACTTCAAGTCTGATATAGAGAAACCCCTCTAGAAATTTTGAGAAAACTCAAAGAAATAAAAGCAACCTTTTAGCAAAAGAAGATCATTTCTTCAAGGTAAAGAACATGAGCAATGAACACAGAAATGAAATCATCTCATGAAAAGAAGAACTATCTTTTAAAAAGATCATAGATCTAAAAAAGACAAAGGTATTTCATAAAAGAGATCAAAAGATCTCATCAAATAACAAAGAAGAACATATTCTTCATATGGATCATTGATGTACAAAGGCAATCCTTTCAAAAATAAGAACTATTGTTCTTGAATCTTGAGGCAAACTCTCCTTTAAAAAGAACATAAACTTATTCACGAATCATAAATTTGATCAAATGCGCTTTGCGCTATTGAAAAACGCCTTGCACTCTTAAACTGCGCTTCTGGCTCCTTGGACCGGCGCTCAGCGCCAAAACGTGCCATGTGTCAACCACAGATACAACTTGCGCTTTGCACTTCTGGAACAGCGTACTGCGCTCATGGGCTGGCGCTCAGCGCCAAGAGCACCACGTGTCATTCACTGGTGCGCCACTAAAATAGCGCAACGCGCTCACAAATTGAATGCGCAATGCACTCATAAACCGGCGCTTAGCGCTAAGCGCGACACGTGTCCTTTTCGTGTGCGCTACTTGGCAGAAGCGCAATGCGCTCTCTAATTGGCGCAAAGCGTCTGGCGCGTGTTCATATCAGAAAATTGCATTCTAATACCGTTCATTCATTATCTAATTGTTGTATTTATCGGTATTATTGACCAGTGTCTGCTCAGTATTACAGATTACAGGTATCCATGACAAAATACTGGAAATGCATCCAACAGCGCGGATATATCACTTGAGGGAAGACACTGCGACCAGAAACGCTAACTGACCGATACTTCAGGAATTCCTTTATGCAACAAGTTGTGTACACATTTTTTCTAAATGGTCCAACACAACAAGTGTGTACACAAGACTTTTAAGCACATGTGGATATGATTTTATATGCAATCAAGGATATGATTCTATATGCAATCAAGGATATGATTTTATATGCAATCAAGGATATGATTCTATATGCAATCAAGGATATGATTTTATATGCAATCATCAAGGATATGATTTTATATGAAATCAAGGATATGATTTTATATGCATATGATATTATATGCATTCAAGACTAAAAAGCATGTGTTCAAATCAAAGGCAATCAAACAAATCAGCATGAGCCATAATGGGGCAGATATGAATATTTCTTTCTGAGCCTATAAATAGAGACCAGAGGGAAGAGGAAAGGGTATCTTTTTCTTTAGTTCTATCTTAGAATTCTTGTAATTTTTCTTTTCATTCTTGAGCTCTTGCCCCTTTGTCTTGACCTTGCAACTTCTCATTTAGAACTTGCAAGCTTAAGGCTTAGGTTCTTGACTTCAAGATCTCTTGTAACAAGTTTGTTCTTCAATAAAAGTTCGTATTTTTATTACATGTCTTGTTCCACTTTACATGATTTCAATTGTGAAATTCATGCCTTGCTTTGATCTTGCAACCTCTTAAGTGAGCTTGCAACCTTAAAGCTTGGTATTTGGATCTCACACGTTGCCGGGGATTGAACACTGGGAGATAAAACGCTTGAACTCATCGGTTCTCTTTTCCTCTTTATTTCATTGCATGTTTTTATGTATCTTCTCTTTTCTTTCTTGTTAATTTGTAAATATGTGTGAGTAATCTTTTCACTTGTTAAGGGTGTAATATGTTAGATCGTATTCGAACATTTTCTTTGTCCAAACTTTAAAACCTAAAACTTGCCTATTGAAACTTCGTGCAAATCACCCGCAACTCCGCTCACTAGGCATCCTATCCTACCCCGATAGTGATGATTCCTAATCATGACCGGATTGCCCGTGGTTTGCCGAAGGCTAAAATCAAGAGATAACAACGGAAGGATAAGGGACAAGGAAAACGGATTTAGCGAAATACCGTAAATACCGTATTTCAAGTTCCCTAATCCGCGTTGTTACCTATTGCTTTAGTATCAATACCAAGTCGGGGCTATAAGGAATTGGCAAACATCACCTTCATACAATCTAACTTATTACTACCCTTAACAAGCCCTTTTTATTCATATCTTTGTTACGACAATTAGTTAACCAACAAATCAAAACACGGAATTAACTCGTTAAAACAAGCAATAAGAAACTTACCATCTCCCTGCGGACGACCCGTATTCATCGCGGCTCGCTACAAGAGACACCGTTTTGATTGCGGTAATTTCAGAATTCTTTTTAAACACGACACAGTTAGAGCGTGACAATCAAATGGCGCCGTTGGCGGGGAGACGGTAGCGTATTTTCTTTCTTGTTATTCGGGTTAATATTCTTTTTGTATATATAAAAAAATATATATATATATATATATATATATCTTTTTGTTTTTTTTTTTTTGATCATTTTTGTGGGCAAGAGTGCAGATTTTTGCGAATTTGCAAACTGCAATTGTGGGGAGCAAAGTGTACATTCACGGTTAAGGTGATTACGAAGTACAGTGCCAAAGATCCAGGTAGTTTGACCCACGCAAGCGAACTTTTCAAGCTTACCGGATTTGATTCAACGGGGGTTTCCTAACCCAAAACTTAACGGTACGTATTTTACTAACACCATGTTCTCAAATCCGACGCTTCCAATATACTATTCTTTGCAGGATTCTTTGCAAGTTCGCTAGCAAACGCTAAAAATTGACTAACCCGTATTTTTTGCAGCGCCGCGCTTAAACTAAAAAAAACGATTGTTTGACTCTTTATAGAATTTTTGAATTGCGCATTGCATACATTAATACGGACTTAAGGGCAAGCGAACCCCACAACATACGGTAAAGGATTTCATCACCTTTTCCGTGGCCCACAAATCACGAACTTGAGCATAACGTTTACCCGCACAAATTTTAAAAGAAATTAGACTTTAAGCCTTAAGTACTTCGCGCTCACTAGGAGAAGTGAACTGTGTTTAGAACCTCGCTTAACGGTATATTGTTTACGGGATGTCTAGGAAAGTGTGAACGGCGAAACCGCCAAAAGAGAAAGGGTTACTTAATTAAGGAACTTCGCGAAAGCGTTGGAAAACCTCCCCTTATCTCTGCACTTACCTGGCCTCGTGATCAGTGTACCTTGAGCCCGTTTCTCGACGCAGTTTTACTTCAACAATCAAGTTCTGGAGCAGGTCTAGTTGACCTAGGTGAACCCTAGAACGATTAGGTGTGTGGTATTTTTGTGTCGTGATTATTTTTGTCCAGATTCTTTTTTTCTGTATACTTCATTCTTTTGTTAATATATAACTAAAAAAAACTAAAAAAAAAAAGAAAATCACATTCTTTTTCCCCTCCTTTTCTCTTCTTTCTTTCACTCTTCATATCATGGGTACCCCACCTCGCAAAACTCTTGCCGAACTTTGGTACCCACAACCAGACATCACTTCTTACGGTTCTTGCTTTGGCCGAACATCGAACGACCCCTCCATGCCCAAAGTTTCACTGAAAGATCGCATAGCAGCGTCTAGGACAAACACTTGCACTCCTCATTCCACTTTGTATCAACCTTTTCAACCTCCCACACCCGCTTATGTTGATACCCCTTTTGCAAGTCGTCCTTTGTCCATCGCTGAACGCATTGAACAATCCCGTAGCCGATCTTTCACTCCTTTCACCACTTCAAATTCTTGGGATCAACAATTCCATTCACCTTCCTATCCAAATGTTGATCCTGCGTCTGTCCATCCATTCAATTCCTACCAATCCTACCCTACTGTTGCACCTTCCCTAGACATTGCTTCAGAACCGCCATTTGGGAGTTTTCAGTATCCAAACAACTTTGAATCTTTTACTGAACCCCCTTCACAACCCTTGTCTAGTCTGGAACAGTCGTTGGAAGACCTTAGGGTAGCATCAAGCCAACAGATGATGGATTTGAATGCGTCCATGGCCGCTCTCATACAACTTACTGATCCGGTAGCTAGTTTCCAGCTAGCTCCAAATCATCCAATGTATGATGAGGCGGTAGGACAGGCTGAGAATGTGAGTGGAGAAAGTGAGCTATATACCCTTCCCAATCAAACCTACCCGTCTCAAATTGACTCCCACAACTCCTGTGTTGAAAGTCTATCAAGTGTCCCACATGATTTATCAATTGAAGATAGAATGATGAATGAGTTGTGCGACTTCGTAGTATTTGATTTTCCCGATTTTGAAGGGTTTCTTCCAAGTGAAACCGATCCTAAACCTTTTGACCTCTACACCTCCACTCTAGAACCTGAATCGATTGATATCCATGCTTTTGTTGAGGTGTCTGAGAATATAGATTTTCACTTGATCGAGGATATTGACGCTGGAAACATTTTGGATGATGAACCCGTAGATTTGACTGAAATTTTCTCTCCAATTCATCATCCCGAGTCATTAAATGTTTCTCCCGAACTTTATATGCGTCTTGATTTTGATGAGATTTGCATGGATGAGATAATTTTTGAGGAGAATTATAAGGATAGTATTGAGGAGAGTATTGAGGATAGTATTGAGGATGGACCAATTTTGGTTGATGTGTCAGATTTTCCAATTCATCCTCCTGAACTTTTAACTGTTATACTTCCTAAATCACCCTCCATCCTTTCCATCATTCCGACCACGCAAAAGATCATGCAGGAGGACTGTGAGGTTGAAAAATTTCTGTTCAATCACAGCACATTTGACGCCACTAGTGCGTTCCTTCTTGAATCTGACACTCTTCTCACAGCCGATAACGATTACGAGTGTTTCACTTTTTCGGACGATGTTGAAGACTCACCGCCCGAGTTTGAGTCCTTCGAATTTTCAGATGAGTTAGTTGAACCATCAAACTCGGTTGCTCACAGTCAATTCGAACCATTGATGGAATCTTTCGAGTTCGAAACAGTTTACTTAGGTGAGAATAAAACTATCCCTAAATCACTCCTCTTCGTCCCTTCTATCGTTCAGACCTTGCACGAAACTGTATCACTTTCATTTCCTATGTCTGGTTTACCGAGTTCGGTGTATCCTTGTTTTCTGACGAATCTTGAGGGATTTGACCCAATCTCTCGACAGGTTGATAAATTAACACAATCGCTTTTTACACATCGGTCATTACATATTGTGCTAATTTCTTCACTCCATTTTAACTCTCAAGTTCGTACACCATTTCTTTTTCCCTTCCGCCATTCTTCCTCTCATATACCGAGACCGTATTCCGCTTCTATCTCCATACGGTCTCGCGTATTCTCCATTTCTTTTCTCTTCATCTTCTTTCACCAACCCGCATATTATCATGATAGAATTTTTGAATTGTTGGTGATCACTTTTGGCCTTTGTAAGGCCTTGTATAGCTTGATATTGTTCTCTTTCCCTCCTAATCCTGAACTTCAACGCTTAACAGTGGAAACACTGTTTTACTTAAGTTTGGGGGGGGGATCTTTTGGTGTACATAATTTTTGGTTTTTATTTTTGTATATAATTTATTTTTGGGGAGGCACCGAAAATTTTGACTCTCTTGGTGTAGCCTGACAGTGAGGGCACTGTCAAGTTTAAGTTTGGGGGTGTGCTCGGTAAGCTTTCTACCTTCGCATTCATTTGTATATTCTGCATTTGCATACTTATTTAAAAACCCATAAAAATCAGAAAATTTTCTAAAAACATAAAAACTATGTCGTCAAGTTAGCTAGCGGGAGAACTTAGATTCAATATTTCGACGGTTTTATTTGATAAGATAGGAACAACTAAATCCTATTTTTAGATTTTGAAAACCTGAAAGATAACTCTCCTTTGAAGTTAACTATAGCTAATATACGTCTTTACATCACACTACACGTGTCGTGAGTTTTTGGGAATTAGATGATAAGTCTTTTATGTCAAAAAACTTTTAAATGGATCAATGATTTTCTGAGGATCAAATAGGTTTGTTCTGAAATAAGTAGTGTCAAGAATAGTTTATGAAATAAAGCGAATATGAAGGAATGTTATTGATGCCGTAATTGGAACTAAGTCTGAAAAATAACCCATCTGAAACTTGATTGGAATGATTACACACCAAACCCACTAAACACGTCTTTTATCCAAAAAAATAATTGAACTGCCGGTTATATCTCCGTTCGTATTAAATCATCTGATTTTCACGCCAAACTGTCTTTTGTTTTTGGACCTGGGTAACTTGAGTAATTAAGTCCGCCGGGGTGTTTCTACACCTAATGCCCTAAAACCAACTGGTGTGGGTGCATTGGCCTAAAGCTCGCTAAGAAGCCTAGAAAGTCCAGATTAAAACAAAGTCAAGCAAGTGTTCTCTCCGAGTTAAAATTCCTAACGGTTCTTTGTGTGAGAATAATCTTGATAAAAGACAGGCTTTTTTTAAAAAATTTAGCGGAGATATGAAGGTTTTATTCTATGATAAAGACTATTGCACGATTCACAGAGGTGTGTATGAAATGAAAACAAGGAAAGGGTGGAGTGAAAAATAAGACCTAGTTTCCTGTTAAGGAAGATAGAAATTCTGAAGTTGAAACTTTTTACTGGAAAACGAAGCTTGAAAAAAATTGCTTAACTCTTTATAAAACTTATGTGATCCTTTTAAAAGTTTTATCCGGGCTTAATTGTGTGACATAATGATTTTTCGATCCTTTTGAAACTTTACGACACTATTTGCACTACATGTAAAGACATATAAAATCTTAAGTTAAAAGAGAAGCGAGGTGTGAAAATAAAGGTTCGATAGTTCTAAATTTAGGATAATAGAATTGTTATCTTTTAAACAAAACCTTAGGGTTTGAATCATAGTCATTTCGCAAAACTAGATTGACGGGATTTTGTGGGTAGTATCCGCTGAAAACCCTCAGGAGACAACACTCCTCCTACTAGGGACACCTAGAGGTTTAACGGCTTGTTGCACTTGCTCAGTGCAATCGCGTTCCCTGCGAAAGTGAGGTTAGGAAATTATTTTGTGAATAAATTGGTTTTGCTCGGGACGAGCAATAGATAAGTTTGGGGGTATTTGTTCATATCAGAAAATTGCATTCTAATACCGTTCATTCATTATCTAATTGTTGTATTTATCGGTATTATTGACCAGTGTCTGCTCAGTATTACAGATTACAGGTATCCATGACAAAATACTGAAAATGCATCCAACAGCGCGGATATATCACTTGAGGGAAGACACTGCGACCAGAAACGCTAATCGACCGATACTTCAGGAATTCCTTTATGCAACAAGTTGTGTACACATTTTTTCTAAATGGTCCAACACAACAAGTGTGTACACAAGACTTTTAAGCACATGTGGATATGATTCTATATGCAATCAAGGATATGATTTTATATGCAATCAAGGATATGATTCTATATGCAATCAAGGATATGATTTTATATGCAATCAAGGATATGATTTTATATGCAATCATCAAGGATATGATTCTATATGCAATCAAGGATATGATTTTATATGCAATCATCAAGGATATGATTTTATATGAAATCAAGGATATGATTTTATATGCATATGATATTATATGCATTCAAGACTAAAAAGCATGTGTTCAAATCAAAGGCAATCAAACAAATCAGCATGAGCCATAATGGGGCAGATATGAATATTTCTTTCTGAGCCTATAAATAGAGACCAGAGGGAAGAGGAAAGGGTAGCTTTTTCTTTAGTTCTATCTTAGAATTCTTGTAATTTTTCTTTTCATTCTTGAGCTCTTGCCCCTTTGTCTTGACCTTGCAACTTCTCATTTAGAACTTGCAAGCTTAAGGCTTAGGTTCTTGACTTCAAGATCTCTTGTAATAAGTTTGTTCTTCAATAAAAGTTCGTATTTTTATTACATGTCTTGTTCCACTTTACATGATTTCAATTGTGAAATTCATGCCTTGCTTTGATCTTGCAACCTCTTAAGTGAGCTTGCAACCTTAAAGCTTGGTATTTGGATCTCACACGTTGCCGGGGATTGAACACTGGGAGATAAAACGCTTGAACTCATCGGTTCTCTTTTCCTCTTTATTTCATTGCATGTTTTTATGTATCTTCTCTTTTCTTTCTTGTTAATTTGTAAATATGTGTGAGTAATCTTTTCGCTTGTTAAGGGTGTAATATGTTAGATCGTATTCGAAGATTTTCTTTGTCCAAACTTTAAAACCTAAAACTTGCCTATTGAAACTTCGTACAAATCACCCGCAACTCCGCTCACTAGGCATCCTATCCTACCCCGATAGTGATGATTCCTAATCATGACCGGATTGCCCGTGGTTTGCCGAAGGCTAAAATCAAGAGATAACAACGGAAGGACAAGGGACAAGGAAAACGGATTTAGCGAAATACCGCAAATACCGTATTTCAAGTTCCCTAATCCGCGTTGTTACCTATTGCTTTAGTATCAATACCAAGTCGGGGCTATAAGGAATTGGCAAACATCACCTTCATACAATCTAACTTATTACTACCCTTAACAAGCCCTTTTTATTCATATCTTTGTTACGACAATTAGTTAACCAACAAATCAAAACACGGAATTAACTCGTTAAAACAAGCAATAAGAAACTTACCATCTCCCTGCGGACGACCCGTATTCATCGCGGCTCGCTACAAGCGACACCATTTTGATTGCGGTAATTTCAGAATTCTTTTTAAACACGACACAGTTAGAGCGTGACAATCAGCGCGCCATGTGGCGCACTGTCAGAACACTTATTGTTCTGATGAATGCTATGCATTCAATACAAGACAAAAAAAAATGTCAGGATCTAATACTCAGTATTATTAAAAAGGCCAAACCCAAATAGAGGCTCAACAGCCCAGAACAATAAAATGTTAAACATTTTAATCTTATTGGACTTAGCCCAATTCTGGCCATAAGTCCTCAACTTATATTTAATTGAGCCCATCTGCTCACGAATATTCAACAGATCTTAGTTCCAAACTGGGCTACAGATCTTCCAATCAATTCACACTGGTTCAAGGGTACATCTCTTTACTCCTCTGATACTTGTCGTTGTAATCCTTCAACGTCTTCAGAAAGGTGACGGGTCCCAACAACCACACATTTTACGGACTGAAGGGTCCTTAAACTCATGGATTACGATGTCCTTAAACTTCATAGACTACGATGTTTTTAAACTACGGACTGTGGGGTCCTTAAACTCATGGACTACGATGTCCTTAACCTGGACTTTGGGGTCCTTAAACCCATGGACTACGATATCCTTAACCTGAACCGAGATGTCCTTAAACTAGCAATGGACCGAGATGTCCTTAAACTAGCAATGGACCGAGATGTCCTTAAACTAATCGACCGAGATGTCCCTAAACTAAACAACAGATCCCAATTGCTCTCTTGTTGGATCTAAATGATCCCGTTAAGTTGATCTTAGTCTAAAAATTAGATTAACGTGTCCTTATTATAAGTTTAAGTTGATCTTAGTTTCAAATGAGACTAACGTATTCTTAAACCCAACCCTCAAACCCAATCTAAGAAGATACGGATTTGGACTAATCCACACCCTACGGGCGACAACATAAATTAGTCTCCGTATACAATCCACGGGCAACCACAAACAAAACAAACACCCACGACACGAAATGACCATCTGGAGAAGGAAAAAGTGGTTATCGCGATGCGGTAGCATAATTAACTGCAGGGGCTTGCGCCTACAGGGAAGAGCGTCCCCACAATCAAAAACCCCTCACCGTGAGGGGGAATCTGACGAAGTCTGCTATATCGGCCGCATCCGTTTAAACCTTCGATACATGGTGCCATAAATTAACTTGGTATCTTCGGAGAGGTGGACGGATAACATCAATTAGCATCTTCTCCGAAATTCAGGTGAGACACCCGCAGCATCTTCGTCCGCGTGTTTCAGCGGGGAACAGATTCTGGTACAGGTTAGTCTGTAGACCTGAGATCGTCATAGAGTCTTGTGTGATTCCCACTGTGCTTTGATTTCCACCTTACCACGTTCAAGAGAATGTGCAAAAAGGTAGCTTTTGGGTACAGTCCCGAATCAAATGGAGGCAATGAGCGATAGGAGGGGTTTCGTCTCTCCCGGTATTGGGGGTTGATGTTGCGCTGTGTTCGATTGGATATAACTGGAAGTCCCTGGCCAGGGCTGATATGGAGATCTACTGGTAAGTGTTATCAGTAGCTTCTCGACCTGTTATGAGCCTCATATCGACACGACTTATCGGTCACTGGGGTCTGACGTTTACCAACCCTAGACTGGATATGCGACATATCAGACGAAGAAACCGGACTGTACGGTAGTGTTACTGATTGGATTTACAGGAGTTAGAGCAGAATTGCTTGTTGATCTTCTGATCGCTCAATATCCGGGTGACCGTTACGTTTAGCTGACCGCTTGTAGCTTGTTGGTGTTTGATGTGATCATCACCTACTGCCGGCGTATTGACGAGTCTTTAGAGTCCTACATAGAGTTTTCCTGGCTCAGGCAAAACGGAGTAGGAGCATATATGTGATATGTGCGGGATCGAGATTGATACGAGTATGTGATACCGTATTCTATTCTCGCGATATGTGATATCGGCCAGTTATATGTAATATAGCCGGGTTATCGGATCAAGTGTTGATTCGATGAAATAATATATAATATATGTATTTGTGTGTGTGTGTGTGTTATATGCTCACTTAAATATTTATTATTCTCACTTATGATGCATTTAACATATATGTGATATATGTTTATTGTGTTGTTTTCTTTTGTCACATAAATATTATATATGTGATATATAATATTGTGATATGCTAGGTTATACATGCAATAAGGATGTATGAGAATTATACCATGCTACATATAATGTTTGGTTTTAAATTCTTAAGTAAGTCAAAAATGTGGAAATGAGTCATGGTGGAAGCTTCGTGAAGCTTGTTCATAACCATTGACAAAGTCCACCCTTTTTGTTTTGCTTAAAATATTTTCTAACCCAACCATGACACATAGCCATGATTAACTCTCTACAAGGTTTAAGTATTCACATATACTAATCAAGGGTTGCGTTTCTAACCTTATCTCATTCATTCATCTTCTTCTTCCTCATCTCGTTTTCGCACTCTAGATTTTGAGATCAAGAAGAAAAATAGTGAGAAATCAAATACTAAAATGAGCTAAATTCCTACTTCCTCATCCTCTTCTATACTAGCCATATATATTAGTGTGTTAGCTTCACTAGTTTCTACTTAGTGAAGAGATACTTTGAGTTTGTGTTTCCTCGAAGTAGATTGTAATACCCTAGTTCATTTATACCAGTTCTAGTTCATGTATTTCTTTATTTATGGTATTTTCTTGATTTATTGTGTTTTTGGTGCGAATAGTGTATTTGACATTTGTATTTGCATCCGATCCGACCCACGTGCTTGAAACCAGTCTTGATTCATGTTTATGATTTATCCTGACCTGTTACATGGACTCGTGCACTTTCATTTTAATTTATACATCTTAAATACTGGCATTTTATCTGGCATTTGCATTTTTACAATATAACATTTTAAGTCACATAAAATATTTTAAAAATACATTGCATGGCCTGCATGATACCCCTAGCCCCGTGGTAGCATCCGCGCATCTTGTTCTCATCCCGTTCAGTGAAACGAACTTGTTTGGATGGCTACGCGCATGTGCGTACATCCGTTCTTGGGGATATGCATTTTTCGTTATTCGGACATTCATTTTTTATTTTGGTCGACATGTATATTTTTCGTATTTTAAAACTGAATTTTAGACCCGACCCGGGCATGTTTTGGACTATATTTGTATTTACCAGAATATCAAATTTTGTTTATATAATATTAATTTTATAAATTGATACAAATTAAAATTTTGTTAACTAATAAAAGATTTTTTTAAAATTTAAATCTAAACTAATTTCCTAACAAACTAACAACCCCTTTCTCTCTCTCTCTCCTCTGCATATATATATATATTTATATATTTTTTATTTATTTAATTTTTTCTTTCCTTATTTAATACACGACCTCTTCTTCTTACTTCTTCTTCTTCTTTCTTCTTTCTTTTTTTTGATCTTGTTTCTTGATTCCGGTGATCACCACCGGAGCCGTGCTCGTCGCTGACGATCCGAGTGATCCAGTGAACGTACCTAACTTGTGTGATCACCCTCGTGCGTTGTTTAGAACTGTTCCGTGTACCGTGCACGCATCGCGACATTTCGCCGATGAAGGACGATCCGTACACATCCGTTCTTGTTCCGTCTAGGCAAGTTAATCTTGCTACATGCTATATAACTCATTATATACCTATTTAAATAAATACCACATATGTATTTTAAATCAAGCATCTCATGTTTCATATTACAGACTTTCGACGTTCCATTTACATTTGTATAGTGCATTTCAGATTTAGGGCATGCAAATCAATCTTAATTACATGCTACATTACTTTAGACGCATCTATTTTAACAAATGGAATACCTGTATTTAAAATCATGCACCCCATGTTTAGTTTTATAACTTTTCGATGTTCCGTTTGCATCCATTCATATCATTTCAAATCTAGGTCATGAAAACTTATCTTGTTACATACTATACTATCATATACTGCATCAAATTGAATAGTTACATTTCATATTGTTTAGTTATATATTCCGCACTTGTTAGTTTATCATTTTACGATTATGTGATACCCGTTTGCATTCATATCATTTAAAATATATATCGTCATAATATTTCTTATTATTATCTTTAATTAGTTTATAATCTTCATTTTATAACATTATACATTTGAAAATATTATAGTTTACACATGAAACGTCGTTGAAAAGCGGATACGACAAATCTGAAATTTACTGTACACTTTACCTTATAAAATTCATTATAAATCATAGAAAAATCATTAGCATACGTTCTTTAGTTCGTTACGAAGCTAACTCAGAATACTATAACTCAATAAAATATTTACTTGCAAAATAAATTGTTTAAATAATGTAAAATGAAAATGAAAATATCTATAAACTGCTGTCCAGGAAAATTCCAGCAGCAAACTTTCAATTTCGAATGTTCATAAATTTTTGTAGGAACAACCTGAGATGGTTATACTTATAAAAATGAAAACCTTATTGAATTATATTTGTTTTGGTATAAGACACGTCTCTTTTGGAGAACGTTTGTTATTTTTAAGCTATTTTACAAATCAGGGTGACGCTAAATTTCTAAACGGAACTTTCTTGTGCATGGTTAATCAATACCACTTTTATAGTTATTAATCGGTTTAAATATGTTATCCATGTTAATATTATTATATCAATACCTATTTAATAAATAATAGTGCTTGTGTTTTAATATTCAACAAATTTTACCGATTTACAGTTTTATAGTATCTGTCTGTATCCGTACGGTTTATTACATATCTAGTTGCACGCCGAGACCATATTATTTCATGTTACTGTTTTATTAGTACTCTATAATTGATTTTGTGCACTCATACTTGTTACATTTTGATTATGAGCACCCACTCGACACTTGTGCACTACCTGACATGACCCGATACACTACTACTGGCATGACTTGATACCTGTGCACTACTTTACACGACTTGATGCATATACACCACCTGACATGACCTGATGTACCACAGCTTGACATGTTACCTGATCTTGTTACTAATGCCGACAATCTTGACATGTTGTCCCTACGGACATTTCCTGTTGTCTATACAGACAAACTTGTCCCTGCTTGATACTGTGTTGGCATTAGTCTCAGATTTATAAATACCTGACTTACACACATAACTTGGGGGTATGGGAAAATCAAGAATGTAGCTGAACGTAACTCAAATGGCTATTATATCATTTTACCGTGGTCCCATGGGGAATGAACGGGACATAGACTCACAGTCTATCACATCATTTTACCGTGGTCCCGTGGGGAATGAACGGGGCATAGACCGATGGGTTACGATGAGGATTATATTAATTGATTTCGAATAACTTTAGAGTAGATAACCCTATAGCACAGTTTAGACTACTCACTGCACTTCACCTGTTTATATCCTGTTCACTAATCTATATTCATGTTACGGTTTACTTGCTACTGATGACTTGTTACTGTTCATACTTCATGCCTGCATATTTCATCACATCCTGTTTACTTAGAATTATTGATATTTTGACGCACTGACGTCTGGGTTTTGCATGGCCCGGATCCCTTATCTTTATCGCAGGCTGTCCAGGAGTATTTTGATCAACAGGCCAAGCAGTGAGGACCAGTTATTAGTTTAGTTTAGTTTCCTTTCAGTATTTTCATTCCTAATGTGAGCCCGCATTATGGGACGTACATTCCAGTTTATTATTATATTGGATCTTTTTGCTTCCGCATTATTTTTATTCTTGACTCGTTATTCTGGCTCATGGACATGTATTAGATGGTTGTTTATTATTTTACTGTTCTTTATATCTCTACAGCCGTAATGTGACCGTGGAGGGATATTTCCTATCCACGGGTAGCATGTTTGGCTCTGTCGCGTGCCTATCTTAGCGCATTCTGGGAAGCGGGGCGTGACATAGATCATCACAGACTTTGAAGACTTCAAGCAAGGATGTATCGTATATCTTGTGGAGCCTCTCAAGAGTTCGGGAGCTCGTTGATCGCAGCGAAGGGACCACTACTTGGACCTTGTGAAGTGAAGGAGCGGACTACAAAGGTTGTAATCCCTAATCACTTAGTTATAAAGTTGTTTACATACATGTTAACCCTAATTCTCTAGTTCGATTACTTGGTTGGTTTGTTTAGCACCCTAAAAATTTTAATATAGCATGTTTGATACTTGCCAAAACCTTCAAAAAGTGCTAAGCTAACCCTACAGTGGTATCAGAGCCAAGCTAGAGCATTAGGAATTGTCTAGACGAAATTAGAATTCCGATCGAACTCCGAAAACCCGATTTGGACCCCCTCTCTGGAAATTTTTCCAAAAGTTGGATTTTTCCATGTTAAAAATATTCAGAAAATCATGCAGGGAATTCTATAGACACACCTGAAGAATGAAACCTTAACTCGTCAAAGTGACCGCGGATCCACGGTCAAAACATGGTTTTGGCGGCGGATCCGCGGCGCCACTTGAGAGCCTTGGGTCGGACCCTTCAGCTGTAGGTCCGTAGGAACCGTGGTATGTTTCTGGTTAATTTTAACAGTGCTCAAGTGTTGAGCTCTCTGGAAAATTTTAGGAATTTGTTGAATCGATCGAATTGTCTAACTTCGCCTAACTATCTATGATTGTGATACAATATGTGGAATTCATATAGTTAGGCATGAAATCCGTAATATGTGATATTTCGGGTTTATGATGTCTAAGGTAATTGTGGATTCCAAATGTTGTAATTTTTCATTTTCTTTTCTGTAACCGTAAGTGTAATATGTGGTGTATCGCCGGTTTCGTTGCTATACATCAACGACAATTGGGATACACATATTTACTTACGTTGATGACATGAGATGTTACGTATTGTTATGATATGTTATATTGGATCGTCGTGATTAGAATAGCCGGGGTTTTATGAAAGATGAGAGTTTTTATTTTCATTCATGTAAAATTCATTGTATGTAATATTCTTTTATTGGGGCACTTCCGGGTTAAGGATGATGTCACCATTGTTGTATATTATTTACTTTTCTGCATTAGGATAGACCCAAAGCGGGGAGCACAAGTAACCAGATTCTAGGGTCCAGTGGGAAACCATCTCGAGGAGTCGAGATCAGGTCTCCTAACTCTAGAATTGGTAAGGTTGTTTGCCGCTCTCGTAGGGGTCTAGGGATGTGGGTTTGGCTATTCATCACGACCGTGGAATCCACGTTTTTACTGGCTTAAATAAAACACGGAATTCCTAATATATCCAATATTTCATATGTGATTTTTCTGCTGCTGATATTCTATGATGTGATCATTTTATATGTGTGAGACGAATGCTTATACTATATATATAATATATAAATATTATTGCTTTCGTTTCTTCTGTGATGCTTAGGAAGCATAAATGATAGGTTTCATTAATGAGATTAATGAAAAGAAAAGAGACCTAAAAGATATTGTAGAATCAAATTTTCAAAAAGGGTAGCTATAGTTCTTGCTTTGCATAGCGGTATTCCTTGTAGAATATCCAGCACCTTATTCGATAAGGAAAGAGCCGAGATCCCTTCACCGGGAGTGACCTCTTTAGCGAAACTAGCAGATACTACAACTCACTCGGTTTTGTTTTTGATTGCTTCTATAGTTCTTGCTTTGCATAGTGGTATTCCTTGTAGAATATCCAACACCTTATTCGATAAAGAAAGAGCCGAGATCCCTTCACCAAGAGTGACCTCTTTAGCAAAACTGGTAAAAGCCTCAAAAACACTCCTTTTCAAAATCACTTGTTTCTACAATAATATCAAGTTCATTACGCAAAAGGTTTTTATAAAAACCTGTCGTAGCCCTCCGTTATTTCAGATAAAGACTAGTTAGTATTCATGCTACGTTTGTTGGCATGCGTCAAGGCATAATGTACAGTAGCTGATTAGTACTAAGCTATTGCATGAGATGCGATTGGATTAGGGTATTCATACGGCGTTGTTTGGCATGCATCAAGGGTCGTACGGGTAGGTTTAATTCAATCAGGAAATGATAGGTTGAACTTGACTAGCGGACTATGGTTTGTTGGCATGCGTCAAGGTCATAGGACGCTAAGGGTAAAAAGAATTATCGGGAATTTCAAGTGTTGAGATTTTCAATGAGATTGCATACCTTCTATGAGATAGTTGGATCTTGATACCCACTGCGAGTAAAAGTTACTCCTGGGAAAGTTTTACACATGACAATTAGCCGATCAAGTAGGTGTCTAGAAAGGTGTTAACGGGGTTATGCCTCTGGGTAAACGAGATTTATTTTAATTAGGTCCGTGCGAAAGCACGGGGAACCTCCCTCAAACTACCAACACTAGCCTGGCTGAAAAATTGGCGAACTTGTAAAGTATAATTAATCCCGGCTAGTCTTACCTTTTATGGTTTGAAGGAAGATTTAATAAAAGTAGTAGGAGACATCCTGATTAGATAAGATAATAACCAATCTAATCTTGCAAGAGCATACATTAAAGTGTTTTCTTCTCTCTCTCTCCAGGTAGCGACCATGTCAGACCTTAATCAAGATAATAATATGAATGTATTGACTGAACCCGCTTGTTATACTAAGCAGGGGAACGTTGGTTCCGTTCTTTCATATAATTTTTATAAGACTGAACAGGAAATAGGGGAATGCCAGAATTCTCATGCCGCCCAGACGAAGAATAAGCATGTTGATGCATCTTCTTCGGGTGTGTTTGTTATCGAGAACTGTTTCTCAGTTCACTCTACGTCCTGGGTATTAGATACCGAATCAGGATCCCACATATGTAATATGTTGCATGGGCTAAAGAGAGGTAGAGAACTAGAAATGGGTGATCATTCTGTAAAAATAGGGAATGGTGCAAATGTTGCAGCCAAACCAGTTGGCGAATATCACCTTGTATTACCAAGTGGTAATACATTGATTCTGAATGAATGCTATTACATAACGAACATAATATGCAACATTATATCAGTTTCTGTATTAAGTAAAGAAGGATATAATTTTATAGTACAGGATAATGTTATGAACATCTTACTGAATCAAAAGTTGATTGGATTTGGCTCGTTAAATAATGGCATATATGTTCTAAATCAAACTACAGTTCTTAATGTGCAAAACACACACAAGAGGAAGAATTCAGAAATAAACGAATCCTGCTTGTGGCGTTGTAGACTAGGTCATATTAGTGCGACACGACTAGCTAAGTTGCATAAGGATGGATACTTGAATCCGTTCGAATTATCATCTTATGAAACTTGTCATTCATCTCTCAAAGGCAAAATGACCAAAACTCCGTTTAGTGGACACGGATAAAGAGTTACGGAACTCTTGGGACTGATAAATAGTGATGTATGTGGTCCCATGTCTACACATGCCAGGAATGGTTCCTCGTACTTCATTACATTCACTGACGATCTCTCAAGATAAGGACATATATTCCTATTGAAACGCAAGTCTGAAGCTTTTGAGAAATTCAAAGAATATAAGAACGAAGTCAAGAACCAAACGGGTAAAAGTATTAAGATCCTTCGATCTGATCGAGAAGGAGAATACTTGAGCAATGAGTTCCTGAATTATCTAAAAGAGAATGGGATTCTCTCTCAGCTTACTCCTCCGTATACACCACAGCACAATGGTGTATCGAAGCGGAGGAATCGCACCTTATTAGATATGGTGCGCTCTATGATGAGCACAGCTGAGTTGCCTATTTCCTTTTGGGGATATGCACTGGAGACAGCTGCAGACCTATTGAATATGGTTCCCACCAAATCTGTGCCTACCACTCCATATGAGATGTGGAAAGGAAAGAGACTATATCTTAATTATGTTAAGATATGGGGTTGTCCGGCATATGTGAAAACTCAAAATCCGGATAAGCTCGAGGCAATGTCAGTTCTGTGCAAGTTTATAGGATATCCCAAATATTTGCAAGAGTATATCTTCTACCACTCCGAGGAAGAAAAGGTGTTTGTTTCTCGACATGCCATCTTTTTAGAAAAGGAATTTCTTAAGGAAATTAGTGGCAAAGAGGTAGAACTGGAAGAAGTTCCAGCAGCACAGGCTACAACTGATGATTTGGTGGAACCAGAGAATTCAATAGTTCCCAACAAACCTGAGTCGCTCCGCCGATCTAGTAGGGCTCCTCATCCACCAGAGAGATACTACGGTTTTCTCATTGATGGTGGGAGTGAGGACTGCATCATGGAAGATGATGACCCGACTAGCTTCGAGCAGGTCATCACGAGTGGCGACTTTGTGAAATGGCAGGATGCAATGCGATCTGAGATGGAATCCATGTACACCAACAAAGTATGGACTTTGGAAGTTGTTCCTGAAGGGGTAAAACCCATTGGGAGCAAATGGATCTTTAAGAAGAAACTTGGTGTAGATGGAAAAGTTGAGACTTTCAAAACTAGACTTTTTGCATAGGGTTTTCGTCAACGACCAGGTGTGGATTATGACGAAACCTTTTCTCCAGTGGATATGCTTAAGTCCATCTGGATCTTACTTTCCATTGCTGCATACCATGACTACGAAATCCGGTAAATGGATGTTAAGACCGCTTTTCTAAATGGTGATTTAGAGGAGTGCGTGTACATGACTCAGCCAGAGGGTTTCGTAGACAGTGGGAGCAGCGGAAAGATGTGCAAGCTGCTTAAACCCATCTACGGGTTAAAGCAGGCATCATGGAGTTGGAACATCTCTTTTAATGTTGTAGTCAAAGAGTTTGAATTCATCAAAAACGTAGATGAACCTTGTATATACAAGAAGGTAGCAGAGAGTAAGGTTGTCTTCCTCATATTGTACGTGGATGACATACTCTTGATAGGAAATGATGTTCCTATGCTGCACTCGGTCAAGCTCTTCTTATCACAAAGATTCTCAATGAAAGATCTAGGTGATGCCTCCTGCATTTTGGGGACAAAGATCTATAGAGATAGATCTAAAAGAATACTGGGATTGTCCCAATCTAGGTACATTGATACCATACTAAAGAGGTTTAGTATGGAAGAATCCAAGCGTGGGAATCTACCCATGATCTCTGGACTCACTCTCTCCAAAGAGATATCTCCTAAGACTGATTTGGAGAGAGCTCGCATGCAAGGGATACCCTATGCTTCGGCAGTAGGCTCTATCATGCATGAGATGCTATATACCAGACCCGATGTAGCATACTCACTAAGTGTAGTGAGTAGATATCAAGCAGATCTAGGAGAGAGTCACTGGATAGCTGTGAAGAACATTCTCAGGTACTTGAGAAGGACTAAAGAGATGTTCTTGGTGTATGGTAACGGAGAACTCCAAGTGGAGTCCTTTACCGATTCGAGCTTCCAAAGTGATAAGGAATACTCTAAGTTGCACTCGGGATATGTCTTTACCCTCAATGGAGGGGCGGTTTGTTGGAAGAGTTCCAAACAGGAAACCGTGGTAGACACGACGATGGAGGCTGAATACATTGCTGCCAACGATGCTGCCAAAGAGGCTGTCTGGATGAAGAAGTTCACTACCGAACTTGGAGTGGTTCTGTCCATTGAGCATCCAATACCTTTGTATTGTGATGACAATAGATCTGTGGCTTTGGCCAAGGAACCCAGATCCCATCAGAGATCCAGGCATATTCTGAGGCGGTATCACCTGATCCGGGAGATAGTTGATCGCCGAGAGATCGAGGTCAGGAGAGTTGAAACGAAGGACAACACTGCGGATCCACTCATGAAGGCCATACCCCAGATACATTTTGAGAGACTCTTCGGGTTGTTGGGTATGAGAGGCTACAATAGCTGGCCTTAGTGCAAGTGGGAGATTGTTAGTTATGTATATGCCCTAGAGGCCATTGCTGTACATATGATGTATATTATAGTGGATGCTTAGATATATATAGAGAGGACTATCTTGCTCGATATGATAGTATGCTATCTAGTTTTACTTTGTCTTAACATGTTGAATGGTATTGGGTTACTGTCTTTCTCTCACATGTTGATAAAGCCCTTAGGATATGTACTTGACTACTGGGACTATGATGAAGATCATACCAGTGGGGCCAGGGTAGTCTACGAGTACATCCTATAACTGTTTCTAGTCGAGAGTGTATCGAGACAGGACATCGATACTTCAGAGTAGACTAGCGTATACGTATCTTGACCCATATGATGGGCAATGGATGATCCCACATCCATTGGTGTTTGACATCATAGATGGTATACGGGTGCTCAGTGGAGACTGGGTACACTGAACGGACTCGCCGAGAACTCCTTGTTGGTATTATACCTATCGTCAGATAGCAGTTCTCTGGTGACACTGGTACAGGTTAGTCTGTAGACCCGAGATTGTCATAGAGTCTTGTGTGATTCCCACTGTGCTTTGATTTCCACCTTACCGCATTCAAGAGAACGTGCAAAACGGTAGCTTTTGGGTACAGTCCCGAATCACATGGAGGCAATAAGCAATAGGAGGGGTTTCGTCTCTCCCGGTATTGGGGGTTAATGTTGCACTGTGTTCGATTGGATATAACTGGAAGTCCCTGACCAGGGCTGGTATGGAGATTTACTGGTATGTGTGTAGGGTGTTTTTCGTCACCCCATTGAGATGGGAATACGCGTACGCTTGTCAGGCGTACTACAGATTCCCCCTGCCTAGGGTAGGCCAGGGTTTAATGATTGTGGGGATCCGAATCTCCGGCAGCCGTGGACTAAGCTGCCGTTAATTACCCCTTGCTTTTGGGGCGAGGGAACCTCCGATTAACGGGTTAAACTGGTCATGCGAACTCAATGTGTGGTGTGCGTGTGTTTTGTTTTTAAAAAAAAGGGTTTTGGATATATCGGGAGCCACGCAGAGTTTTTACGGGGGTCCCGCTACCCGGATAGCGGGCTGGGGGTCAAGGGGGCTAGCAGCCCCCTTGCGGGGTTCGGGGCAGCGCCCCGGCCCCAAAAAAATTTTTGAGGGGGAAAGTGTGGCGGAGTATGAGTATGCGTACATTTGTATACATATGTATATATATACATGTATATATAAATAAAGGGGAAAAAGGCATCCAAAAGATGCGTGGAGCCAGCGCCTAGGCGCTTGAGCGCAAGCGCGCCACGTGTCGGCACGGGGGCGACTTGCGCTGGAGCGCAAGCGCGCCACGTGTCAGTACCGGGGGGACTTGCGCTCGAGCGCTTGCGCTCGAGCGCAAGAGCACCACGTGTCGGCACGGGGGCGACTTGCGCTCGAGCGCTTGCGCTTGAGCGCAAGAGCGCCACGTGTCACGGGGGCGACTTGCGCTCGAGCGCAAGCGCGCCACGTGTCGGCACGGGGGCGACTTGCGCTGGAGCGCAAGCGCGCCACGTGTCGGCACGTGGGCGCTCTGTGCTTGAGCACCGGCAAGAAAAAGAGGCCTTTGGCCTAAAAGATTTCTCTGAAGAGAAATCAGAGAGGAGTTGGACTCCTGAGTGTGTTTTTCTTCCTTTTTTTGGGGATTTAGTGAAAGATGTTGTTCTTCTTCCTCCTGTTGTTTGGCCGGATCTTGAAGATCAAGGGATGTGAGATATCAAAATCTCTCCTTTTTGAGATCTGATGGCAGATCTGAGTTCCCCTTAATGGGTTTTGTGGTGGAAAACTATTTAGTTTTGAAAAAGGAAGAGTAACACTCTTGATTAATTCAAAAAAGAAGGTTTTGGAACCTTGAAGATGGAAGCAGGAGCTCAGCTCTGAAACTTTTTTTTTTGAGAGAGAAAAAGTTGTTGAGATATTTTCATTATCTTAGCCTTTATAGGCTATACACTTTACACATAGCCCCTTGGGCTTCACAAAATGGCATTTTTGCCTATCTCATGGCTCATGTGCCATTTCTTTTTGCACATAAGCCATGGGCTTTACAAAAATTTGGCTCTATGCCTATTTTCTTACATTTATCCATAAAATAAAATAAAAGAAAATGCAACAAAATTATTTATTACAAAAATTTTATCTTGGCGTGGGGGAGGCCGGCCGCTTCATGTTCGGGCTCGACCCGGGCATGGGCCCACTGGGTCTGGGCTTGGGCCCATTTGGCTTGGGGTTGACTTGGATTTTGACTTGGTCAACCGGGGTGTAAATTTTTACCCCAACAAATTGCCCCCCATCAATAAATGCACACCACATATGTGGGTCGTGTGCATGAAATTGATGAATCTTCTTTCACGTGGAGGCGACTTGATTTGGTTCCCACCTTTTGGGAAGCTGGCACTGCCTTTTTTACGACATGGACGGTCGATGCTTGACATGACTCCGAGAGGGAGTGTCCGTGATAGACGTTTTCCCTGGCCCGGAGTTATCTGGTTCCCGCTTTGTAGGAATCCTGCGCTGCCCTTTTTGCAACTTGGACGGTCGGTGCTGCCCTTTTAGCGACGTGGATGGTCGATGCTGCCCTTTTAGCGACGTGGACGGTCGACGCTGCCCTTTTTGCGACTTGGGCGGTCGGTTCTACCCTTTTTGCGACGTGGACGGTCGGTGCTGCCCTTTTAGCGACGTGGACGGTCGGTGCTGCCCTTTTAGCGACGTGGACGGTCGTTGCTGCCCTTTTAGCGACGTGGACGGTCGGTGCTGCCCTTTTAGCGACGTGGACGGTCGGTGCTGCCCTTTTAGCGACGTGGACAGTCGATGCTGCCCTTTTAGCAACGTGGACGGTCGGTTCTGCCATTTTTGCGACTTGGACGGTCGGTGCTGCCCTTTTAGCGACGTGGACGGTCGGTGCTGCCCTTTTAGCGACGTGGACGGTCGGTGCTGCCCTTTTAGCGACGTGGACGGTCGGTGCTGCCCTTTTAGCGACGTGGACGGTCGATGCTGCTCTTTTAGCGACGTGGACGGTCGGTTCTGCCATTTTTGCGACTTGGACGGTCGTTACTGCCCTTTTAGCGACGTGGACGGTCGGTGCTTTATTTGACTTGCTTTGCTTCTTGCAGTGTCAGGGGTAGACTTGACTTGCTCTGCTTCTTGCGGTGTCGAGATTGGATTCTGACTTGCTTCGCTTTCTGCAGTGTCAGAGTGAAAGTTGACTTGTTGATTTTGATTTGGGTTGACATCAGCATCGCTATACTGGAATATGGTACCAGGAGCGAATCATCATCTGTCATTGAGAGGATTTTGGGATTTCGGTTTTTGTTTGGCATCTGCATTGCTGCACTGGAATAATGCCAGGAGCAACTCATCATTTGCCCCGAGAGAATTTGAGAATTGATGGCTTAGGAGGCAGGTTTAGATCCCTATCACCTAAGACTTTTCAATTTTATGGGCCGTGAGGGTCCCATAAAAGCATTTTCTCCCTACGAGTCGAAAGAATCTCGTAGGTGTATTTTCTCCATAGGAGTCGTGGGGACTCCTAAGGGTGTTGCTCCTTTGTGAGCCGTAAGGATCTCACGCGGGAATTTTCTCCTCTCAAAGTCGAGAGGACTTTGAGAGTGCATTTCATCTCCTTTCTTTTTTTACGAGTTTGCGCCCTTTCGGGTTTTCACAGACTCACCGGTAGTCCTGCTGTTTTTACTCACGGAGCCCTTTCGGGTTTTCATCCGTGCCCGTTTTGCTTGTGGATATACCGTTTATTTTTTTTTTATTTTTATTTTTTTCTTTTTCTATTTTTTTTTTTGGAGAGATCGGGATTGTTTTACGCCCGTGGATTGTATACGGTTTTGCAGGATGTATGATCCAGACCGTAGGGCCGAAAAAATTTCAGGGCTTTGTTGGCGTCTGCATCGCTGCACTGGAATGTGGTACCAGGAGCGACTCATCATTCGCCGTTTGGGGACTTGGAATTTGGATCTTGTTTGGCATCAGCATTGCTGCACTGGAATAATGCCAGGAGCAACTCATCATTTGCCTTGGGAGGACTTGGGATTTGGGTTTTTGGTCGGCATCAGCACCGCTAACACTGAAGCGAAATGCCAGGAGCGACTCATCATTTGCCGTTGCCCGTTGGGGAACGATGGCTTAGGAGACAGGTTTGGGTCCCTATCACCTAAGGCTTTTCAATTTTATGGGCCGTGAGGGTCCCATAAAGCATTTTCTCCCTACGAGTCGTAAGGATCCCGCAGGTGTATTTTCTCCTTAGGAATCGTGAGGATTCCTAAGTGTGTTGCTCCATTGTGAGTCGTAAGGATCTCACGCAGGGGTTTTCTCCTCACAAGGTCGAGAGGACTTTGCGAGTGTATTTCATCTCTTTTCACGAGTTTGCACCCTTTCGGGTTTTCACAGACTCGCCGGTAGTCCTGCTGTTTTTACTCACGGAGCCCTTTCGGGTTTTCATCCGTGCCCGTTTTGCTTGTGGACATACCGTTTATTTATTTCTTCTTCTTTTTTTTTTCTTTTTCTTTTTTTTGCTGCTGGTGGGACTTTAAAAGTAGTCTCACCGGCAGGATTTAGGAGAAATAGGGGTCATTTACGCCCGTGGATTGTATACGGTTTTGCAGGATGTCTGATCCAGACCGTAGGGCTGATGTGCTCAATTCGCCTGCGACTTGGAGCATTCATGTGTAGTATTTCTTGAGATATCGGCCATTGATGGGTGGCATGGGCCTTTCTCCCTCGGCACTTATTAGTTGGTAGGATCCTCCGTCGAACACTTTCTCGATGACGTATGGTCCTTCCCAGTTCGGCTCGAATTTTCCCTTGGCATGTCGATTGGGGATGATCGGTCTTTTGAGGACCAACACCAATTCACCTTTCTTGAAAGCGTGGAGACGGGTTATCTTGTCATAGGCCCGTGACATTTGGGCTCGGTATAGCTCTAGATTTTGCTGCACCGCGAGCCTCTTTTCTTCGAGGGCATCGAGTTCTTCAAGTCGAAGGGGCACGTTTTCCTCTTCTGTCAACTCATGCTGAACGGCCATTCTTAAGCTTGGAACTTCGACTTCGAGGGGGAGGACAGCCTCCACTCCGAAGAGCAATGAGTATGGAGTGGACTGAGTTGAAGTACGCTGCGTGGTACGATATGCCCACAAGGCCTCGTGAAGCTTGAGATTCCAGTCTCTCTTGTTGGCTGAAGCATTTTTCCTCAGGAGCTTGCATAGAGTCTTATTGAAGGCTTCGGCTAGCTCATTGGCCCTTGGATTATAGATGGAGGAATATCTCCAGTCTATCTTATGCTGGGTAGCGAACCTTGAGACATTGAAGCTCTTGAAAGAAGGCCCGTTGTCAGAAATGATTCTTCTTGGTGTACCGAAGCGGTATAGAATATTATGCTGGAAGAATGCCAGAATATCTTTTGTCTTGACTTCTTTTAGCGGGACAGCTTCAGCCCATCTGGAGAAGTAGTCTGTCGCGGCCAGTATGAACCGGTGGCCTTTAGATGACGGAGGATCAATTGGGCCAACAATGTCGGTGCCCCAGACTTCGAAGGGCCACGACGCCACTGTAGGATGCAATGGATTGGGATGCTTGTGAATAAAATCACCGTGAATTTGGCAGATATAACATTTCTTTGCATGCTCTCCGCAATCTCGTATCATGGTGGGCCAGTAATACCCAAGCCGTTTGATTTGAAGTCGCATCTTGGGGCCAGATTGGTGGGCACCGCAAACGCCCGAGTGGACATCTTTCATGACCTTTTGGGCTTCGGCCAATGACAGACACCTGAGCCAGAGTTGGTCATATGACCTGCGGTATAACGTGTCATTTACAAACACGTATCGGAGAGCTCTTTTCTTCAGCTGAATCCTCGCAGATTTTTCTTCGGGCAGCTTGTCGTATCGGAGGTACTCTATGAAGGGTTCTCTCCAATCGGGCTCGTCTTGGATGATCGAAGCTTCTTCCGCAGGACTGCTCTTCTGTTCCGCGCTTTCCTCTTCTCGTAGAGAGACTGGGGGTAGAATTTTCCGGCTCCTGACTGTGATCAGAATTTCGTCCATGTCAGGATCAGCCAGCTCCTTGGCCAAGCGAGCGAGTACATCAGCCTTTCCGTTCAACGCTCTAGGGACTCTCGTTAGTTCAATATGAGTGAACCGTTTCATGAGTTCCACCACTCGACCTCTGTACCGAGCTAACTCGGGTTTGTATATCTTATAGTCGCCACTTACTTGGTTGACGACAAGCTGGGAGTCACCGTAGACTCGTAGCCGACGGATTTCCATTTCTACGGCAAGCTCCAAACCAGCTATCAGAGCTTCATACCCAGCTTCATTGTTTGTCCGAGGCTCGGTGAGAGCAAAAGAACGCCGTAGGGTTCCCATTGATGGTGTGATGAACACCAATCCTATCCCTACTTTTATCTCCGGGATGCTTGATTTACTGGAGGTCCTTATTGACGAGGCTCCATCGAAGTAGAGCTCCCAACATGGCTCATCTTCCTCGAGGTGCAGCACTTGTTCATCGGGTAACTCACAATTTAGCGGCGACCCTTCTGGTATGGGATGAGCAGCGAGAAAGTCTGCAAGAGCTTGCCCTTTTACTGCTTTCTGAGGAGTGTAAACTATGTCAAACTCGAGTAGCATAACAGCCCATCTTGCCATTCTGCCGGCTAGGCTCGCTCTGGTAATCAAGTGTTTGAGCGGGTCGACCTTGGAGATCAGCATAACCCGATGAGCAAGCAGATAGTGCCTCAGCTTCTTCACAGCAAATATCAGAGCCAGGCATTGCTTCTCGATTGGGGAATAGTTGTGTTCCGCCCCGACTAGAGTTCGACTGAGGTAGTAGAGGGCACTTTCTTTTCCCTCCTCGTTATTCTGGACAAGGAGCGCACCGAGTGACTCGTCCAGCGCGGCAGTGTAGAGAATCAGCGGTTTATTTGGGATGGGAGCGGCCAGCACTGGAGGGTGCAATAAGTATTGTTTGATGCTTTCGAACGCTGCTTGACATTCGGCATCCCAGATAAAAGGAGCTCCTTTCTTCATGAGCTTTGAGAAGGGCCTACATTTCCCCGATAAATTTGAGATAAACCTCCGTATATACGCGAGCTTGCCTTGAAAAGATCTTAACTGCGTCAGACTCTTCGGAGGGGGCATCTCCATGATGGCCTTTATCTTTGATGGGTCAACTTCGATCCCTCGATGCCGGACTATGAAGCCCAGGAATTTTCCCGACGACACGCCAAAAGCGCATTTCAGAGGATTCATCTTTAAGTCATATTCCCTCAGTCTGGTGAGAACGGTCCTAAGATCTTGGATATGATCGGCCTTGGCTTTAGTTTTGACGACCAGATCGTCAACATAGCATTCGACGACTTTATGGATTAGGTCATCAAAGATATTAGTCATTGCCCTTTGATATGTAGCACCTGCGTTCTTCAGTCCGAACGGCATTACCTTGTAGCAATATATTCCGATCGGGGTTCGAAATGCTGTGTGCTTCTCATCCTCAGACGACATCTAGATCTGATTGTATCCAGACGAGCCATCTATAAAGGTGAACAGTTCGTAATTTGAGGTGTCATCGACCATCATTTCCATGACCGGCAGCGGAAAGTCGTCTTTAGGACATGCCTTGTTGAGATCCCTGAAATCGACCCAAACTCGGATCTGCCCATTTTTCTTCTTCACTGGGACTATGCATACGATCCAGTCCGCGTATTTCTCTTCCCTGATGAAGCCGGCATCGATGAGCTTCTTAGTTTCCTCGATGACCTTTTCTTCTAGTTCCCTTCTCATTCTTCGAGGAGCTTGTTTGACTGGCTTAGCATCAGGAGATATAGCCAACTTATGTACGGCCACTTCAGGGGAAAGGCCAGGCATTTCTTTGTATGTCCACGCGAAGCAGTCGACGAACTCATGCAGCAGGGCAATTATTTGCGCTTTCATTTCCTCTGACAAGAGCGAGCTGATGTAGGTCGGCCTTGGATTATCGGGCGTTCCTAAGTCAATCTCGGTTAGCTCGTCAAAGGTTGCTTGTCCGCCATCTTCGAGCTCTTGAGGAGCTTCTTCTGGCTCGGCTATCTCGTCGTCATTATTTGATCTTTCGCTGACCTCACCAACATGGATCATATAGCACGCTTTGGAATCAGGTTGAATATAACCTATTCCCCGTCTGTCTGGAATTCGTCCATCGATGAGTGCTCGGACTTGGGGTGGATGCCATAGCCCTTCGTAAAACTTTGCTTCGGACTCCGTTTGATATAACCGGCATCTGCACTTTTTAAAGTATTCCCGCATCTCGGGCGCATAGTATCTGGGATTGAGAACGGCTCTTATGCCTCTCTCATAGGGAAGGCACGCGACAGAAAGATCGTCCGGGTGCACAACGGGGTTTGACCCATAAAACGGGATGCCCTTCTGTCCACTTTTCCTCCCGGGAACGTAGAAAGTTTTCAGCTGGTCCACGGTGGAGATTGATAATGCATCGAGCTCTTTGCACATTTGCTCTGGTACCCTTGTAACGACTAGGGATCCTTCTGCAACTTCGAAGGTCTCTCGTAGTTTCGCTTGTGGCGTGGGGGTCCAATCTGCACCGCTGTTGCACGACAGGTCCTCCTCCTCTGAATCTTCAGTGTCGCTGCCAAGATGAGGGCGGACTTTACTGCTAGATGGGGCTTCAGTGACGGATTCATCCGTATCGCTGCCGAAATGAGGGCGAGTTTTATGGAAGGACGAGCTTCCAGCGTCGGACTCATCAGTGTCGCTACCGAAATGCGGGCGCACTTGAGCATTTTTGCTTTTGAAAGTGACAGCCGGCGCAGATTTGCTTTTGAGCCTTGGGGCTGGTCTATCCTCAGTCAGTTGTAGCTTAGCATTTTAGTGGTTCATAAAGTACCGAGAATCCTCATACCGGACTTCATGCACACCGAACGGCTGAATGTCTCCGTCAATGCGTCTTTCTTCGCCATTTTTAGTATACTTCATGCATTGATGGAGAGTTGACGGAATGATGCCATAATCGTGGAGCCACGGCCGCCCTAAGAGAATCTTATAAGACGTGTCGGCGTCGATCACGTATATCTTAGCTTCAGTTTGCAGATCCCCGAATTTGATTGGCAGAGCTATGGATCCCAGAACTTGCTGGCAATTTTGGTTGAAGCCTTGAATGACAATCCTTTCCCTTGACAGGTGTCGGACGTCCATTGACAAACTCTTCAGAGTTCGCAAGTTCATGATGTTCACTGAGGACTCCGGATCAATCAATATGCGATTAATTCTATCTCCGTCGCTGTACCCGGTCACGTAAAGCGGCCGATTATGCTCAGCCGTTCCCAGTAGCAAGTCTTCATCCTTAAATGTGACTGCGGCGGCATACAAAGCGTGCTGGGCTTCTTTCATATTAATTTCCGCAAAGTGAGCCTGGTACCGCTCGGGGTTTTGTAGAGCATGGATGAGAACATCTCTGAGCTCTTTAGATAGGACCAAGGCGTCGTAGATGCTCAGGAGAGACGGAAGCTTCCGGAGATGTGTCAAGACATTATAGTCCACCAAGGAAGGACTTATGTTTTCATCAGCCGGTTCTCTGCCCTCTTCTTCATTAGCGACTTGTTTTTCCTTCCCTTTTGGGGCATTGCCGCGATTTGGCGGTAGAGCCCTGTCGCTTCTGAGCTGGATTTGATTGGTCGTTGTGGAGAGCTCTTCGTCCTCTTCGGGAAAACAGAGATCATCCTCGGAGTCGCTGCCAAGATGGATGGCGTAGCAGGTCACTACTGGGATCTCTTCATTGGAGTCTTCTTCTAACTCCTCCAGAATTTCAGCCGCTTGTACAGGGAAGAACTCATTCAATTGAATCAATGTTCTTTCCTTTTGTTTATATTCTTTAAGGGAATCGATATATTTTTGAATGGTCGATCTCCCTGCAGACTCTTTTTCGCGCCGAGCTGCACTTTTCTTCTTCTTGAGCTTCTTGGATTTTGAGCCTGATGGAGCCGCATTGGCAGCTGGACTGGTAGGCTTCCTCTGCCCTTCCCATTCTGTCCTGGGTTCTTTCCGAAGTAGCTTTATCATCTTCTTCGTCTTATTAGATATGTGCGTACTCTACGGAGGCCGCGATGAGTCCGTTTCATTTCTCAGGGCAGCGGGTTCGGCTGTCTGCTCCCAGAAGGCTTCAGTTTCTGTCTGTATAAAGTTGGTGGTTGCAACTTGATTGTTCACCAACACACTTTTGGACAGCTCGATCTCTCCAGCCTTGTACTGCTTCTCGACCCAGTCTTTGAAGATATAGCAATCCTCGATCGCATGGCTCACTACTCGGTGGTACGGGCAATACAGAGGATTGTCGGTCATTTTTGCTTCTTGGGGTCTTTTCGATTCCGGCAATTGTAGGCCGTTGTTCAAGGCATCTTTAAATATCTTGCGGACCTTATCCCTTCTGAAAGAGTAAATCTTGTTCTTTTTCTCCTCTAGGGAAGGCCCATCTCCTCCCAGCAATGGCTTTCGAGACCGGTTAGTTTTGGATTCGGCCGCCCTTCGCTTTTCTTCATTGTCGGACGCATTAAAGACATTGGTACTGCTGGAACTCCCGCTTCTGCGATTGTCGTCCCGCTTGCTTTTCCAGGTTTTGTCTCTCTGAGAGTCCGGCGGGGACTCTTGCTTCGAGCATTCCAGCATTTGGACTTTCTTGGTTAGCTCCTGAAACGTCTTGAGGCCTGCTGTACACAAGAATGGGACCATCCAATTGCTGAGGTTCCCAATGAGAAGGCTGACGGACTGGTCCTGCTCCAGCGGCGGTTCACACTTGACTGTGAGATTACGCCATCGGGCGATAAAGTCAGTGTTGCTTTCATTCTTCCCCGGTTTGGTCCTCACAAGGTCGGCAATGGAGATTTTATCACTGACGCTCATGAATCTTTGCCGGAACAGAGACTCCATTTGGGCAAAGGTAATGACGGACCCGTCTGGTATGCTCGCGTACCAGTCGAAAGCGACACCGGTCAGGCTGTTGACAAATTGACGAAGAAGGAGCGCATCATTGCCCCCTGTATTTCCGCACGATGCTTTGAAGTGGGCAACGTGCTGATTTGCATTCCCCGTTCCATCAAATCTTCCGAACTTAGGAATGACGTAGCCGCTTGGGAACTCAATCAGATCGTACTGCGCGGGATATGGCCGCCCACTACTGCCGATTTCTTTCTGAGCTTCAGCTTCGGCCACCAATGTTTTAACCTTGCTGGTGACCAAATCCATTATCCGATCCTGTGTTAGCGGGACAGTGCTATCTGGGGCCAAGGCGTCCCCAGAAGCGGAATGTGGCCGGCTTTCATGCGGCTCGACCAGTCTTGGTCCCGAAGGAACAGGCATTGGCTGCCTCGGATTGTCATCACCCGGCTGATTAATAGCGGCTTGTGCTTGATTGGGAGGTGCTCGAGCAATTTGAGCCGTGAGCTGCATTACCACGTTTGTTAAATCATCAATCTTCGAATAGAGCTTGGCCATCTCTTTGTCTTTGCTCCTGAGCTGTTTTCGAAGCTCTTGAAGCAGCTCTTGCTCCGCAATCCTGGGGCGGAAAGTCGGCTCTTCCTCGCTGTCCGAGCTTGACTCTGCATGGACCGAGGGGTCTTTCTGCCTATCATCCTCATCGAGAGGGTTTTCTTCATCTAGCGGGGGCGGCTGTTCTTGGGCGGCGGCAACCACATTCAGGCTAGATTGGGCTTGGGATGTGGTGGCCCCATCCTTGCTTTTGCTGCGAAGGTTGTCGCTGGGGCGCCCGCCCGCCATATAGACCGTATGGATGATATATCCGGCCGTCTTTCTATCATTGGCGGCTGATTTCACGGATCGTTGTCTTGACCCCCTTGTTTTGGTAGCTGGTAGTCGATTGAAGGCGGCTGGCCTAACTAGTTTCTCAAATGGTGCTGGTGCTTCTTTTCTGAGTTTGCCCCGCTGCTTTCGTGCGGCACAGAGCGCCTGATAGACCCTTGAAGAGACAGTGTCATACCTTTTCTGTTGGGGCCGGGACACGTCTCTTTGTGGCACTGTTCGGACCGCTGTCTTCTTGATTCTGGCGGTCATGGCATTTTTCTGAACCCACTTCAGGGGCTCAAAGGAATTGCTGATTCTTACGTCCGACTCAGCCGTCGTCGCGGGACAACCCTGCACTTGGAACTTCACACGATTCCATTTAGCCGAAGCCTTGGCCCTTTTGTTGGCTCGATACCTGAGCCGCTTCTGCCTTAACTTTTCTGTTCTAAGCATCTGGCAGACTTTGGCTCTTTGGGAAGACGCCGCAGACCGGTCGATGGAGGACATTGGAGATACGCTTGATTGTGCATTTGTTGGAGTCATCGCCTGAGCTCGTCCGCAACATTTGATTTTTCCCTTGGTACCGAAGTTCTTGCACCCTCCTGGAGCACCAGAGAATCGTTCAGATACCGTCTTGAGTTTCGGTTGTGGTGCCTTGGCGATCACGACATTCGGCCTCTTTCCCCTTGAGACCGGCTTGGCCACCTGTTCCGCCGGGATCTCCGCCAGATGAGCGCTTCCGGCAGGAAAGATGATGACGGAGCCAAACTGGCGGGGCGGTTCCTCCCACTGTCGACTGAGGCTTGCGGGGAGAACCACACGAGCGTTGATCTTGACCACGTACGGAATCGGGGTCACGTTGGAAGCTGAATTCGTCTGGGGAGACATTGTCGTCGAAAGTTGATTGCTGCACGGAAAAAGAACATCATTTCAGTATAGGCAATCGATATGTATATTGATTGAGTTCGCATGAACGTTTAACCCGAAATATGGGAGGAGAGATTGGTCCCACCGGGCGTGCCAGAATCTGTAGGGTGTTTTTCGTCACCCCATTGAGATGGGAATATGCGCACGCGTCTCAGGCGTACTACAGATTCCCCCTGCCTAGGGTAGGCTGGGGCTTAATGATTGTGGGGATCCGAATCTCCGGCAGCCGCGGACTAAGCTGCCGTTAATTACCCCTCGCCTTTGGAGCGAGGGAACCTCCGATTAACGGGTTAAACTGGTCATCCGAACTCAATGTGCAGTGTACGTGTGTTCTGTTTTGAAAAGGGGGGTTTGGATATATCGGGAGCCACGCAGAGTTTTTACGGGGGTCCCGCTACCCGGATAGCGGGCTGGGGGTCAAGAGGGCTAGCAGCCCCCTTGCGGGGTTCGGGGCAGCGCCCCGGCCCAAAAAAAAATTTTGAGGGGGAAAGTGTGGCGGAGTATGAGTATGTGTACATTTGTATACATATGTATATATATACATGTATATATAAATAAAGGGGAAAAAGACATCCAAAAGATGCGTGGGGCCAGCGCCTAGGCGCTTGAGCGCAAGCGCGCCACGTGTCGGCACGGGGGCGACTTGCGCTCGAGCGCTTGCGCTGGAGCGCAAGCGTGCCACGTGTCGGTACCGGGGTGACTTGCGCTCGAGCGCAAGCGCACCACGTGTCGGCACGGGGGCGACTTGCGCTCGAGCGCAAGAGCGCCACGTGTCGGCACGGGGGCGACTTGCGCTCGAGCGCTTGCGCTCGAGCGCTTGCGCTCGAGCGCAAGCGCGCCACGTGTCGGCACGGGGGCGACTTGCGCTGGAGCGCAAGCGCGCCACGTGTCGGCACGTGGGCGCTCTGCGCTTGAGCACCGGCAAGAAAAAGAGGCCTTTGGCCTAAAAGATTTCTCTGAAGAGAAATCAGAGAGGAGTTGGACTCCTGAGTGTGTTTTTCTTCCTTTTTTTGGGGATTTAGTGAAAGATGTTCTTCTTCTTCCTCCTGTTGTTTGGCCGGATCTTGAAGATCAAGGGATGTATCAAAATCTCTCCTTTTTGAGATCTGATGGCAGATCTGAGTTCCCCTTAATGGGTTTTGTGGTGGAAAACTATTTAGTTTTGAAAAAGGAAGAGTAACACTCTTGATTTAATTCAAAAAAGAAGGTTTTGGAACCTTGAAGATGGAAGCAGGAGCTCAGCTCTGAAACTTTTTTTTTTGAGAGAGAAAAAGTTGTTGAGATATTTTCATTATCTTAGCCTTTATAGGCTATACACTTTACACATAGCCCCTTGGGCTTCACAAAATGGCATTTTTGCCTATCCCATGGCTCATGTGCCATTTCTTTTTGCACATAAGCCATGGGCTTTACAAAAATTTGGCTCTATGCCTATTTTCTTACATTTATCCATAAAATAAAAGAAAAGAAAATGCAACAAAATTATTTATTACAAAAATTTTATCTTGGCGTGGGGGAGGCCGGCCGCTTCATGTTCGGGCTCGACCCGGGCATGGGCCCACTGGGTCTGGGCTTGGGCCCATTTGGCTTGGGGTTGACTTGGATTTTGACTTGGTTAACCGGGGTGTAAATTTTTACCCCAACAATGTGTTATCAGTAGCTTCTCGACCTGTTATGAGCCTCATATCGACACGACTTATCGGTTACTGGGGTCTGACGTTTACCACCCCTAGACTGGATATGCGACATATCAGACGAAGAGACCGTACTTTACGGTAGTGTTACTGATTGGATTTACAGGAGTTAGAGCAGACTTGCTTGTTGATCTTCTGATCTCTTAATACTCGGGTGGCCGTTACGTTTAGCTGACCGCTTGCGGCTTGTTGGTGTTTGATGTGATCATCACCTACTGCCGGCGTATTGATGAGTCTTTAGAGTCCTAAATAGAGGTTTCCTGGCTCAGGAAAAACGGAGTAGGAGCACATATGTGATATGTGCGGGATTGTGATTGATACGAGTATGTGATACCGTATTCTATTCTCGCGATATGTGATATCGGCCGATTATATATGATATAACCATGTTATCGGATCAAGTGTTGATTCGATGAAATAATATATAATATATTTG
Source organism: Agapanthus africanus (assembly GCA_030015575.1). Lineage (NCBI taxonomy): Eukaryota > Viridiplantae > Streptophyta > Magnoliopsida > Asparagales > Amaryllidaceae > Agapanthus > Agapanthus africanus. Next base: position 150,481,718 of record CM057338.1, on the reverse strand, counting down.
TATGTGTGTGTGTGTGTATTATATGCTCACTTAAATATTTATTATTCTCACTTATGATGCATTTAATATATATGTGATATATGTTTATTGTTTTGTTTTGTTTTCTTTTGTTACATAAATATTATATATGTGATATATAATATTGTGACATACTAGGTTATACATGCAATAAGGATGTATGAGAATTATACCATGCAACATATAATGTTTGGGTTTAAATTCTTAAGTAATTCAAAAATGTGGAAATGGGTTATGGTGGAAGCTTCATGAAGCTTGTTCATAACCATTGACAAAGTCCACCCTTTTTTGTTTTGCTTAAAATATTTTCTAACCCAACCATGACACATAACTATGGTTAACTCTCTACAAGAGTTAGGTATTCACATATATTAATCAAGGGTTGCATTTCTAACCTTATCTCATTCATTCATCTTCTTCTTCCTCATCTCATTTTTGCTCTCTAGATTTTGAGATCAAGAAGAAAAATAGTGAGAAATCAAACACTAAAGTGAGCTAAATTCCTACTACATCATCATCTTCTATACTAACCATATAGATTAGTGTGTTAGCTTCACTAGTTTCTACTTAGTGAAGAGATAGTTTGAGTCCGTATTTCCTCGAAGTAGATCATCACATACTTTGAAGACTTCAAACAAGGATGTATCGTAAATCTTGTGGAGCCTCTCAAGAGATCGGGAGCTCGTTGATCACAGCAAAGGGACCACTACTTGGAGCTTATGAAGTGAAGGAGCGGACTACAAAGGTTGTAATCCCTAATCAGTTAGTTCTAAAGTTGTTTACATACATGTTAACCCTAATTCTCTAGTTCGATTACTTGGTTGGTTTGTTTAGCACCCTAAAAATTTTAAAATAGCATGTTTGATGCTTGCCAAAACCTTCAAAAGGTGCTAAGCTAACCCTACAGTGGTATCAGAGCCAAGCTAGAGCATTAGGCATTGTCTAGACAAAGTTAGAACTCCAATCGAACTCCGAAAACCCGATTTGGACCCCCTCTTTGGAAATTTTTCCAAAAGTTGGATTTTTCCATGTTAAAAATATTCAGAAAATCATGCAGGAAATTCTATGGACACGCCTGAAGAATGAAACTCTAACTCGTCAAAGTGAATGTGGATCCGCGGCGCCACTTGAGAGGCTTGGGTCGGGCCCTTCAGCTGTAGGTCCATAGGAACCGTGGTATGTTTCTGGTTAATATTTAACAGTGCTCAAGTGTTGAGCTGTCTGGAAAATTTTAGGAATTTGTTGAATCGATCGAATTGTCTAAGTTCGCCTAGCTATCTGTGATTGTGATACAATATGTGGAATTTATATAGTTAGGCATGAAATCCGTAATATGTGATATTTCGGGTTTATGATATCTAAGGTAATTATGGATTCCAAATGTTGTAATTTTTATTTTCTTTTACGTGACCGTAAGTGTAATATGTGGTGTATCGCCGGTTTCGTTGCTATACATCAACGACAATTGGGATACACATATTTACTTACGTTGATGATATAAGATGTTATGTGTTGCTATGATATGTTATATTGGATCGTCGTGATTAGAATAGTCGGGGGTTTTATGAAAGATGGGAGTTTTTATTTTCATTCATGTAAAATTCATTGTATGTAATATTATTTTATTGGGGCACTTCCGGGTTGAGGATGATGTCACCATTGTTGTATATTATTTACTTTTCCGCATTAGGATAGACCCAAGGCGGGGAGCACAAGTAACCGGATTCTAGGGTCCAGTGGGGGACCATCTCGAGGAGTCGAGACCGGGTCTCCTAACTCTAGAATTGGTAAGGTTGCTTGCCGCTCTCGTAGGGGTCTAGGGATGTGGGTTTGACTATTCATCACGACTGTGGAATCCGCGTTTTTACTGGCTTAAATAAAACACGGAATTCCTAATATATCCAATATTTCATATGTGATTCTTCTGCTGCTGATATTCTGTGATGTGATCATTTTATATGCGTGGGACGAATGTTTATACTATATATGATATATAAATATTAATGCTTTCGTTTCTTCTGTGATGCTTAGGAAGCATAAATGATGAGTTTCATTAATGAGATTAATGAAAAGAAAAGAGACTTAAAAGATGTTGTAGAATCAAATTTTCAAAAAGGGTAGCTATAGTTCTTGCTTTGCATAGCGGTATTCCTTGTAGAATATCCAGCACCATATTAGATAAGGAAAGAGCCGAGATCCCTTCACCGGGAGTGACCTCTTTAGCGAAACTAGCAGATGCTACAACTCACTCGGTTTTGTTTTTTATTGCTTCTATAGTTCTTGCTTTGCATAGTGGTATTCCTTGTAGAATATCCAACACCTTATTCGATAAGGAAAGAGCCGAGATCCCTTCCCCGGGAGTGACCTCTTTAGCGAAACTAGTAAAAGCCTCAAAAACACTCCTTTTCAAAATCACTTGTTTCTACAATGATATTAAGTTCATTACGCAAAAGGTTTTCGCAAAAACCTGTCATAGCCCTCTGCCATTTCAGATAGAGACTAGTTAGTATTCGTGCTACGTTTATTGGCATGCTTCAAGGCGTAGTGTATGGTAGCTGATTGTACTAATCTGTTGCATGAGATGCGATTGGATTAGGGTATTCATACGGCGTTGTTTGCATGCGTCAAGGGTCGTACGGGTGGGTTTAATTCAATCAGGAAATGACGGGTTGAACTTGACTAGCGGACTATGGTTTGTTGGCATGCGTCAAGGTCATAGGACGCTAGGGGTAAAAAGAATTATCGGGAATTTCAAGTGTTGAAATTTTCAATGAGATTGCATACATTCTATGAGATAGTTGGATCCTGATACCCACTGCGAGTAAGAGTTACTCCTGGGAAAATTTTACACATGACAATTAGCCGATCAATTAGGTGTCTAGAAAGGTATTAACGGGGTTATGTCTCTGGGAAAACGAGGTTTATTTTAATTAGGTCAATGCGAAAGCACGGGGAACCTCCTCAAAGTACCAACACTAGCCTGGCTGAAAGATATGTGAACTTGTAAAGTGTAATTAATCCCGGCTAGTCTTACCTTTTATGGTTTGAAAAAAGATTTGATAAAAGTAGTGGGAGACATCCTGATTAGATAAGATAATAACCAATCTAATCTTGAAAAAGCATACGCTAAAGTGTTTTCTTCTCTCTCTCTTCACGTAGCGACCATGTCAGGCCTTAATCAAGATAATAATATGAATGTATTGACTGAACCCGCTTGTTATACTGAACAGGGGAACGTTGGTTCCGTTCTTTCTTATAATTTTTATAAGACTGAATAGGAAATAGGGGAATGCCAGAATTCTCATGCCGCCCAGACGAAGAAAAAGCATGTTGATACATCTTCTTCGAGTGTGCTTGTTATCGAGAACTGTTTCTCAGTTCATTCTACGTCCTGGATATTAGATACCGGATCAGGATCCCACATATGTAATATGTTGCATGGGCTAAAGAGAGGTAGAGAACTGGGTATGGGTGATCATTCCGTAAAAATAGGGAATGGTGCAAATGTTGCAGCCAAACCAGTTGGCGAATATCACCTTGTATTACCAAGTGGTAATACATTGATTCTGAACAAATGCTATTACATATCGAACATGATATGCAACATTATATTAGTTTCTTTATTAAGTAAAGAATGATATAATTTTGCAGTACAGGATAATTTTATGAACATCTTCCTGAATCAAAAGTTGATTGGATCAGGCTCGTTAAATAATAGCATATATGTTCTACATCAAACTACAATTCTTAATGTGTAAAACACACACAAGTGGAAGAGTTCAGAAATAAACGAATCCTACTTGTGGCATTGTAGACTAGGTCATATCAATGCTACATGAATAGCTAAGTTGCATAAGGATGGATACTTGAATCCGTTCGAATTATCATCTTATGAAACTTGACATTCATGTCTTAAAGGCAAGATGACCAAAACTCCGTTTAGTGGACACGGAGAAAGAGTTACGAAACTCTTAGGACTGATACATAGTGATGTATGTGGTCCCATGTCTATACATGCCAGGAATGGTTCCTCGTACTTCATTACATTCACGGACGATCTCTCAAGATACGGACATGTGTTCCTGTTGAAACGCAAGTCTGAAACTTTTGAGAAATTCAAAGAATATAAGAATGAAGTCGAGAACCAAACGGGTTAAAGTATTAAGATCCTTCGATCTGATCGAGGAGGAGAATACTTGAGCAATGAGTTCCTGAATTATCTAAAAGAGAATAGGATTCTCTCTCAGTTTACTCCTCTGTATACACCACAGCACAACGGTGTATCGGAACAGAAGAATCGCACCCTATTAGATATGGTGCACTCTATGATGAGCACTGCTGAGTTGCCTATTTTCTTTTGGAGATATGCACTGGAGACAGCTGCAGACCTATTGAATATGGTTCCCACAAAATCTGTGCCAACCACTCCATATGAGATGTGGAAAGAAAAGAGACCATATCTTAATTATGTTAAGATATGGGGTTGTCCGGCATATGTGAAAACTCAAAATCCGGACAAGCTCGAGACAAGGTCAGTTCTGTGCCAGTTTATAGGATACCCCAAACATTCGCAAGAGTATATCTTCTGCTACTCCGAGGAACAAAAGGTGTTTGTTTCTCGACATGCCACCTTTTTAGAAAAGGAATTTCTTAAGGAAATTAGTGGCAAAGAGGTAGAATTGGAAGAAGTTCCAGCAGCACAGGCTACAACTGATGATTTGGTGGAACAAGAGAATTCGATAGTTCCCAACGAACCTGAGCCGCTCCACCGATCTAGTAGGGTTCCTCATCCACCGGAGAGATACTATGGTTTTCTCATTGATGGTGGGAGCGAGGACTGCATCATGAAAGATGATGACCCGACTAGCTTCGAGCAGGCCATCACAAGTGGGGACTCTGTGAAATGGCTGGATGCAATGCGATCTGAGATGGAATCCAAGTACACCAACAAAGTATGGACTTTGGAAGTTGCTCCTGAAGGGGTAAAATCCACTGGGAGCAAATGGATCTTTAAGAAGAAACTTGGTGTAGATGGAAAAGTTGAGACTTTCAAAACTAGACTTGTTGCAAAGGGTTTTCATCAACTACCAGGTGTGGATTATGACGAAACCTTTTCTCCAGTGGTTATGCTTAAGTCCATCCGGATCTTACTTTCCATTGCTGCATACCATGACTACGAAATCTGGCAAATGGATGTTAAGACCGCCTTTCTAAATGCTGGTTTAGAGGAGTGCATGTACATGACTCAGCCAGAGGGTTTCATAGACAGTGGGAGCAGCCGAAAGATGTGCAAGCTGCTTAAACCCATCTACGGGTTAAAGCAGGCATCGCGGAGTTGGAACATCTCTTTTGATGTTGTAGTCAAAGAGTTTGACTTCATCAAAAACGTTGATGAACCTTGTATATACAATAAGGTAGCAGAAAGTAAGGTTGTCTTCCTCATATTGTACGTGGATGACATACTCTTGATAGGAAATGATGTTCCAATGCTATACTCGGTCAAGCTCTTCTTATCACAAAGATTCTCAATGAAAGATCTAGGTGATACCTCCTGCATTTTGGGGATAAAGATCTATAGAGATAGATCTAAAAGGATACTGGGATTGTCCCAATCCAGGTACATTGACACCATACTAAAGAGGTTTAGTATGGAAGAATCCTAGCATGGGAATCTACCCACGATCTCTGGACTCACTCTCTCCAAAGAGATGTCTCACAAGACTGATTTGGAGAGGGCTCGCATACAAGGGATACCCTATGCTTCGGCAGTAGGCTCTATCATTACGCGATGCTATATACCGCACCCGATGTAGCATACTCACTAAGTGTAGTGAGTAGGTATCAAGCAGAAACAGGAGAGAGTCACTGGATAGCTGTGAAGAACATTCTCAGGTACTTGAGAAGGACTAAAGAGATGTTCTTGGTATATGGTAACGGAGAACTCCAAGTGGAGTCCTTTACCGATTCGAGCTTCCAAAGTGATAAGGACGACTCTAAGTCGCACTCGGGATTTGTCTTTACCCTCAATGGAGGGGCGGTTTGTTGGAAGAGTTCCAAACAGGAAATCGTGGCAGACACGACGATGGAGGCTGAATACATTGCTGCCAACGATGCTGCCAAAGAGGCTGTCTGGATGAAGAAGTTCACTACCGAAATTGGAGTGGTTCCGTCCATTGAGCATCCAATACCTTTGTATTGTGATGACAATGGAGATGTGGCTTTGGCCAAGAAACCCAGATCCCATCAGAGATCCAGGCATATTCTGAGGTAGTATCACCTGATCCGGAAGATAGTTGATCGCCGAGAGATCGAGGTCATGAGAGTTGACAAGAAGGACAACACTGTGGATCCACTCACGAAGGCCATACCCCAGATACATTTTGAGAGACTCTTCGGGTTGTTGGGTATGAGATACTACAACAACTGGCCTTTGTGCAAGTGGGAGATTGTTAGTTATGTATATGCCCTGGAGGTCTTTGTTGTACATATGATGTATATTATAGTGGATGCTTGGATATATATATAGGACTGTCTTGCTCGATATGATAGTATGCTATCTGGTTTTACTTTATCTTAACATGTTGAATGGTATTGGGTTACTGTCTTGCTCTCACATGTTGATAAAGCCCTTAGGATATGTACTTGACTACTGGGACTATGATGAAGATCATACCAGTGGGGCCAGGGTAGTCTACGAGTACATCCTATAACTGTTCCTAGTCGAGGGTGTATCGAGATAGGGCATCGATACTCCAGAGTAGACTAGCGTATACGCATCTTGACCCATATGATAGGTAATGGATGATCCCACATCCATTGGTGTTTGACATCATAGATGGTATACGAGTGCTCAGTGGAGACTGGGTACACTGAACGGACTCACCGAGAACTCCTTGTTGGTATTATACCTATCGTCAGATAGCAGTTCTCTGGTGACACCGGTACAGGTTAATCTGTAGACCCGAGATCGTCATAGAGTCTTGTGTGATTCCCACTATGCTTTGATTTCCACCTTACCACGTTCAAGAGAACGTGCAAAACGGTGTCTTTTAGGTACAGTCCCGAATCACATGGAGGCAATGAGCGATAGGAAGGGTTTTGTCGCTCCCGGTATTGGGGGTTGATGTTGCGCTATGTTCGATTGGCTATAACTGGAAGTCCCTGGCCAGGGCTGATATGGAGATTTACTGGTAAGTGTTATCAGTAGCTTCTCGACCTGTTATGAGCCTCATATCGACACGACTTATCGGTTACTGGGGTCTGACGTTTACCACCCCTAGACTGGATATGCGACATATCAGACGAAGAGACCGGACTGTACGGTAGTGTTACTGATTAGATTTACAGGAGTTAGAGCAGACTTGCTTGTTGATTTTCTGATCGCTCAATACCCGGGTGACCGTTACATTTAGCTGACCGCTTGCGGCATGTTGGTGTTTGATATGATCATCACCTACTGCCGGCGTATTGACGAGTCTTTAGAGTCCTACATAGAGGTTTCATGGCTCAGGCAAAATGGAGTAGGAGCACATATATGATATGTGCGGGATCGAGATTGATACGAGTATGTGATACCGTATTCTATTCGCGATATGTGATATCGGCCGGTTATATGTGATATAGCCGGGTTATCGGTTCAAGTGTTGATTCAATGAAATAATATATAATATATATGTATGTATGTGTGTGTGTGTGTATTTTATGCTCACTTAAATATTTATTATTCTCACTTATGATGCATTTAACATATATGTGATATATTTTTATTAAATTGTATTCTTTTGTTACATAAATATTATATATGTGATATATAATATTGTGACATGCTAGGTTATACATGCAACAAGGATGTATGAGAATTATACCATGCTACATATAATGTTTGGGTTTAAATTCTTAAGTAATTCAAAAATGTGGAAATGAGTCATGGTGGTAGCTTCATGAAGCTTGTTCATAACCATTGACAAAGTCCACCCTTTTTGTTTTGCTTAAGATATTTTCTAACCCAACCATGACACATAGCCATGGTTAACTCTCTACGAGGGTTAGGTATTCACATATACTAATCAAGGGTTGCATTTCTATCCTTATCTCATTCATTCATCTTCTTCTTCCTCATCTCATTTTTGCTCTCTAGATTTTGAGATCAAGAAGAAAAATAGTGAGAAATAAAATACTAAAGTGAGATAAATTACTACTTCATCATCCTATTCTATCCTAGCCATATAGATTAGTATGTTAGCTTCACTAGTTCCTACTTAGTGAAGAGATAGCCTGAGTCCCTGTTTCCTCGAAATACATCATCACAGACTTTGAAGACTTCAAGTAAGGATGCATCGTACATCCTGTGGAGCCTCTCAAGAGTTTGGGAGCTCGTTGATCGCAGCGAAGGGACACTACTTGGAGCTTGTGAAGTGAAGGAGTGGACTACAAAGATTGTAATCCCTAATCACTTAGTTGTAAAGTTGTTTACATACATGTTAACCATAATTCTCTAGTTCGATTACTTGGTTGGTTTGTTTAGCACCCCAAAAATTTTAATATAGCATGTTTGATGCTTGCCAAAGCCTTCAAAAGGTGCTAAGCTAACCCTACAGTGGTATCAGAGCCAAGCTAGAGCATTAGGCATCAGGCATTAGCGCCCACGGGTCACGTGCGCGGCACGCGTGGACACCAGCGGGTCACGTGCGCGGCATGCGACCACTGGGCGCCAACGGGTCACGTTTGTGGAACGCAAGCGCTGGAAACACTAGCGTAAAGGGGGCTTATCCCCTGGGCTAGGAGTTGAACTCCCAAGGGATTTTGAGTGGAATTAAACTCCAAAAGATTTAGATTTGGAGTTAAACTCCTAAATGATCTGGAATAGGAGTTAAACTCCTTTGAGGATTTGGGTCTTGGAGTTGAACTCCCCAAAGATTTTCAGAGGTGATCAAAGGAGACCCTTCTCTTCTCTCTTTAGCCTTGGAGCTTCTTTTGAGCCTTGGATCTGTCCAAAGTTGGATTTTTGGAGATGGGTCTCCTTCTTCCTCCTCTTGATCGGCTGGATCTTGGAAAAAAGGGGGTGAGACTTAAAAGTCTCCCCTTTTTGAGATCTGATTGAAGATCCGAGCTCCCCTTCAAGGGTTTTGTGGTGAAAAACTATTTCTTTTTGGAAAAGAGAAGAGTTAAACTCTTGATTTAATTTTAAAAGGGGGAAGGTTTTAGAACCTTAAGAAAGGAGAAGGAGGCACAAACCCTAGAATTTTTTAGAATAGAAAAAGTTGTTATAGATATTTTCATCAGTTTGCCTTTATAGGCTACACACTTTACATATAGCCTCTTAGGCTTTGCCAAATGACACTTGTGCCACCCCATGCCTTATGTACTTAATTCTTTTGCACATGAGCCATGAGCTTTACAAAAATTTGGTTTTATGCCTATTTTTCTTACATTTATTCATAAAAGAAAATACACCAAAATTATTTATTACAAACTTTTTATTTTGGCATGGGGGAGGCCGGCGGCTTCATGTTCAGGCTCGACCCGGGCATTGGCCCATTTGATCTGGGCTTGGGCCCACTTGGCTTGGGGTTGACTTTGATTTTGATTTGGTCAACCGGAGTGTAAATTGACTCCAACAAATTGCCCCCATCAACAAATGCACACCATATATGTGGGTTGTGTGCTTGAAATTGATGGATCTTCTTTCGCGTGGAGGTTGATTTATTTGGTTTCCATTTTGACGACGTGGAGGTCGTTTCTTCCATTTTAGCGACGTGGATGGTCGGTCCTGCCCTTTTTGCGACTTGGACAGTCGGTGCTGCCATTTTAGTGACTTAGACGGTCAGTTCTGCCCTTTTTACGACTTGGACGGTCGGTTCTGCCCTTTTGCGACTTGGACGGTCGGTGCTGCCCTTTTTGCAACTTGGACGGTTGGTGCTGCCATTTAAGCGACTTGGACGATCGATACTGCCCTTTTAGCGACGTGGACGGTCGGTGCTGCCCTTTTTGCGACGTGGAGGTCGATGCTGCCATTTTAGCGACTCGGACGGTCGTTGCTACCATTTTAGCGACTTGGACAGTCGTTGCTGCCCTTTTAGCGACTTGGACGGTCAGTGCTGCCCTTTTTGCGACTTGGACGGTCGGTGCTGCCCTTTTTGCGACGTGGACGGTCGGTGCTGCCCTTTTAGTGACTTGGACGGTCGATACTGCCCTTTTTGTGACGTGGACGGTGCTGGATTTGACTTGCTCCGCTTCTTGCGGTGTCAGGGATGAAGTTGACTTGTTTCCGAGGTGGAACTTGATTCTGCCAGGGAGGTCATTGGTTGTTTTGCTGATTTGATGTGATTTGGGTTGACATTAGCACCGCTACACTGGAATATGGTACCAGGAGCGAATCATCGTCTGCCATGACAGGATTTGGGGATTTTGGTTTTGGTTTGGCATCAACACCGCTGCACTGGAATATGGTACCAGGAGCGAATCATCATTTGCTGTGAGGGGATTTCCCTCGTTTCTAGTTTAACGATTTAGGGGTCATCTGTTCCCAGTTTAAATACTTAGGGATCTATTGGATTGGAGTTTAGAATTTTGGGGTTAGGGTAGGCATCGGCGTTGCTAACACTGAAGCACATGTGTCAGGAGCAATTCATCATTTCCCTTTTCCTGTTGGGGAGCGATGGTTTAGGAGACAGGTTTAGGTCCCTATCACCTAAGACTTTTCAATTTTATGAGCCGTAAGGGTCCCATAAAAGCATTTTCTCCCTACGAGTCGAAAGGATCTCGTAGGTGTACTTTCTCCTTAGGAGTCGTGGGGACTCCCAAGTGTGTTTTTCCTTTGTGAGTCGTAAGGATCCCACGAAGGTGTTTTCTTACGAGTCGTGAGGATCCCGTAAGTTTGTTCTCCTCGTGTATCGTAAGGACACATGAGTGGGTCTTCCCAAATGGAGCATAATTCCAAGGACGGAAACCAGCCGCGTAACTGGTGATTGCGGTGGGGCATGGGTATAATGAGAATTATTTGAGCCCGTGGATTGTATACGGTAGTCAACTTGGGGACCAACCGTAGGGCTAGGAGAATTTTGGGAGATTTGATTTTGGTTGGTGTCTTCATCGCTGCACAAGAATATGATATCAAGAGAGACTCATCATTCGCCGTTTGGGGACTTGGAATTTGGATCTTGTTTGGCATCAATATTGCTGCACTGGAATAATACCAGGAGCAACTCATCATTTGCCCCGGGAAGACTTGGGATTTGGTTTTTGGGTCGGCATCAGCACCGCTAACACTGAAGTAATGCCAAGAGCGACTCATCATTTGTCGTTGGGAAAACTTGGGATTTGGGTTTTTGGTCGGCATCAGCACCACTAACACTGAAGCGAATTGCCAGGAGCGACTCATCATTTATCGTTGCCCGTTGGAGAGCGATAGCTTATGAGACAGATTTAGATCCCTATCACCTAAGGCTTTTCAATTTTATGAGCCGTAAGGGTCTTATAAAAGCATTTTCTCCCTACGAGTCAAGAGGATCTCGCAGGTGTATGTTCTCATTAGGAATCATGAGGATTCCTAAGTGTGTTTCTCCTTTGTGAGCCGTAAGGATCTCACGCAGGGATTTTCTCCTCACAAGGCCGAGAGGACTTTGCGAGTGTATTTTATCTCTTTTCATGAGTTTGCGGCCTTTCGGGTTTTCACAAACTCGCCGGCAGTCATGCTGTTTTTACTCATAGAGCCCTTTTGGGTTTTCATCCATGCCCGTTTTGCTTGTAGACATACCATTCTTTTTTAGGCCGGTGGGACTTTAAATGTAGTCTTGCCGGTAGGACTTTAGGAGAGATAGGGGTCGTTTACGCCCGTGGATTGTATACGGTTTTGCAGGATGTATGATCCAGACCGTAGGGCCGGTGTGCTCAATTCGCCTGCGACTTGGAGCATTCACGCGTAGTATTTCTTGAGATTTTGGCCATTGATGGGTTGCATGGGCCTTTCTCCCTCGGCACTTATTAGTTGGTAAGATCCTCCGTCGAACACTTTCTCGATGACGTATGGTCCTTCCCGGTTTGGCTCGAATTTCCTTTTGCCATGTCGATTGGGGATGATCGGCCTTTGGAGGACCAACATCAATTCGCCTTTCTTGAAAGCGCGGAGACAGGTCAACTTGTTATAGGCCCGTGACATTTGGGCTCGGGATAGCTCCAGATTTTGCTGCACCGCGAGTCTCTTTTCATCGAGGGCATCAAGCTCTTCAAGCCGAAGAAGCACGTTTTCCACTTCCATCAACTCGTGCTAGATGGTCATTCTTAAGCTTGGAATTTTGATTTCGAGGGGGAGGATCACCTCCACTCCGAAGAGTAATGAGTATGGAGTGGACTGAGTTGGAGTGCGGTGCGTGGTACGATATGCCCACAACGCCTCATGGAGCTTCAGATCCCAATCTCGTTTATTGGCTGAGGCATTTTTCCTCAGGAGCTTGCATAGAGTTTTATTGAAAGCTTCGGCTATCCCATTGGCTCTTGGATTATAGATGGAGGAATATCTCTAGTCTATCTTGTGTTGAGTAGCGAATCTTGATACTTTGAAGCTCTTGAAAGAAGGCTCATTGTCAGCTATGATTCTTCTTGGTGTACCGAAGTGGTATAGGATATTATGCCGGAAGAATGTTAGAATATTTTCTGTCTTGACTTCTTTTAACGGGACAACTTCAGCCAATCTGGACAAGTAATCAGTTGCGGCCAATATGAATCGGAGGCCATTGGATGACGGAGGGTCAACTGGGCCAACTATGTCGGTGCCCCAAACTTCGAAGGGCCACCACCGTAGGATGCAACGGATTGGGATGCTTGTGAATGAAGTCACCGTGAATTTGGCAGAGATACACTTTTTTGCATGCTTTTCGCAATCCCTTATCATGGTAGGTGTCACGCCCCGCTTCCCAGTATACAGGCAGAGGACTCGATTGGCCACTACGTATTTACTCTCAAGCAAATACGCTAAGCGTACTAAGCAATATAAAAGAAATGCATAAGAGACAAAAGATATAATTGGATAGCGACTTTATTTATTCACATTTTTATGGAAAAGTAAATACATCTGTATGACAGCAATGCCTAAACTGTGGCATAACAGAAATGTAAAGTACTGAAATGAAATGTGTATAATGAGACTAAAGCTCTGGGTCGTAGGCTAGCTGATCCAAGTCCTCACTGGTAGGCTCGATCTCCTGAAGATCTGAATCACCTGACAACATTCCAAAGAAGAAAGAGAAGGAATGTCGTCAGCGAACAATTGCTCGGTAAGTCCCAAAGATAAGGGAGAAGTAGAATAGTCAGAGAGAGAATGTAGTTTTTAAAGTTATATTATATTGTTAACGTTGTTCTTTGTAGCTTGGTACAGAAGGATACCAATGTATACGAGAGGAGTCTCTATATGCCAGAGACTAAAGGCTAGTGTAGTACAAGGAACCGTTTATGCAACAGTACAACAGCAAATGAATACAGGTTAGGTGTCTTAATTCTTGCAGTCTTGTGCCACTTCTAACACCTTCTGTACCAATCTACCCCTTAAACCCTGCGATGTCTTGATTGTATTTTTTGTATTGTATTGTCTTATAATTTGAATTGCATAGATGGATAACTTGCCGAAACCATGATATCAGTAAATTGATGTAACTGGAGAATCATGTAAATGAAAGTATATCCATGGTTCGGTTTAGTCAATATAGATTGAATGTATTGAACAGATTGAATATAAGGAATCATATTGGATTATAGTTTGTAGATTGTACTTGAATCATATTCATGTCAGATTGATTATAATGAGATTCGGTCTGAGTCAGAACAATTAGAAAAGAAATTGAAGTCCTGAATTAGGTTCTGGTGTTATCGGTAACCGCTGCACATGGGCGGCAGGATTTGTGTCCTTTTCAAAAACGATTACCGTGTTGATAACACCGTTTGTTAAGTTGTCTACCTTAAATAGGAAAGCACCCATATCTCCGGCTCCCTGAGGCTCAAGAGACTGGTCCCGCTTAAACCTATATTTACTAGGGTCATTTTTGTAATTTATAAAACTTGAGGGGGTTTACGTAAAAATAATTTTGTATAAATTTCAAAATACGCCTCATGTATTTTATTATCGTCTTTAAAGTTTTCATAGATGTAGATTTTATTATTGTGACATTTCTAGTGAATAAACCTATTTTTCATAATACATGGTATTTAATTGTAAAGTGTTGAATTTGTATGGAATTGCATGGTATTTTCATGTAAAATGATTCTTGTGATTTAGAAAAGTTGGAGTATTTAATTATCTCAAAAATAGATATTTTGATGATATATATATATATATATATATATATATATATATATATTTATATAAAAATAATTTTAATTTGTTATATTTTTAGAAATCTCATTTTCTTAAGATATTTGTATTTTTAAATCTCTCGAGACCGAATGCTCCTTGCGGAGGTCTGCATCTCACACTACTAAGCCCGAGAATGTGCGATAATCTGCACCATCCTGAACGAGTTCCCCAAATGGGTTGTAGCGGCGCTTTGCAAAGATTTGTTTTAAAATACGTAATCTTGTAGAAAATGGTTTTTATAAGTTAAAGGTATTGAATTGTAAATTCGTATTCCCGTATTCTATGTTCCCGAAAGGTATCGTGCTATGTTGCATATGAGTGTTGTGATAAGATAGGTCATTACCTTGTGATCTATTTAAAGGTATAGCAAGAAATATGATGTTTTAATGTCGAAACTAAATTACATGGTATTTTACTGAAAAAGTACGATAAAAATTGCAAGATGAAATATTTCGCTACGGAACTTGCTCATGATATTTTGTTAATATTTAAGAGTCAACATGTAAGGGTTTGGTATGTTTGTATTTAAGAAAAGGTGGAATTTTTAAGAAAAATCGAATCGAAAGTCCAATTCCGTCGGCTTTTAGAAATACGAATTTTTAGAATAGCAAAGTGAAGAGGGAGAAGAGACTTACTGGCTTTTGGTTTAGAGGAGAGGAAGAGGGGGTGGAAGTAAGTTTCGGTGCGTCGTTTCGTCGTCGGGAGCTCCTAGGGTCGTCGTCGGAAATTCGCCAGAGCTTCGCCTTTCGCTAACTCCGCATGTACACAAAAGTTCTAGAGAAATTTCTTAGGAGTTTGGACAGAGTTTGTGAGTGAGGGGGTATATTGGAGTGGTATTTATAGGGTAATCTAGGGTTTAGGGTAGATGAAAGGTTGTATGAAAATTGTATTAAAAATTGTATTTAAAATAGAGTAAATAGGTGTTTTTATTGACTCTGTAAATGTGCAGGGTAATTAAACTATGCAAGGGTTTCCAGAAGACCAAAGGGCACAAGGTTTATGAAGGCGACTCGGCGATCCGACCGAGTTCGGCCGACGCCGCTTGTTCATACCATAATATTGCATTATTATATTCCCCATTCTTATTCGTTTTATCAATAAACATGTGCTTTTGACGCATGTCTGCTACATATTACAGGTTACAGGTTCTTGGAGCGAAAACAGTAAAAAAAGACGATACAAAAGAGGGACTTTTGACCAAAAAAACAGAAGACTCTTGATCAAGCCTACATCAAAGATAAAATTCATAAAATACAAGGTAATGCAAGGTCCAAGATTACAAAGAGAACTGTTAAAAGTCTACCGTAATTATTCACTGGAGATCTGGAAGAAACATAGAATCTATTTTAATAAAAGAACCAAATAATAAGGAAGCCCAAAGACAGAAGAGCCCACAAAGGAAATTTCAAGGCCCAATACTTCCTTTTAATAAAAGACAGAGACAGAAAATTTTACCAAAGTTTGGAGTCTACTTTGACTAGGTCTTCCTAAGGATATTTTGGTAAATGTAGACGTGCGAATCAATTATAACCTAGGGATTCCTATCCTCTATAAATAGGAACTCTAAATCATTGTAAAGGCTATACCTCCCTATGCCTCCTTTTAATAATAAAATTCAGAATTCTTTATGGAGAGCATCGGTGCCTCTTTTCAATTCATGAATTCAGATCTGATAACCCTGCGTTGATGTTTGGAGAGAGCCATCTGTAAGTAGTTTTATTTAATTGCTCTAGTTTAGATTCAATTCTTGCCCTAGGTAGATTTAATTCTTCGCCATAGATAATTGTTTAGAGTTAGCTTTGGGGAAGGCTTTTGAGAGATGAGATCTCTCATCCCTTTCTTGCCCATAATATATTTTCAATAGGACTCCATGCATACACGCACACACCGCGCCCTACGGCACTCTATCCCTCGAGATAGCGGTGATACCGTAGTATAAAGGCGCGGTTGCGCGTATTTTCCATGGAGATTAGGGTAAGGATCTCTAAAGGAAGGACAAGAACCTAGAGGAAGGAACACCTTCCCGAATGGATCTAATCCCCTTTATTGATAATTACCATAACTCCTCTTAGATCCTAAATTGGGTATAGAAAGCGTTGAGATTTACTTGCATTTCCAAACCATCCCTAAACCTAACCTTAGCAAGACTAGATCTAGATAATCGTAGTATAGAATAATTAAGCTTTTAGATTTAATCAATCCAGCTCCCATCGGAATTAACTCATAAGAGCGATTAGGAGATTCACAACATCCCTGTGGACCGACCCGTACTCACCGGCTAGCTACCGAGCGACGCCGTTCTTGATTGCGGTTATAGATATTTTTTGAGACCAATCAAATGGCGCCATTGCCAGGGATGGTGTGTCATTTCCTTTTTGCAATTTCGGGTTAATCTAAACTAAAAAATCTGAAAAATCTGAAAAATCACAAAAAAAATATAAAAATATATCATCTGTTATTTTTGGAAAGGGTATCTTTGTGAGAATTTTGCAGGATTTACAACCAACTTCAGATCTGGAAATTTCCAGAAAGCGAAACAGAAAACAAAAGATCAAAACAGAAGGGTATTTCAACAACAGAGCAACTGCAAAAATTTGATGAACTGATCCATCCGGTAGGCCGCGGATCCGCCGCTTCACCCGTGCTCAGACCGCGGAAACGCGGCACTTTAGTGACGTCTTCTTCACAGAAATTTTTTGGGGACTCGTGCTGACTACTTCGCCGCGAAAACGCGGCAGGAACGCGTTTATACCGTGAAAACGCGGCCTGTTGGTGTCTACAGCTCGTGAAAAATCTTCTGTAAGCTCCTCTGTTTCTTCTCTGAAAATCTTGATATATCTTTTCTGAAAAAATCCCTGCAGAATTTTGTGCGCTTGAAAAATCTCTCTTTCCAAATAACAAGTCTTGTGCAGAATTTTTGCGACTCGCTTAAAATAGAAATTGATTGCAAGTAATCTTTCCTGTTTGCATATCTTTTATCGAAAATCTTTTGGCTAAATTTCCAAATAAAGAGAAACAGGAAAAAGGAAAAATAATCTTTTTATAAACAGAGCTGCAAAAATTTTTGTCGCTACGAAATCTTGCACCACCCAACCTTCTTTCTTTTCCCCTTTCTTCTAACATGGGTACCCCACATCATAAATCTCTTGCCGAACTTTGGTATCCCGAACCTAACTTTGCGTCATACGTCAATTGCTTCGGTCGATTTAAAGACGATCCTTCCATACCTAAAATATCTTTGAAAGATCAAATAGAAGCGTCTACGAGAAACAGTTTGACTTTGCAACCCACTTTGTGTCAACCAAGTCAATCTTTACCACCTTCATATATTGATACCACTTTTTCAAGTCCTGTTGTAACTCCTAAACCGATGTCCATTGCTGAGCATATTGCTCAATCTCGTAGCCGATCTTTCACCCCTCTCCACTCATCCAGTTCTAGGGATTCACAAGACTATTCACCTTTTTATCCACATGTTGACCCTACTCCTGTCCAACCAACCACTTCCTACCAGTCCTACCCGACTTTCCCACCGTCACTAGACACTGTTTCTACACAGCCTTTTGGGAGTTTCACATATCCAAATAATTTCGAATCTTTTACCGAAACACCTTTACCACCCAAGTCTAGTTTGGAAGAGTCGTTGGAGGCTTATATCTTAGCAACAAACAAAACCACTTTTTCAAGTCCTATTGTAACTCCTAAACCGATGTCCATTGCTGAGCATATTGCTCAATCTCGTAGCCGATCTTTCACCCCTATCCACTCATCTAGTTCTAGGGATCCACAAGACTATTCACCTTTTTATCCACATGTTGACCCTACTCCTGTCCAACCACCCACTTCCTACCAGTCCTACCCGACTTTCCCACCGTCACTAGACACTGTTTCTACACAGCCTTTTGGGAGTTTCACATATCCAAATAATTTCGAATCTTTTACCGAAACACCTTTACCACCCAAGTCTAGTTTGGAAGAGTCGTTGGAGGCTTATATCTTAGCAACAAACAAAATGACTAGGAATGTGGAAGCGTCCGTGGCCGTCCTTATGCAACCTAGTGAACCGGTAGCTAGTTTCCCACTAGCTTCAAATTTTTCAATGTATAAGGAGGCGGTTGGACAGAGTGAGAATGTGAGAGGATTTCCAAATCAAACCTATCCATACCCAATTGAATCCAACAACTCCAATTTTCAAACATGTGTCCAAAATGATGAGTTGTGCGACTTTGTAGTGCTTGATTTGCCAAATTGTGAAGAACCCCTTTCGAGTGAAACCACATCTAATCCGTTTGACCTTTACACCTCCAATCTAGAACCTAAATCGATAAATATCCATGCTTTTGATGAGGTGTCAGAAAAAATTGATTTTCACTTGATTGAGAATATAGACGCCGGGAATATTTTGGATGATGAACCCGTCGATTTGATTGAAATTTTATGTCCAATTCATCATCCTGAATCATTAGATGTTTCTCCCGAACTTCATATGCGTCTTGATTTTGATGATAATGGCATGGATGAGTTAAATTTTGAGGAGAATTCTGAGGATAGTATTGAAGAGAGTATTGAGGATAATATTGAGGTTGAATCATTTTTGTTTGATGTGTCGGATTTTCAAATTCATCCTCCCGAACCTTTAACTGTTATATCACCATCCCTCATTTCCATCGTTCCGACCACGCACAAGATCACGCTTGAAGACTGTTAGCTTGAAAAATTTTCCTTTGAATCTGACACAGTTCTCACAGACGATAATGATTACGAGTGTTTCACTTTTTCGGACGATGTTGAAAAACTCAACGCCCGAGTTTGAGCCCTTTACATTTTCAGATGAGTTAGTTGAACTATCAGACTCGGTTTCTTACAATCGTTTCGAACCGTTGATGGAATCTTTCAAGTTCGAGACAGTTTACTACGGTGAGAATGAGACTATCCCTAATTCACTCCCTTTTGTCCTTCCTATCCTTCCGACCATACAAGAGACCGTTACGTTTTCATCTCCTATACCAAGCTCGGCGTACCCATGCCTTCTTGCGAATCTTAAGGAATTTGACCCCATTTCTCGACGGGTTGATAGATTAGCACAATCGTTTTTAACACATCGGTTATCACAAATTGTGCTAATTTATTCACTCGATTTACGCCCTCAAGATCGTGCTACCCTTCTTTCTCTTTTCCGCCATTCTTCTCCTCCACCGAGACCATATTCTACCTTTCTTTCCACACGGTCTCGCGTGTTTCTCATTTCTTTCCTTTACACCCCATTCTTTCACCAACCATACCATTACCACGATAAGATTTTTGAATGGTTGGTGCTCACCTTTGGCTTATGTAAGGCATTGCTTAGTTTGGGGGGAACCTTATTGTATATATGTATATATTTTTGTTTTCTTTTTCTATAAAAAAAATTCAAAACATTAAAAATATAAAAAAAAAATTATAAATAAATAAACAGGGGAGTACCGACAATTTTGACCATCTTGGTGTAGTATGACAGTGAGGACACTGTCAAGTTTAAGTTTAGGGGTATGCTCGGTACGTTTTCTTCCTTCGCATTCATATGTAAATTTTTGCATTTGCATATTTATTTGAAAACCCATAAAAAATTGAAAAATTTCAAAAATTATAAAAATTATTGTATTCAATTTTGGCCTTATTTGACTTGAGTTTGACAAATAGGTTAACTGGCTGGGAACAACTAGATCTTAGACTTAGTAAATTAAAAACCCTAAAGATAACCTTCTTTAAAGTTTAACAGTAGAAAGTATATATCTTTATAGTTTATTTAGAAATGGGCAAATTTTAAGTTCACTTCTTGGGCTAACTCGAAACGAAGGAAAAGTATTGATGTTCTTATTAGAGTATAAGTTTGAAAAATAATTCCTACCTTAAGTCTAGATTCTGAAAATGTATACCCTACAATTTGCACAATCACGCACCTTGAAATTTGGAATAGTAGAAGAGACCTTGAAATGCTCTTGTCTAAAGTCCTTAGTACGATGAAAAATAAAAAATAAAATACAAGTGTGAATAAAGAAAAAAATGAACACTGGTTTTTGTGATTACTTAAGGCTGCAAAAATAGAAAAATATTTAGCGAGGGTGCTTCATCACCTAGTGCCTTAGACCAACTGGTTTGGGAGTCACTGCTAAAAGCCTTGGGTGTTGCAAGACTAGAAATTACGCTTTAAAGTGCAAATGCATTTTGTAATCGGTCGTTGGTACCTCAAGAAGTATTAACGGTCGCATGAAGGATGTGTAAGCAAAATTCATTTAAAAATTCACCAATTAATAAGTGCTTTGGACAACGAACAAGGGTATGATTGCTTGATTTGAATTTCCAAGTGTAGAGATGATTTATACACACACGTAGGGGTATGTGATTAGGATTTAGATGAGAGAGAGGAATGAAGAATAGAACTTGCATTTTTAGTAGAGTTGATAAAAATTCCTAAGTGGAGATGGAACCCTAAAAGGAAAACTTAAGAAATGCCGAAAGCTAAGTAGGTCTGCAGAATATATATGATCTAAAGTTAGATGATGAGGGAGTGTGAAGAATATGGGTGGATAATTTACGGGTCGACGATAATAGAATTCCTTATTAGAAACCTTATTGGAGAATTAAAGTCGAAAAAGCCAAATTGATAGGATTTTGTGGGTAGTATCCGCTGAAAACCCTCAGGAGACAACACTTCTCCTACTAGGGACACCTAGAGGTTTAACGGCTTGTTGCACATGCTCAGTGCCATCGCGTTTCCCTGCGAAAGTGCGGTTAGGTTTTTTGTCGAGAATAAAAGAAAATAAGTTTGCTCGAGGACGAGCAAAAAGATAAGTTTGGGGGTATTTGTTCATACCATAATATTGCATTATTATATTCCCCATTCTTATTCGTTTTATCAATAAACAGGTGCTTTTGACGTATATCTGCTACATATTACAGGTTATAGGTTCTTGGAGCGAAAACAGTGAAAAAGACAAAAAGACGATACAAAAGAGGGACTTTTGACCAAAAAACAGAAGACTCTTGATCAAGCCTACATCAAAGATAAAATTCACAAAATACAAGGCAATGCAAGGTCCAAGATTACAAAGAGAACGGTTAAAAGTCCACCGTAATTATTCACTGGAGATCTGGAAGAAACATAGAAGCTATTTTAATAAAAGAACCAAATAATAAGGAAGCCCAAAGACAGAAGAGCCCACAAAGGAAATTTCAAGGCCCAATACTTCCTTCTAATAAAAGACAGAGACATAAAATTTTACCAAAGCTTGGAGTCTACTTTGACTACGTCTTCCTAAGGATATTTTGGTAAATGTAAACGTGCGAATCAATTGTAACCTAAGGTTTCCTATCCTCTATAAATAGGAACTCTAAATCATTGTAAAGGCTATGCCTCCCTATGCCTCCTTTTAATAATAAAATTCAGAATTCTTTATGGAGAGCATCGGTGCCTCTTTTCAATTCATGAATTCAGATCTGACAACCCTGCGTTGATGTTTGGAGAGAGCCATCTGTAAGTAGTTTTATTTAATTGCTCTAGTTTAGATTCAATTCTTGCCCTAGGTAGATTTAATTCTTCGCCATAGATAATTGTTTAGAGTTAGCTTTGGGGAAGGCTTTTGAGAGATGAGATCTCTCATCCCTTTCTTGCCCATAATATATTTTCAATAGGACTCCATGCATACACGCACACACCGCGCCCTACGGCACTCTATCGCTCGAGGTAGCGGTGATACCGTAGTATAAAGGCCCGGTTGTGCGTATTTTCCATGGAGGTTAGGGTAAGGATCTCTAAAGGAAGGATAAGAACCTAGAGGAAGGAACACCTTCCTGAATGGATCTAATCCCCTTTATTGATAATTACCATAACTCCTCTTAGATCCTAAATTGGGTATAGAAAGCGTTGAGATTTACTTGCATTTCCAAACCATCCCTAAACCTAACCCTAGCAAGACTAGATCTAGATAATCGTAGTATAGAATAATTAAGCTTTTAGATTTAATCAATCCGGCTCCCATCAGAATTAACTCGTAAGAGCGATTAGGAGATTCACAACATCCCTGTGGACCGACCCGTACTCACCGGCTAGCTACCAAGCGACGCCGTTCTTGATTGCGGTTATAGATAGTTTTTGAGATCAATCACCGCCGGCCCGATCCGGCCGACTCAGGCTGGGTCATGGGGTCGCGTGTCCCTCGTATCTTGGTGTATCCCCTGGGTCAGTTTGTTTTATATGTGACTTTTGGTTTTACGGGTTGAACACGTGTAGACTCTTGGGATTCTAAAAATATTAAAAGAAATCAATATAAAAATAATGTGGGTGATGGGATTTGAACTCTGGTGTTTTGGTTCAGCAGTGCAAGATCTTACTAATAAGCTATAAGAACTTTCTTGCTATTAAAAAGCAAAACAAATTTATAACTTGTGCTCAGGTAAAGGTACCCCTTTCTGTATTTTTGAAAAAAAATTGTATAGAAAGTTGTACAGGAAGTTTAGGGTTGTTACAGTAGGCCAATAATATCCAAGCCATTTGATTTAAAGCCGCATTTTGGGGCCAGATTGGTGAGCTCCGCAGACGCCTGAGTGAACTTCTCTTATGACTTTTTGGGATTCGGCCGATGACAGACATCTGAGCCAGAGTTGGTCATATGATCTGCGATATAGCGTATTATTTACAAACACGTATCGGAGAGCTCTCTTCTTCAGCTGAACCCTCGCAGATTTTTCTTCAGGCAGCTTGTGTTATTGAAGGTACTCTTTGAAGGGCTCTCTCCAATCGGGCTCCTGTTGAATGATCAGAACTTCTTCGACAGGTCTGCTCTTTTGTTCCGCGCTTTCCTCTTCTTGTAAAGAGACTGGGGGTAGAATTTGCCGGCTTCTGACTGTGATCAGAATTTTGTCCATGTCAGGATCAGCCAGCTCCTTGGCTAAGCAAGCGAGTACGTCAGTTTTTCCATTCAATGCCCTAGGAACTTTCATTAGTTCAATGTGGGTGAACTGTTTCATGAGCTCCACCACCCGGCTTCTGTACCGAGCTAAGTCGGGTTTGTATATCTTATAGTCGCCACTTACTTGGTTGATGACAAGCTGGGAATCACCGTAGACTCGTATCCGTAGGATTTCCATTTCACTGGCAAGCTCCAGACAAGCTACCAGAGCTTCGTACTCAGCCTTATTGTTTGTGCGAGGCTCGGTGAGGGCGAAAGAACGTCATAGGGCTCCTCCCTATGGCGCGATGAACACCAATCCTATCCCTGCTTTTATCTGCAGGATGTTTGATTTGCTAGAGCTCCTTATTGATGAGGCCCCATCGAAGTAGAGATCCCAACATGGCTCGTCATTCTCGAGGTGCAGCACTTGTTCGTCGAGTAACTCGCAATTGAGCGGTGACCCTTCTGGTATAGGATGAGCAGCGAGAAAGTCCGCAAGAGCTTGCCCTTTTACTGCTTTCTGAAAAGTATAAAGTATGTCAAACTCGAGTAGCATGACAGCCCATCTTATCATTTTGCCGGCTAGGCTTGCCTTTGTCAGTAAGTGTTTGAGTGGATCGACCTTAGAGATCAACATAACCCGATGAGCAAGCAGATAGTGCCTCAGCTTCTTCACAGCGAACATCAGAGTCAGGCATTGCTTTTCAATCGGGGAATAGTTGTGTTCCGCCCCGACTAAAGTTCGACTGAGGTAGTAGAGGGCATTTTCTTTTCCCTCCTCTTTGTTCTGGGCAAGGAGCGCACCGAGTGACTCATCTAGCGCGGCAGTATAGAGAATCAATGGTTTATTTGAAATAGGAGCAACAAGCATTGGAGGATGCAACAGGTACCGTTTGATGCTTTCGAACGTTTCTTGACACTCGGCATCCCAGACAAAAGGAGCCCCTTTCTTCATGAGCTTTGAGAAAGGCCGACATCTTCCCGATAGGTTCGAGATAACCTTCGTATGTAAGCAAGTTTTCCCTGAAAAGATCTTAGCTGTGTCAGATTCTTCGAAGGGGGCATCTCCATGATGGCATTTATCTTGGATGGGTTAACCTCGATCCTTCGATGTCGGACTATGAAGCCCGGGAATTTTCCCGCTGACACACCAAAAGCGCACTTCAGAGGATTCATCTTTAGATCGTATTCCCTCAGTCTAGTGAGAAAGGTCCTAATATCTTGGACATGATCGGCCTTGGCTTTAGTCTTAATAACCAGATCATCAACATAACATTCGACGACTTTATGGATTAGGTCATCAAAAATATTGGCCATTGCCCTTTGATATGTAGCACCCGTGTTCTTCAATCCGAACGACATCACTTTATAACGGTATATGCCGATCAGGGTTCGAAATGCTGTATGCCTCTCATCCTCAGGCTACATTTTTATCTGATTGTATCCAGACAGACTGTCCATGAAGGTGAACAGCTCGTAATTTGAGGTGTCATCGACCATCATTTCTATGACCGGAAGCGGGAAATCATCTTTATGGCATACCTTGTTGAGGTCCCTGAAATCAACGCAAATTCATATCTGTCCATTCTTCTTTTTTGCTGGGACGATGCATGCAATCGAGTCCACATATTTCTCTTCTCTGATGAAACTGGCATCGATGAGTTTCTTGGTTTCCTCGATGACCTTTTCTTCCATCTCCCTTCTCATTCTTCGAGGAGCTTGTTTGATAGGCTTGGCATCAGGAGATATAGCCAGCTTATGCACGGCTACTTCAGGGAAGAGGCCAGGCATTTCCTTGTACGTCCACGCGAAGCAGTCGGCAAACTCATGCAGCAGGGCAATTATCTGCTCCTTCATTTCCTCTGACAGGAGTGAGCCGATGTAGGTCAGCCTTGGATTATCATGCGTTCCCAAATCGATCTCAGTTAGCTCATCGAAGGTTGCTTGTCCGCCATCTTCGAGCTCTTGAGGGGCTTCTTCTGGCTCGACTAGCTCGTCTTCATCATTTGACTCTTCGCTGCGCTTCACCAATATGGATCATATAGCATACTTTGACATCAGGCTAAATGAAACCTATGCCCCGTCTATCTGGAATTCGTCCATCGATGAGTGCTCGGACCTGAGGCGGATGCCATAGCCCTTCATAAAACTTTGCTTCGGACTCCGTTTGATATAACCTGCATCCGCACCTTTTAAAGTATTCCCATATCTCGGGCGCATAATATCTGGGATTGAGGACGGCTCTTATGCCTGTCTCGTATGGAAGGCATGTCACAGACAAATCGTCCGGGTGCGCGACAGGATTTGATCCATAAAACAAGATGCCCTTCTGTCCACTTTTCCTTCCGGGAACGTAGAAAGTTTTAAGCTGGTCCACGGTAGAGACTGACAATGCATCTAGCTCTTTGCACATCTGCTCCGACACCCTTTTAACGGCTAGGGACTCTTCTATAAATTCGAAGGTCTCTCGATGCTTTGCTTGTTACGTTGGGGCCCAATCTGTATAGCTGTTGCAAGACGGATCCTCTTCCTCCGACCCTTCAGTGTTACTGCCGAAATGAGGGAGAATTCTGCTGTCGGATGGGCCTTCAGTATCAGATTCATCCGTATTGCTACCGAATGAGGGTGAGTTTTATGGAAGGATGGACTCCAGCATCGGACTCATCAGTGTCACTGCCGAAATACAAACGCACTTGGGGGGTTTTGCTTTCATAAGTGACAGCCGGCTCAGATTTGCTTTTGAATTTTGGGACCGTTCTGTCTTTGGTCAGGTGTAGCTCAGCACTTTGGAGATTCACAAAGTATCGAGAATCTTCATATTGGACTTCATGCACACCGAACGGCTGAATGTCTCCATCAATGCGTCTTTCTTCTCCGTTTTTGGTGTATTTCATGCACTGATGGAGAGTTGACGGAACAATGCCGTAATCGTGAAGCCACGGTCGTCCCAGAAGAACCTTATAAGACGTGTCAACGTCAATCACGTATATCTTAGCTTCAGTTTGCAGATCCCCAAATTTGATTGGCAGAGCTATAGACCCCAGAACTTGCTGGCAGTTTTGGTTGAAGCCTTGAATGACAATCCTTTCCCTTGACAGGTGTCGGACATCCATTGACAAACTCTTCAGAGTCCGCAAGTTCATGATGTTCACTAAGGATCCCGGATCAATCAATATGCGATTAATCCGATCTCCGTCGTTGTACCCGGTCACATAAAGTGTCCGGTTATGCTCAGCTATTCCCAGTAGCAAGTCTTCGTCCTTAAACGTGACTGCGGCGGCATGCAAAGCGTACTGGGCTTCTTTCATATTAATTTCCGCAAAGCGAGCCTGATACCGCTCGGGGTTTTGTAGAGCGTGAATGAGAACATCTCTAAGCTCCTTAGATAGGACCAAGGCATCGTAGATACTCAGGAGACGGAAGCTTCCGGAGATGAGCCAAGACGTTGTAGTCCACTGAGGAAGGACTTGAGTTTTCATTAGCTGGTTCTCTGCTATCTTCCTTATTAGCCACCTATTTTTCCTTTCCTTTTGGGGCATTTCCTTGATTTGGCGGTAAAGCCCTGCCGCTTCTGGGAATTGGTTGGCCTTTGTGGCGAGCTCCTCATCCTCTTCGGGAAAACAAAGCTCCTCTTCAAAGTCGCTGCCAAGATGGATGGCGTAGTAGGTCGCTATAAGGATCTCTTCATCGGAGTCTTCTTCTAGCTCCTCCAGAATCTCAGCCGCTTCTATAGGGAAGAACTCTTTCAATTGAATTAGAATTCTTTCCTTTTGTTCATAGTCTTCGAGGGAATCGATATATTTTTGAATGGTCAATCTCCCCGCAGACTCTTTTTCACGTCGAGCTATACTTTTCTTCTTCTTTAGCTTTTTGGATTTTGAGCTTGGTTGAGCCGAATTGACAGCTAGAATGGTGGGATTCTTCTGCCCTTCCCATTCTGTTCTGGACTCTTTTCGAAGTAGCTTTATCATCTTCTTCGTCTTATTAGATATGTGCGTACTCCACGGAGGCTGCGGTGGGTCAATTTCATTTCTCAGGGCAGCGGGTTCAGCTGTCTGCTCCCAATAGGCTTCAGCTTGTATCTGTATGAAGTTGGTGGTTGCAGCTTGGTTGTTTACCAACACACTCTTAGACAGCCCGATCTCTCCAGTCTTGTACTGCTTCTCGACCCAGTCTTTGAAAATATAGCAATCCTCGATCGCGTGGCTCACTACTCTGTGGTACGAGCAATACAGGGGATTGTCAGTCATTTTTGCTTCATGCGGTCTCTTTGACTCCGGCAATTGTAGACCATTGTTCAAGGCATATTTGAATATCTTGCGGACCTTGTCCCTTCTGAAAGAGTAAACCTTGTTCTTTTTCTCCTCTAGGGAAGGCCCTTCTCCTCCCAGCAATGGCTTTCGAGGTCGATTTGTTTTGGAATCGCCTGCCTTTCGCTTGTCTTCATTATAGGACTTATTGAAGACATTGGTACTGCTGGAATTCCCGCTTCTAAGGTTGTCGTTCTTCTTGCTTTTCCAAGTATTGTCTCTCTAAGAATCCAGGGTAGACTCTTGCTTCGAGCATTCCAACATTTGTACTTTCTTGGTTAGCTCCTGAAACGACTTGAGGCCTGCTGTATACAAGAATGGGGCTATCCAATTGCTGAGGTTCTTAATGAGAAGGCTGACGGACTGGTCCTGCTCCAGCGGCGGTTCGCACTTGACCGTAAGATTACGCCATCGGACGATAAAGTCGGTGTTGCTTTCATTCTTCCCCAGCTTGGTCCTCACAAGGTCAGTAATGGAGATTTTATCACTGACCCTCATGAACCTTTGCCGAAACAGAGACTCCATTTGGGCAAAAGTAATAACGGACCCGTCTGGTATGCTCGCGTACCCGTCGAAAGCAACACCGGTCAGGCTGTTGACAAACTAACGAAGATGGAGCGCGTCATTGCCCCCTGTATTTCTGTCATGCCCTACTTCCCAGAGTGCGCTAAGATAGCCACGTGACAGAGCCATCCATGCTACCTGTGGATAGGAAAAATCCCTCCACAGTCACATTACGGCTGTAGAGATATCAAGAACAGAAAAGTAAACTAAACTATCTAACACATGTCCATGAGTCAGAATAAATGAGTCAAGAAATAATATAATATGCGGAAGCAAAAGATTCAATAAAAAAAACACCTGGAAAGTAAAACCAGATACCAACAGGATCCTCACTGCTCGGTCTAACAGCGGCAGTATTCCTGATCAGCCTGCGACAAAGGTAGAGGATCTGGGCCATGCAAAATCCAGACGTCAGTGCGTCATAACATCAATAATATTATAATCAGTGGGTAGCAAGACATGCAGGCACGAGTATGAACAGTAATAAAGGTATAACAGTAAAATAAATAAGCACAGTGAAGGGTAAGGCATAGGTGATATGCAGTGAGTAATTTAAACTGGTCTACTGGGTTAACTACTCTCAAGTCTTTGAAATAAATTTGATGAATCATCGATGTAACTCAATAGTATCCCGTGCGTGCCCGGGACCACGGTCAAGATTCTCGGGCTGAATCCGAGACGTGCCGCAAGGCAGTAAAAAGGTAGTATGTAACGAAGAGTGATGTCAGCAGCATTACCCCGGGGCTGGCCTAGCACGTAAGACTGATCAGTAAAAGTATCAAACTGTCGAGTTACAGGTCAGGTTTCATCATTGATTTCCCCATACCCCCAGGTTATGTGTTCAAGTCAGGTATTAATAAATCTGGAGCTAATGCCAACACAGGATCAAGAAAGTACAGGTTTGTCTGGATAGACAACAGGAAATGTCCGTAGGGACAGCATATCAAGGTTGTTGGCATTAGTAACAAAATCAGGTAACAGGTCAAGCTATGGTACATCAGGTCAAGTCAGGTAGTGTATATAAATCCAATAATGTCAAGAAGTGCACGGTATCAAGTCATGTTAGGGGTGCACAAATGTCGCGTGGGTGCTCATAATCAAACTATAATAAGCATGGGTACACAAAAACAAGTATGGGGTACCAATGTAACAATAAAATGGAATAGTGGGATGTGGTATGCAAATAGGTATAAATTCAATACATTGATGCACCGTTATCGGTTAGGGTTAAGATTATAGTTCCAATATTAATTAGGATACACTTTATTAAACATGGAATATTAATATCACATTATTATGCACTAATATGATCTAAGGATGCAATTATATATTTATATTAGGCGAGATGGATGCAAACGGGTGTCCGAAAGGTTATAAACTATTAAATGGTACTATGGGATGTACAAATAAGCACTATGTGATATAAATATGGATATGGGTACAGTGTATTGTAATCTAATATGCAACAAGATATGTTTTCATGTTCTAGATCTAAAATGATATAAACGGAACATCGAAATGTTAAAATGAAATATGGGGCACTAGATTTAAATAACAGGTTTAATATGTATTTAAATAAGTATGTCATAATTTAAATAGCATGTAGCAAGATTAACTTGCTTGATCGGATCTCAAAGCGGTACATACGACACATCGGATGTCGGGAAAACTTCGCGATGTGTCTACGCGAGCACAGAACAGAACCAGGTAAGGCAAGAACATGACCGCGATATCTGGGAATGTCCTCAGGATCACCCGGATCAACAGCGATGGGCACGACTCCGTCGATCGCCGGAAAACGTGAATCAAGAAAAGGAAAGAGAAGGAGAGAAGAAGAAGAAGAAAGAGAAGAAGGTTGGGGTCCTCCGGGTTCTCTGGGGCAGAGAAGAAGGCGAGGGGGGTGTCGTCGACGCCGTCGACGGCAAGGTGTAGGCGGGGTTTTTCCGGCGAGGCAATGAATCAAGGTTCTTGGTTTCATGTGGTCAGTTTCTGTGCAGGGTTCCTGCTGGGTTTCAGAGTGTTGGAGAGAGGAGAAGAAGTAAATAGAGACGATTGTTCCCCTCCGAACAACGAAGATGCGACCGCACAGGTCCGTCTTGCCTGAAATTCGGGACAGATGCTAATTGGTGCTATCTGTCTACCTCTCCGAAAATGCCAAGTTGATTTATGGCACCATGTATCGAAGGTTTAAACGGATGCGGCCGATATAGCAGACTTCGTCAGATTCCCCCTCGTTTGAGGGGTTTTTGATTGTGGGGATGCTCTTCTCTGCAGGCGCAAGCCCCTGCAGTTAATTATGCTACCGCATCGCGGTAACAATTTTCTCCTTCTCCATATGGTCACTTCGTATCGTGGGTGTTTGTTTTTTGTTTGGTTGCCCGTGGATTGTATACGGAGACTAATTTGTGTTGTCGCCCGTAGGACGTGGATTAGTCCAAATCCGTATTTTTCTTAGATTTGGGTTTGGGGGGGTTGTGTTTAAGGATACGTTAGCCTTAATTAAAGCTAAGATCAACTTAAACGTTTGTTAAGGACACGTTAGTCTAATTTTAGACTAAGATCAACTCAACGGAATCGTTTAGATCTGACAACAGAGCAATTGGGCTCTATTGTTTAGTTTAGTGACATTGCGGTCGATAAGTAGTTTAAGGACGTTGCGGTCTAATGTTAGTTTTAAGACATTGCGGTCAAGCTTAAGGACATCATAGTCCATGAGTTTAAAGACCTCACAGTCCGGTGTTAGTTTTAAGACATCACGGTCGAGGTTAAGGATATCATAGTCCGTGAGTTTAAGGACCTCATAGTCCGTTGTTAGTTTTAAGACATTGCGGTCAAGGTTAAGAACATCATAGTCCAGTGTTAGTTTTAAGACATCACGGTCGAGGTTAAGGACATCATAGTCCATGAGTTTAAGGACCCCACAGTCCGTAGTAATGTATGGTTGTCGGGACCCGTTACCTCTCTGATAACGTTGAAGGATTACAACGACGGATATCAGAGGAGTAAAGAGATGTACTCTCAAACCGGGTGTAAATTGATTAGAAGAGCAGATGTGCTCAGTCCAATTTAAATTGAGAACTTATGGCCAGAATTGGGCTAAGTCCAGTTAAAGAACATTTTATTATTTTTTTGTTCTGCCTGTTAGGCCTTTGTTTGGGCTCTGTCCTTTTAATTGAGCTCTGACATTTCGTTTGGAATTAAATGCATAGCATTTATCAAAACAAGGTATGTTCTGTCAGCGCGCCACGTGGCGCATCAGGCGCTTTGCGCCAATTAAAGAGCGCATTGCGCTAGCGTACATAAGGGTGACACGTGTCGCTTAGCGCTAAGTGCGTTGCGCCAGTTTATGGGTGTGTCAGTGAGTGACACATGGCAAACTTGGCGTTGAGCGCCAACCCAAGTGCGTTGTTTTCAGGAGCGCAAAGCGCAGATCGTATCTATGGGTGACACGTGGCATGTTATGGCACTGAGCGCCAGTCCAAGGAGCGCAAGGGCGCAGTTCATGAGTGCAAAGCACTGTCCAATAGCGCAGAGCGCATTTTGATCAATTTAAGATAAAAGATCGAGTTTATGTTCTTCTTAAACGAGGCCTTGCCTCGAGATTCAAGAACTAAGTTCTTTATTCTTATGAAAGGCTCTGCCTTTTATAGATCAGAAGATCTGTGAAGTAAAATACTTCTTTTTTGATGATTTAGATCTTGATTTTTTTTATTCAAAGACCTCGGTCTTTCTTATAGATCTAAGATCTTCTTAGAAGACATGTCTTCTTTTTATGAGATGTTTTCATCTCTGTTTTCCAAGGACTCGGTTCTTTACCTTTCTTTTCTTCTGAGTTTTTCTCAAAGTTTGCAAAAGGTTTTCTATCTCTCTCTCTTCTGTATTCTCTGTGTGTGTGTGTGTGTGATTTGAAGTCGTGGGGGCTTTATATAGGCCAATCGATTTATTAAATCGGTTTAAGAGATCTTTCTCTTAATTGATCTGGGAATGTTTCCCACCGCTGGATCTTTAATCCCAAGACTCCTGTTTGACAGAAGGTAATCTTTTAGTTTTAATAAAGATTGGAAAAATCTTTCCATGCAGAGTTTGTTCTGTTTTTTGGTAATTCATTATTTACCATTGGATCATTGATCCAGCGGTGCTTAGCACAATCTTATTGTTTGGAAAGATTTTGAGAAATCTTTCCTTAACAGGATTTGATTCTGGTTAATAAATGATTTTATTATTATTAGCTCCTTTGATCTAACGGTGGGAATTACAATTCCAGCGCTGGCGTGCCCAATTTAGACATGTCGCGCGCGGCGCAGAGCGCAGCGCGACTGCGCTAGCGCACTCGTGTTTGCCACGTGGCGCGCAGCGCGCAAAGCGTTGAATCTGAAGCGTCGCTTCAACAGAGCGCTGGATCCGAAGCGTTGCTTCAACAGAGGTTTCTTTTCACCTTCCTTTTAAGTCAAACTTATATTCCCGAGAATCTTTCATTTCCCAATTTTGGAAATAGTTCCATTGTGCACAAAATTTTATGTGCCTCGTCTTTATAATTTGAAACAAAACTTCTTACTTCTCTCATCCCCAAAGAACTTTCTTAACTATGGCTTGTAACCGCCCTCACGCTCCTAGACAACCATGGGAAGTGCCCATTCAGGACCTTGTTCCTCGGTTTGCTGCGCGCTTGGTGGATCCTTCCCTCACAGATGAGCAGTGTGACGCTGCACTGCACGATCTGTTGACTCGTATGGGGTCTCCCTTTCCCCCACACTCTATTTGGCTTCGGATGATCCTTGCATCTGTGCTTGATGGCATCCCCCCTCACCCAGCGGAGATGACCCTGGCAATGCTCGATGCGGCTTAAGACAAGCTCGAGTGTTTCCATGAGCCGCTCCTGATCACTCAGGCTCTGAAAGACTGCTCGGTTCACTTGCTGAGCCAAATAAAAGCCCGGCGGGCTATCATGCCTGCTTTCGCGGATGAGCATGGCGTCAATCGGTGGGGAGCTACTCCGCGTGAAAATCGCCGTTTTGAAGTGCTGGAGAAGGCGTCGTGGGAGTTAGAGAATTTTATTTATTGTTTTGTTAATCCCCGTGCCACTGATCCCTTGTTTAGTGATCTTTTTTAAATGTAATAATAATAATAATAAGATGTTTTGATTTAGTATTTTATTATTTGTCAAGTGTTCTCTTGTTTTTAATTCTTTGTCATTTATGCGCTGCATAATCATGAAGCGTTGCTTCACTTTTCAGTCTTGAAAACAGAGCTTTGCTCTAACTTGGGGTGCGCAGCGCAACTGCGCAAGCGCATTCGTGTTTTGACACGTGGCGCGCAGCGCACCTTGCGCTCGCGCACTCATGCCCGACGCATGGCGAGCAGCGTAACTGCGCCAGCGCGCCTGTGTTAGACACGTGGCGAGCAGCGCAGAGCGCAGGATTTGAAGCGTTGCTTCAATTTTGACTTTTAAACTTCTAAACAGAGCTTTGCTCTGATTGAAGGAAGCAGAGGCGTCGCTTCATTTCCAGTCTTGGAGTTTTGAACGGAGCTTTGCTCTAATTGGGGGACGCAGAAACGTCGCTTCATTTCCAGTCTTGGAATTTGAACAGAGCTTCGCTCTGATTGGGGGACGCAGAAGCGTCGCTTCATTTCCCGTC
This sequence comes from Agapanthus africanus, assembly GCA_030015575.1. Classification (NCBI taxonomy): domain Eukaryota; kingdom Viridiplantae; phylum Streptophyta; class Magnoliopsida; order Asparagales; family Amaryllidaceae; genus Agapanthus; species Agapanthus africanus. The sequence goes on along the minus strand of CM057338.1, from coordinate 150,447,916 downwards.
TTAGAATTTGAACAGAGCTTTGCTCTGATTGGGGGAAACAACAGTGATGTGTGGAGTCGATGAGGTCGACGGGGTAGGCGAGGTTATAGGCCAAGGCAGTGGATGCGGGGAGTTGCAGCGTTTCCACAGGGAAAGCTCGGGTGTGCAGGGTTCGTCGAGGTGTTTGCAGGGAGGAGGAGAGTAGGTCGTAGTGATGGGGATGGCGAGGCTGGGACGAGGTGGTCGGCAATGGGTCGGCGACGTGAGGGTGCCGGCAAGGGTTAGGTTGCAGGTTATGGGTTCTTGATGTTGGGTCGGGGTTCTGTGCATGGAGAAGAGGAGAGAGGTGAGGTAGAAGAGGGTGAAGTGGTTGTGATGAAGAGGAGGTCGCCGGCGACGAAGGTGCTGGCGAGGGTTGCAACGTCGGGTTCTTGGGTTCTCGTAAGGTTTGCAGCGGGGAGGAGAGAGAGAGAGAGAGGTGACGTGGTCGAGGAGATGAGTGGAGGCGAGGTCGAGGGTTAGGCGGCGATGGCGGTGAGGCGCGAGTGAAGGTAGGGTTAGGTTCGCGAGTGAGGCGGAAAAAGAACGGATCGAGGGAGGGAGAGAAGGCAGGTGAGGAAAGTATTGGTATCAAAAAAGATTTTTAAAGAATTTTATATTTATATAGAGAGAGACAGAGAGAGATTGTGTGGTTTGTATTGGGTTTTAAAAAAATAAAAATATATATATAATATAGTGAAAGAAAGAGAGAGAAACGGTGAGAGAGAGAGATAGGGAGAGAGAAAGAGAAAGAGAGAGAGAGAGAATAAGATCGAGAGGAGAGAGATCGAGTGAGGAGAGAGATCGTGAGGAGAGAGAGAGAAATGAACATGGAGGAGAAAGAAAATCGTTGTATAGCGAGAAGAGAGAAAGGAAATAGAGAAGAGAGAGATAGGGTTGTTAATGGTTTAGATTTTAAATTGAAAAAAGATTTTTAGTTAGTAAAAATTTTAAACTGTTGATTTTAGAAAATAAAGATATTAAATTAATTAAAATTTGAATTTTGGCGGCATACAAAAATATTCCAAAACACGTCCGGGTTGGGTCTAAAAATTCAGATTTAAAATATGAAAAATATATGCGATGTCCAAATATCAAAATGAAAGCTCGGGTAACGAAAATGCATACCCCCAAGAACGGATGCACGTACGTGCGCATAGCCATCCAAACACGCCCGTTTCACTGAACGGGACGAGAACAAGATGCGCGGATGCTACCACGGGGTTAGGGGTATCAAGTAGGCTATGAAATGCAATTTTAATTTATTTTACATGACCTAAAATGTTATATGTAAAATATGCGATGCTGGATGGAATACCGGTATGTACTAATCATGAGATGCACGTGTCAATGTAACAAGTCAAGGTAATCTATAAATATGAATCAATAAGTCCAAGCAAGCGGGTCGGGTCGAATGCAATGTAGAATGTAAAGTACCATTCGCACCCAAACACGATAAATCAATAAAATACCACAGATAAATAAATACGGGAACTGGAATTGGTATAAATGAACTAGGTTGTTACATTATACCCAACTACAAAAAGAATTTCGTCCTCGAAATTCCAAGAACAAGAAAGGATAAACAATTAAGAACTTCAAGAATAGATGTGGAAACTTCTGCCGGATTTCATCTTCTCGTTCCCAAGTTGATTCTCCATGCGAGCGATTTCCCCAAGAAACAAGTACAATAGGGATAACTTTGTTCTTAAGAACCTTTTCTCTTCGATCCACAATCGACATTGGTCGCTCCTCAAAGGTTAAATCTTCACGTACAGTCAACTCCGAATGATCCAGCACATGCGTTTCATCTCGAACATACTTACGGAGTTGAGATACATGAAACACGTCATGAACATTCGCCAAGGATTGTGGTAAAACCAATCGATACGCCACTTCTCCAACACGGTCCAAAATCTCAAAAGGTCCAACGAATCGAGGACTAAGTTTTTCTCGACTTCCGAAATGAATCACCCCTCTAGTCGGTGATATCTTCAAGAATACTAAATCACCAACGGCGAACTCCAGAGGTCTTCTCGATGTATCTGCCCAACTCTTTTGTCGGTCTTGCGCTGCTTTCATATGATTCTGGATGGTGTTAACCTTCTCAACTGTTTGCACGATCAAATCCGGTCCCAACAATCTTCGTTCTCCAATATCGTCCCAACAAACAGGTGAACGACACTTGCGACCATATAAAGCTTCGAATGGAGCCATCTGAATAGTCGCCTGGAAACTGTTATTGTACGAAAACTCCACCAAGTGTAGATGATCCTCCCATGAACCCTTGAAGTCTAACATGCAAGCTCTCAACATGTCTTCAAGAGTTTGGATCGTTCTCTCCGACTGTCCATCTGTCTGAGGATGATAAGATGTGCTAAACTTCAATCGAGTCCCCAAACTTTCTTGTAAGCTCCTCCAAAAGTGTGATAAGAAACGAGTGTCACGGTCGGACACGATGCTCACTGGTACTCCATGCAATCTTACAATCTCCTGCATGTACCGTTCTGCCAAAACTTCTGTTGATTGACCAACTCGAAATAGGATGAAATGAGCTGCCTTGGTCAATTGATCAACAATCACCCAAACTGCATTGTTGCCTTTTGGACTCCGCGGTAGAGCCGTCACGAAATCCATGGTTATATGTTCCCACTTCCATTGAGGAATCGGAAGTGGTTGCAATAAACCAGCAACCCGTTGATGTTCAGCCTTAACTTGCTGACACACCAAGCAATTTGCTACAAAACGGGCAATCTCCCGTTTCATGCCTTCCCACCAGAAATGCTGTCGTATATCTCGGTACATCTTCGTGCCTCCTGGATGTACGGAATATGCTGAACTGTGCGCCTCCTTCATAAGTTCTTCGTGAATATCTCCCTTTAGTACACACAAACGGCTACCATATCGCAACGAACCATCTTCATGAATCAATAAGTCCGTTCGAAGTCCGGCTTCAACCTGTTCTCGAAACTTCTGTAGTCTAGGGTCTTGTAATTGCGCTGCTTTAATATTCTCGATCAACGACGACTGTACTTGTAGCTGCATCAATTGTCCCGAAGAATGCGGTAGTACAACCTCCAAATCAAATCTCCGAAAGTCTTCAATAAGTTGCTTCTGTGCAGTCAACATCTAAATTGCTGGCAACCGACTAAGCGCATCCGGCACAATATTAACTTTCCCCGGATGGTACTTAAGATCAAGATCGTAGTCAGCCATCAGCTCCAACCATCTACGTTGCCTCATATTAAGCTCCTTCTGTGTGAACACATACTTCAGGCTTTTGTGATCGGTGAATACTTCGACCCTTTTGCCCAATAAATAGTGTCTCCAAATTTTCAAAGCGAAAATCACAGCTGCTAGCTCCAAGTCATGAGTTGGGTAATTCTTCTCGTGGGTCTTCAACTGTCTCGACGCGTAAGCTACAACCTTCCCATGCTGCATCAAAACACATCCCAATCCTTTTTCGGATGCGTCGCTGTGAATCACCAATCCTCCGGAACTGTCTGGCACGGTTAAAATAGGAGCGGTTATCAATCTCTGCTTCAACGCTTCAAAACTAACGCACACTTATCCGTCCACACAAATGGTATTTCCTTACACGTAAGCTTGGTCAAAGACTCAGCCAAACGAGCAAAATTCTCCATGAACCTTCTGTAGTATCCTGCAAGTCCAAAAAAACTTCTGATCTCTGCAACGTTCTTCGGAATCGGCCAATCTTGAACTGCTGCAATCTTTCCTGGATAAACGGCGATTCCATCTCCAGCTACGACATGCCCCAAAAACTTCATTTCATCAAGCCAAAACTCGCACTTGCTCATCTTTGCATACAATATTTCTTACCTCAATATCTGCAGTGCGATCTTCAAGTGTTCTGCATACTCTTCAATGCTCCTCGAGTAAACCAGAATAGCATCGATGAACACCACTATAAACTGGTCCAAGAACGGTGAAAAGATTCGGTTCATCAAGTCCATAAATATCACCAGTGCATTCGTGACTCCGACTGTCATCACTAAATACTTGTAATGTCCATACCGAGTTCGGAATGCAGTCTTGCAAATATCTTCTGATTTAACTCGGACCTGATGATATCCGGATCGCAAATCCAGCTTCGAGAATACCCTCGAGCCACTAAGCTGCTCAAATAATTCGCCAATGCGAGGGATCAGGTACTCGTTCTTAATAGTCACCCGGTTTAATTCTCGATAGTCGATGCACATCCTCCTTGTGCCATCTTTCTTCTTGACTAGAAGAACTGGAGCTCCCCAAGGTGAGTTACTGCTGCGAATCCAACCCTTTTCAAGTAATTCAGCAACCTGCTTCTTGACTTCTTCCAACTCCACTGGTGCCATTGGATAGTATGCCTTAGATATTGGCATTGCACCAGGAATAAGATCGATCGCGAACTCCACATCTCGTTTTGGCCGTAAACCCGAGATGTCCTCGAACACATCCATGAACTCTCGAAATATAGCCGGCGCTTCCTCTGTATCAACTTCCACCGACGAAAGAACACTGTTTGTCAGCCTAGCCCTAAATTCGACTGGCCCGACAGAACTGCTACCTCCAGCAAAACAACTCCGGATGTCCGGGAATCTGGAAAATCACTTTCTTTGCCCTACAATCAATGTGAGCGTGGAAAGTGCCAAGAAAATCCATTCCCAAGACATCAACAAACAAAGGGATGCACCAGAATTGAATAATTCTAATGCGGGGAAGACATGAACAAGTAGGATACCTGAAATGATTTCACCTGAAACCGAACACTGAAGAAGATAAGTACGGTAAACAGGATTCAAGCTTGTGATAAAACATGAATTGGAAAGCAAGAGAAGCAAGGCAATAAAATGACCATGCAGCAAGGATATGAATCAAGACCAGGACTCCAAGTTACTTAAATAGAGTACCGCATTGTAACCATGTTGCAGTTCATAGTTACAATTACATAACTCTACTCAAGTTGCCCAAATCCTAGTATCAGAATCAAGGAACAGGGAGAAACAATAGAGAACCAAAAAGGTTTCAAATCGAGATGCAATGTGGTATGCATATCGTCAAGGCAAAGGATAAAAGAAAGATATGATTCAAGAATCGTGATAGCAATGTGGCAGGACATGTTCCTAATCACGAGTATTCTGATTCGTGTATTGGGTCCAATACCCAACTACAAAAGAATCAAACTCAATTAACCTATATCCTATGTCTCTGATACCAAACAAACCCTGTCACACCCCACTTCCCAGAGTGCGCTAAGATAAGCACGTGACAGAGCCAACCATGCTACCTGTGGATAGGAAAAATCCATCCACAGTCACATTACGGCTGTAGAGATATCAAGAACAGGAAAGTAAACTAAAATATCCAACGCATGTCCATGAGCCAGAATAAATGAGTCAAGAAATAATATAATATGCGGAAGCAAAAGATTCAATAAAAAAACACCTGGAAAGTAAAACTGGATACCAACAGGATCTTCACTGCTCGGTCTAACAGCGACAGTATTCCTGATCAGCCTGCGACAAAGGTAGAGGATCTGGGCCATGCAAAACCCAGACGTCAGTGCGTCATAACATCAATAATATTATAATCAGGGGGTAGCAAGACATGCAGGCACGAGTATGAACAGTAATAAAGGTATAACAGTAAAATAAATAAGGACGGTGAAGGGTAAAGCATAGGTGATATGCAGTGAGTAATTTAAACTGGTCTACTGCGTTAACTACTCTCAAGTCTTTGAAATCAATTTGATGAATCATCGATGTAACTCAATAGTATCCCGTGCGTGCCTGGGACCACGGTCAAGATTCTTAGGCTGAATCCGAGACATGCCGCAAGTCATTAAAAATGTAGTATGTAACGATGGGTGATGTCAGCAGCATCACCCCGGGGCTGGCCTAGCCCGTAAGACTGATCAGTAAAGGTATCGAACTGTCGAGTTACAAGTCAGGTTTCATCATTAATTTCCCCATACCCCCAGGTTATGTGTTCAAGTCAGGTATTAATAAATCTGGAGCTAATGCCAACACAGGATCAAGCAGGTACAGGTTTGTCTGGATAGACAATAGGAAATGTCCGTAGGGACAACATATCAAGGTTGTTGGCATTAGTAACAAGATCAGGTAACAGGTCAAGCTATGGTACATCAGGTCAAGTCAAGTAGTGTATATAAATCCAATCATGTCAAGAAGTGCACGGTATCAAGTCGTATCAAGTAGTAGTGTATCAAGTCATGTCAGGGGTGCACAAATGTCGCGTGGGTGCTCATAATCAAACTATAATAAGCATGGGTACACAAAAACAAGTATGGGGTACCAATATAACAATAAAATAGAATAGTGGGATGTGGTATGCAAATAGGTATAAGTTCAACACATGGATGCACCGTTTTCGATTAGGGTTAAGATTATAGTTTCAATATTAATTAGGATGCACTTTATTAAATATGGAATATTAATATCACATTATTATGCACTAATATGATCTAAGGATGCAATTATATATATATATATGTATATATATATATATATATTAGACGAGATTGATGCAAACGGGTGTCCGAAAGGTTATAAACTATAAAATGGTACTATGGGATGTACAAATAAGCACTATGTGATATAAATATGGATATGGGTACAGTATATTGTAATCTAATATGCAGCAAGATATGTTTTTTTGTTCTAGATCTACAATGATATAAACGGAACATCGAAATGTTAAAATGAAATATGGGGCACTAGATTTAAACAACATGTTTAATATGTATTTAAATAAGTATGTCATAATTTAAATAGCATGTAGCAAGATTAACTTGCCTGATCGGATCTCAAAGCAGTATGTACGACGTCGGATGTCGGGAAAACTTCGCGATGTGTCCACGCGAGCACAGAACAGAACCAGGTAAGGCAAGAACATGACCGCGCTGTCTGGGAAGGTCCTCAGGATCACCCGAATCAACAGCGACGGTCATGACTCCGTCGATCACCGGAAAACGTGAATCAAGAAAAGAAAAGAGAAGGAGAGAAGAAGAAGAAGAAGAAAGAGAAGAAGGTTGGGGTCCTCCAGGTTCTCTGGGGCAGAGAAGAAGGCGAGGGGGTGTCGTCGACGATGGGCCATCGACGGCAAGGTGTAGGCGGGGTTTTTCCGGTGAGGCAATGAATCAAGGTTCTTGGTTTCATGTGGTCAGTTTCTGTGCAGGGTTCCTACTGGGTTTGAGAGTGTTGGAGAGAGGAGAAGAAGTAGATGGAGACTGTGATGTGTGGAGTCGACGAAGTCGACGGGGTAGGCGAGGTCGTAGGCCAAGGCAGTGGATGCGGGGAGTTGCAACATTTCCATAGGGAAAGCTCGGGTGTGCAGGGTTCGTCGGGGTGCTTGCAGGGAGGAGGAGAGGAGGTCGTGGTGATGGGTATGGCGAGGCTGGGACGAGGTGGTCGGCAATGGGTCGGCGACGTGAGGGCGCCGGCAAGGGTTGGGTTGCAGGTTATGGGTTCTTGATGTTGGGATCAGGGTTCTGTGCATGGAGGAGAGGTGAGAGGTGAGGTAGAAGAGGGTGAAGTGGTTGTGATGAAGAGGAGGTCGCCGGCGACGAAAGTGCTGGCGAGGGTTGCAACGTCGGGTTCTTAGGTTCTCGTAAGGTTTGCAGCGGGGAGGAGAGAGAGAGGTGAGGTGGTCGAGGAGATGAGTGGAGACGAGGTCGAGGGTTAGGCGGCGATGGCGGTGAGGCGTGAGTGAAGGTAGGGTTAGGTTCGCGAGTGAGGCGGAAAGAGAACAGATCGAGGGAGAGAGAGAAGGCAGGTGAGGAAAGTATTGGTATCAAAAAAGATTTTTAAAAGAATTTTATATTTATATAGAAAGAGACAGAGAGAGATTGTGTGGTTTGTATTGGGTTTTAAAAAAATAAAAATATATATATAATATAGTGAAAGAGAGAGAGAGAGAGAAATGGTGAGAGAGAGATAGGGAGAGAGAAAGAGAAAGGGAGAGAGAGAATGAGATCGAGAGGAGAGAGATAGAGTGAGGAGAGAGATCGTAAGGGGAGAGAGAAATGAAAAGGGAGGAGAAAGAAAATCGTTGTGTAGCGGGGAGAGAGAAAGGAAATAGAGAAGAGAGAGATAGGGTTGTTAATGGTTTAGATTTTAAATTGAAAAAAGATTTTTAGTTAGTAAAAATTTTAAACTGTTGATTTTAGAAAATAAAGATAATAAATTAATTAAAATTTGAATTTTGGTGGAATACAAAAATATTCCAAAACACGCCCGGGCCGGGTCTAAAAATTCAGATTTAAAATATGAAAAATATATGCGATGTCCAAATTTCAAAATGAAAGCTCGGGTAACGAAAATGCATACCCCCAAGAACGAATGCACGTACGTGCGCGTAGCCATCCAAACACGTCCGTTTCACTGAATGGGACGAGAACAAGATGCGCGGATGCTACCACGGGGTTAGGGGTATCAAGCAGGCTATGAAATGCAATTTTAATTTATTTTACATGACCTAAAATGTTATATGTAAAATATGCGAGCTAGATGGAATGCCGGTATGTACTAATCATGATATACACGTGTCAATGTAACAAGTCAAGGTAATCTATAAATATGAATCAATAAGTTCAAGCAAGTGGGTCGGGTCGAATGCAATGTAGAATGTAAAGTACCATTCGCACCCAAACACGATAAATCAATAAAATACCACAGATAAATAAATACGGGAACTGGAATTGGTATAAATGAACTAGGTTGTTACAATTTCCCCACGATGCTTTAAAGTGGGCAACGTGCTGATTTGCGTTTCCTGTCCCGTCGAATCTTCCGAACTTAGGAATGACTTAACCGCTGGGGAACTCGATCAGATCGTAATGTGCGGGATGTGGCCGCCCACTACTGCCAATTTCTTTCTGAGCATCGGCTTCGGCCACCAATGTTTTAATCTTGCTGGTGACCAAATCCATTATCCGATCTTGTGTTAAAAGGATGGTGCTATCTGGGGCCAAGGCGTCCCCAGAAGCGGAATGTGGCCGGCTTTCGTGCGGCTTACCCAATCTTGGACCCAAGGGGACAGGCATCGGTTGCCTCGGGTTACCATCACTCGGCTCATGAGTAGAGACATGTGCCTGATTGGAAGGCGCTCGAGCAATTTGAGCCGTGAGCTGCATCACAACATTCGTCAGGTCGTCGATTTTGGAGTAAAGCTTGGCCATTTCTTTATCTTTACTCCTGAGCTATTTTCAAAGCTGTTGAAGAAGCTCTTGCTCTGCGATTCTGGGGCAGAAAGTCGGCTCTTCCCCATTGTCCGAGCTTGACTCTACATGGACTGAGGGGTCTTTCTACCTATCATCGTCATCGAGAGGGTTTTCATCATCCAGCAGAGGCGGCTGTTCTTGGGGAGAAGCAACCACATTCAAACCAGATTGGGCTTGGGATGTAGTGTCCCCATTCTTGCTTTTGCTGCGCAAGTTGCCGCTGGGACGCCCGACCGCCATATAAACCGTATGGATAATATATCCCACTGTCTTTTTATTACCGGCAGCTGATTTCATGGATCGCTGTCGTGGCCCTCCTGTTTCGGTAATGGGCAATCGACTGAAAATGGCTGGCCTGACCGAGATTTTGAATAGTGCTAGCGCTTCTTTTCTGGATTTGCCCCGCTATTTTCGCGCGGCGCAGAGCCCTTGATAGACCCTTGAGGAGTTGGTGTCATGCTTTCTCTTTTGGGGCTGGGACACGTCCCTTTGTGGCATTGTTTGGACCGCTGTCTTCTTGATTCTGGCGGTCATGGCATTTTTCTGAACCCACTTCAGAGGTTCGAAAGAATTGCTGAGTTTTACGGTCGACCCAGCCGTCGTCACAGGATGACTCGGCTTTTGGAATCTCACAAGATTCCACTTGGCCAGAGTCCTGGCCCTCTTGTTTACTCGATACCTGAGCCGCTTCTGTCTTAGCCTTTCTGTTTTGAGCACTTTGCTAGTTACGGCTTTTTGGGAAGCCGCCGTAGACCGCCTGACAGAGAATCCAGAGAATATGCCTGCTTGCTCGATCGTCCAGGGCAACGTCTGAGCTTGCTGGAGATGCTTTGTGGCCCCATTGGTGTTGACGGCCTTACCCCTAGTTGGAACAGTGGAGAGCCATTCGAATACGGATTTGCGTTTAGGGTGAAAAGCTCTGGCGACCAAGACGTTCGGCCTCCTGCCCCTTGAGGTTGAAATGGCCGCTTGGTTTGTCGGGACCTCCGCCAGATGAGCGCATCCAGCATGGTAGATGATGACAAAACCAAATTGGCGGGGTAGCTCCTCCCATTGCCAGCTGAGACTAGCAGGGAGAACCACGCGGGCATTGATCTTGACTACGTACGAGATCGGGGTCGCGTCGGAAGCTGATTTCATTTTAGAAGACATCATCATTGAAAGTTGATTGCTGCACGAAAAGAAAACTACTTCAGTACAAATATCGGTATATATGTTAAATGAGTTCGCATGAACACTTAATCCGAGATATAGGAGGAGAGAAATGTCCCACCGGGCGTGCCAGAATCTGTAGGGTATTTTTCGTCACCCCATTGAGATGGGAATATGCACGCGCTTATCAGGCGTACTATAGATCCCCCCTGCCTAGGGTAGGTGGGGGTTTATTGATTGTGGGTATCTGAATCTCCGACGGCCGCGAACTAAGCTGCCGTTAATTACCTCTCGCCTTTGGAACGAGGGAATCTCCGATTGACGGGTCAAACTGATCATGCGAACTCAATATGCCATGTGCGAGTGTTTGTTTTGAAAGGGTTTTGGATATATCGGGGGCCTCGCAGAGTTTATGGGGGTCCCGCTATCCGGATAGCGGACTGGGGGTTAAGGGGGCTAGCAGCCCCTTTGCGCGGTGTGGGGCAGCGCCCCGTCAGAAAAAAAAATTCCAGTGGAGGACGTGTTTTGGGTGTGGAGTGCATGGAAAATGAGGGTGAGAAGCGTCTTAAAGACGCGTGCCTGGCACGTGGGCGCTTAGCGCCCGTGGGTCATGTGCCTAGCGCGTGGGCGCATGGGCACCCGCGGGTCACGTGCCTAGCGCGTGGGCACTTGGAGCCCACGGGTCACTGCACGGCACGCGTGGATGCCAACGGGTCACGTGCACGGCACGCGAGCGCTGGAAACACCAGCGTAAAAGGGGCGTAGCCCCTGGGCTAGGATTTGAACTCCCAAGGGATTTTGAGTGGAGTTAAACTCCAAAAGATTTAGATTTGGAGTTAAACTCCTAAATGATCTGGAATAGAAGTTAAACTCCTTTGAGAATTTGGTCTTGGAGTTGAACTCCCCAAAGATCTTCAGAGGTGATCAAAGGGGACCCCTCCCTTCTCTCTTTAGCCCTGGAGATTCTTTTGAGCCTTGGATCTATCTAAAGTTGGAATTTTGGAGATGGGTCTCCTTATTCCTCCTCTTGATCGGCTGGATCTTGGAGAAAAGGTGGTGAGACTTAAAAGTCTCCCCTTTTCGAGATCTGATTGAAGATCCGAGCTCTCCTTCAAGGGTTTTGTGGTGAAAAACTATTTCTTTTTAGAAAAGGAAGGAGTTAAACTCTTGATTTAATTTTAAAAGGGGAAGGTTTTAGAACCTTGAGAAAGGAGAAGGATGCACAAACCCTAGAATTTTTTAGAATGGAAAAAGTTGTCATAGATATTTTCATTATGTCTGCCTTTATAGGCTACACACTTTACATATAGCCCATTGGGCTTTGTCAAATGGTCCTTGTGCCACCCCATGCCTTATGTGCTTAATTCTTTTCCACATGAGCCATGGGCTTTACAAAAATTTGTCTTTATGCCTATTTTTCTTACATTTATTCATAAAAAAATACACCAAAATTATTTATTACAAACATTTTATTTTGGCATGGGGGAGGCCGGCGGCTTCATGTTCAGGCTCGACCCAGGCATTGGCCCACTTGATCTGGGCTTGGGCCCACTTGACTTGGAGTTGGCTTTGATTTTGACTTAGTCAACCGATGTATAAATTTTGACCCCAACAGTCCTAAGGGATTCGTGGAATCGTTTAATCTTACTTTAGACGTGTTGATTGAAAAAAGGAAGAATAGAAGAATAAATAATAGTGAAGAATAGATATAGATTCTAGATCTATATTAAACACGGATGTAGTTTATATACAGAGATAGATTTTATATCAAAAAAGGGCTTATAGGGTTCGTTAGGATTTAGTAGTTATGGATGACTAATAAAAATGACTTCTTTTATCTTTTCATAGATTTAAAACTAGATCGATAGTGATGAATGAGAATTAGGGTTCTTGGAAGAAACTAGGATTTCCACACTATAGACCCTTGTCCTTTCATTGATCTCTATTCATGTCTATCCCTTAACAAAACAATTATTAATCTAATCTTAAATCGCGGTCAAGACTATCAATAAATTGATAGTGCGCCCGATTAGGATATTAAAGATTCTTTTGCTAAAGTTTATAAACTTCATAAGACTTAAAAGGATTTAATATATTTTCTCATCCATTGATCTATCATAATCCTACGAACCCTGTCAAGCGGAGAATTACTCATCCATGATGGAGATAGAAGAACGGATAGAGATCATGATGTAAATACAGAAATTAAAATACTAAATAATTAAACTAAAGATCTAGCTTTATTAATCAATTTCACAAGTACAAAACCTTCGAGTTTAGATTACAAGAGCAAGAAGAAGTTGCTCTCGATCTCTGCCTCGTCGGAAGTAGATACTCTATCGAATCTCACGTCGCCTTATCACGTCGAATCGCGGACCTTTCGTGGATCACTTGTTCTTTGACGATGGTTAGCTTCGTGTAAAAGGTTAGATGATTTCTAGTTTTAGCCCTCGGTCCTTTAAATAGTACCAAAATAAGAAACTATAGATCCCAGAAATCAGGGTTTGTTGCTGCAAATCTAACCTGAGAATCCCAAATCCTAATTCCCTAAATCCACCGCGGATCTGCCGCAATATGGAGCTTTTGGCCGCGGAAGGGCGGTTCTTTGGTGGGATCTTGGCTTCAAAATTCTTCTGAGGCTGCTTCATTGTGACACATAGAGATTTATTTGATGTCTGGAATCTTCATATCTTTTCTGAGTCTCTGCCAGTATTGATTCTTCGATTTTTTCTAACTTTATCGACAGATTTTTGATTCCCGACATCTCAATATCCCAATCTCCTGATCTGAGCTAAACCTTGCACAATATCTCAATGAATAATGTTAGTAATATTTGGTATTTTTTGAGATATTATCCTAACAATTTTAGGTGATATTATATTTTAAGAATATTGATTAAGCATAGATATGATATGCATATTTAAATTATCAAAATATTATATAAATATTATATGCATATATTTTCCTACATAATGTTAATTATAATATATAAACACATGATATAGATATTTTACAGATAAACCTTCATATGTTTCATATTAATAATAAACACCTTTAAATATTTAAGAAAAGTAAGGAAAATGTTATATCAAATGTGCAATATTTTCGGCTGAACAATCACGCTGTGTTTGGAGAGCCATTACACAAAGTCTCTGTTTACCGCCGAAAACGGGAGACGGAACTGTATAGGTCGTCTTGCCTGAATTTGGGGGCAAATACTATTTGGATTTATCCGTCCATATCTCCGAAGATACCAAGTTGATTTATGGCACCGTGCATCGGAGGTTTGAACGAATGTGGCCGTTGTAGCAGACTTCGTCAGATTCCCCCTCATTGTGAGGGGTTTTTTATTGTGGGGACGCTCTTCACTGCAGGCGCAAGCCCCTGCAGTTAATTACTTTACCGCATAGCGATAACCACTTTCTCCTGCTCCAGGAGATCACTTCGTGTCGTGTGTATTTGTTTTATTTTTGGTTGCCCGTGGATTGTATACGGGAACTAATTTGTGTTGTCGCCCATAGGGCATGGATAAGTCCAAATCCGTATTTTCTTAGATTTGGGTTTGGTTTGATTTAAGGATCGTTAACATTGTTTGATATTAAGATCGACTTAAATATTTGTTAAGGATACGTTAATCCGATATTGGACTAAGATCTACTTAACGGGGGTTCGGGATCATTTGCTTGATCCAATGAAAGAGTATTTGGGCTCTATCGTTTTAGTTTAAGGATATTTTCTGTCCACAGCTAGTTTAAGGACATTACGGACCATATTGGGATGTGTCCGTCCATTTGAGAGTACACTAAAGAGTTTTTGGTTATCGGGATCCGACACCTCTCTGAAGACGCTGAACAATTACGACATTTATCAGAGGTATGAGGAGATGTACCCTTGAACCAATGTCCGTTAGAAGATCAATAGTCATGTTTGGGACTAAAACCAATTTGGAAAATTGTGAGCACATGGGCTCAGATGATCTAAATTAGGGGGGTTTGGTCAACTTGGACTCAGCCCACTCAGTCTTTGAATAAAGTGTTAAAACACTTGTTTGGACTCGGTCCCTTTTCTGTGCAACAATGCTGAGCATTGATATGGGCTCTGACGTTCACCCTCTTTTTTTATTTCTTTTTATGGAGTGTTAAACACCTTTTATGGCGCCCATGTGAGGAGCACGTGAGGCGCTTGGCGCCAACCACAGAGTGCTAAACACTCTTTATTAAGCAGCACCCACGTGAGGGACACGTGAGGCGCTTGGCGCTGGGCGCCAACCACTGAGTGCTAAGCACTCTTTATTAAACAGTGCCCACGTAAGGGACACGTGAGGCGCTTGGCGCTGGACGCCAACCACTGAGTGCTAGGCACTCTTTATTAAGCAGCGCCCATGTGAGGGGCACGTGAGGCGCGAGACGCTGGGCGCCAACCACTGAGTGCTAAGCACTCTTTATTAAACAGCACCCACGTGAGGGGCACGTGAGGCGCCCAGCGCTATTTCTTCCTTTGTGCATTTTTCTAAAGAGTTCGATTCTTTGTTTTCCCCTGGATCTTCAATCCCCAAAAACAAATTCATCCCTACGAGAATTAAATTCTCATTTGTGGGAGACTTGTCTCATGGATCTCGGATCTAGGGAAAGAACTATGTTCTTTTATGAGGGTTAAACCCTTAGATATGCAGATGAGGTACTCTGATCTCTATCCTCTTTATTTACCTTGAAGAAAGCTCACCTTCCTTCTTCTCTCTTGAAACTTTCTTTCTAGCTTGCTCTTCTTTTTGAACTTGAAGTTTATGGGGGGGGTTCTCTCTGTGTATGACTTGAAGTCTTGGGGCCTTTATATAGTAGAGGCAGATTTGTTGATTCAGTTAAGGAAATCTCTCATTGAGAGATCCTTAATTGATTTGGGGATTTTATCCACCGTTAGATCTTTGATCCAAGGACTTCTGTTTTACAGAAGACATTTTTCTTGTTTTTAACAAGATTGGGAAAATATTTTCCCATACAGAGCTTATTTTGTAGCTTGGTGATTTTCAATCACCGTTGGATCTTTAATCCAACGGTGCTCTGTTTTATGGAGCACAATATTTCTTGTTTAGAAAGATTCGAAGAATATTTCCTTAATCAGAATTTAATTCTGTGTTTTGATGATTTATCATCTCCATTGGAGGCAGAGAACTTTTAGTTTTGGTGTCGACGCCCTCGTGTGAGGCACGTAAGGCGCTGCCTCAGAGTTCTTAACTCTTGACGCTGGCACCCTCGTGCAAGGCACGTGAGGCACTACCTCAGAGTTTTTAACTCCTGGAGCTGGAGCCCTCGTGCAAGGCACGTGAGGCGTTGCCTCAGAGTATTAACTCTTGGGCGCTGGCGCCCTAGTGCAAGGCACGTGAGGCACTGCCTCAGAGATTTTAACTCTTGGCGATGGCGCCCTCGTGCAAGACACGTGAGGCGCTGCCTCTTTACTGAAGGTGTCTTTTCGCCTTCCTTCTTTGATTTTCCTGAGTCAGACTTTTTTCTTTTTCAATGCTTGGAAATAGTTTCATCATACACAACATCTTCTGTGCAAAGACTTAAATGTCTCCCTTCATAATCTGAAGCAATGCTTCTCTTCTCTCTCACTTTCAGAGAATCATTTTAATAGGGAAGAGCTATGGCTTGTAATCGTCCACATGCTTGCCGGCAGCAATAGGAGGTGCCTATTGAGGAAATTGTTTCTCATTTTGCTGCACGCTTGGTGAACCCTGCTCTTACGGATGACCGATGTGATACGGTATTGTACGAGCTCTTGACTCGTAGAGGATCTCCTCTCCCCATCAGCTCCATTTGGCTCCGGGTGGTCTTCTTGTCCGTGCTCGATGACATTCCCCATCATCCAGCGGAGATTACTCCGGCGATACTCGACATAGCGGAGGATAAGATCGAGTGCTTTCATAAGGCGCTTTTGATTACCACGGCTCTGAAGGATCGCTCTGTTCAGCTGCTAAGCCAGATACGGGCTCAGGGCGCCATCATGTCTGCCTTCGCTGATGGGCACGGTGCTGACCGATGGGAAGCGACTCCTCGTGAAGATCGCCGCTTTGACATGGTGGAAAAGGCAGAGAGAGAGTTAGATAATTTTATCCATAGTTTTGTGAATCCATTTACTTTCGATCCCATGTATGGTGATCTATTTCCTGTAGAATAAAATGTTCAATAAAATGCTTCCTTTTTTTCGTTGACCACCAAGTGCTCACTTTCTAACACATGTTCTTCCTCTGATGCGTGTATGTGCGTATACGAATGAGCCCGATTTCGCACATATCTTTAAACAAAACTTAAACCGGTGTAAACAGAAACAAATAGCTCTTGGCCGAAGATTTCGGTGGGAACAGTCCCTGGCCAGGAAAAGCGAGATTTACTGGTAGGTATTCCTGTAGTTTCTCAAAGTGTTTTGGGCTACACTCCGGCACGACTTATTGCGCTATTAGGAGTCTGACGATTACCACCCCCTAAGCCCGATATGCGATACTCTTAGACGAACAGACCGGACTGTACGCAAATTGTCACATACAGGCTCGATAGGAGTTCGGATGAGTTTGCTCATCGGCCTTCTCATCGACAGATACCTGAGTAGCCGTTACGTGCAGCTAGTACCGCTTGCGACTTGTGGTTAAACCCATTGCCGGCGTACTGTCGAGTCTTTAGAGTCCCACACAGAGGGTTTCCCTACATCAGGCAAAAGATGTAGAGGCCGTATGGTTTTATGGCAGGGCTTCGATCACGTGCGTGCACTTGTGTGCGTATGATGTTCGGGCAGATAATACTAGTAGGTTTTGGTTTAAACCAGATCCTAGTATTATATTGATGGATTATTTTCGTCTCATTGTATTCATATTCTTCGGAATACAGATAAAGGTATATATATACGGATGAGAGGAGCATTCTTATAATTACTCAAGTTTGTTACTAGATGATTACACCTCATTACTTGGATTAGCATTTAGGTTAAATGCTTAATGAGGTGGAGTTATATGGTATTTTAGTGAAATTTGAGTATGACTTCTTGTTGACTTTCTTGGACTCTTTTGAGGCAAATGAAGACTTAGATATTTATGAGATATTTTCATTTGCCTTAAAGTCTTGTTATGAGCCATATTCATTGATCATTATTACATACACATTCTCTTTCCTCAAGCTTTCTTCATATCCTTCTCATGAACCCTAATTGTCTCATGAGTTGAGAAACCTAGGATTCCAAGAGACAACCTAATCCATCTTCTTACTCTACATCATCTAGACCATCTAGTTTAGCATGCTAATTGCCCTAGTTATCTCGGATTTGAGGTTGGAGCTCAGACTATAAACTCTCAGGTGGATCGTCTTTGACTCGAGGAAGCCGACGAGGAAGCTACGATCCGTTACGATCTTCGAAGCCTACGATGACGAGAAGAACGGCAAAGAAGACCCAAAGGACTTGTATCGTGAGGTATAAACTCTTTTCCGAGTAGTTAACCTCTTTACAAGCTTAGCTAGTTAGGGTTTAACCAAGATCCTGATGTTCAAGTCGGTGTTGCGAGCTTTGAAAATCGTTTTTTAAATATTTCGCTTCCCCGCGAATCCGTGGAGTGCGCGACATCGACTTACAGACCGCCCACTAGCGATGTTGGCCGACTGCTGACCAATAACTCTCGCCACTGACCGACGCCACCATTGCTCTCTCCCGCACCGCCAATCGTCACTGCCGACCGTCGCTTGCCGCCACCGCTGCTCACCTGCCGCCGCCAACTGATCTCCGTCGCATCGACGGCAGTCCAACCTCCGCTGCCACCGCCCATTGCTACTGCCAAGAGTCATCTATCATTGCCACCGACCGCCGGCAAACCTCCACCGCCACTAACCATCGACTTCCCTTCGCCGCCTCTGACTGACAGACTTTCGCCGCACCGACCACCGCCCGTCGCCGCACCGACTACCATCCGACCTCCTGCCGCCACCGACCATCGTCGCCACTAATTGCTGCCTGTCACCGCCGCCGAACGACCGCCATAGCCATCGACCATTGCTACTGACTGATAACTAATCATCCTTGTTGCGGGCCGACGGTCGCCTTCGCCGCCATCGGTAATTGTCACGCCTCGTTTCCTAAAATACAGAAACACGAGAATGTAACTCGGACAGCCACTCTACCTACGGTAAGGAATCATCTTCCCATAGTCACCTTAAGGATTCTCGGAGTATATCAAGCGACACATAAATAATAATAATCCTAATACAAGTTCATTGACACGCTAAACAACGATAATGAAAACAAATGCTGGAATAACAAAAGTCTCAAATCTCAGACTAGTCTATATAATAAATGAATAAACAGTACACAAGTTCTAGTCCTTAATAAAATAAAGTTCGGTACTGAAATAAACTAAAACAACCTAATGACCTAGATAAGTGAAGATATGCCGTAAAACTCAGCTACCTTCTCGAAATACTCTTGATCATGTGGTTCTATTGGCAATAGATTTGGGCCATACAAAACCCAGACGTCAGAGTGTCTAAAATAGTATGATGATAACAATGGCATGAATATAATGTGATAGATCGTTATAACATGAATGGGTGACATGTAGACAACAATTAACAATAACAAGAGTAACATGTGATATAACAGTCGGAACATGATAAATTAACATATCATGTGAAACTTACGTGTCAATGTCGCTAAATCTTGGCTATCCTAATAGTATTTGAAATTGGTTAATGAAATCTTTCTTGTAATTCAACAGGATCATGTGTGTGCCCGGGACAACGGTAACATACCCTCAGGGCTGAACCCCGAGATGTGCCGCTGAGCATTAAATCCTATAATGTCAAGTACAATCGAATGATATCAGCATCATCATTCTGCAACACAAAGGCCCCTCTCGACTTATCAGTCTCTAAAATCTAAGTCCTTTTGAGTTACAATTTTGGGTTCCATTTCTTGATTTCCCCTTTCTCCGATTTTATATTTCATGTCTAGTATCAATCTAATTCTTACCAAATACCAGCTCTAGAACAATCATATAACTTGTCAAGTCAAGTCAAGCAATAGATTAATCGGTATGCGGTATCATGAATTTGTTGGTATTGGGTAATAATTAAATTGCAAGAATATCCTGATATGATAATGAGTAAACAAGTTTAAACATGGGTACATGTAAGCAATTAGTATAACTAGCATTATCAGAAATAATATAATCGCATCAATAACAATGAATAAGTTGTATCTATTGCTCATGCACATGGAAGCTTAGTTCTGGAATTTCAGCAGTATTCTGATTTATAAAATACTTTAAAAATAATAAACGATATCTAAAAATGACGAAACAAAAGCCAAAACGAAGCTAACTTGATAAGATTTATACTGATATAAACTAGAGAATCTCATGTTGTTTTTACATAAAATTATGGATATTCGAAGTTGGAAGTTTGGGTCTGGAACTTTCCTGGGCAGCAGTCCAGAGGTGAGTTTCTTCGTAGTTTAGATTGTTAAACAATTTATTTAGTAGGAAAACTTTTTACAAATCTAAGGTATTCTAAGTTAGTTTCGAAACGAGCTAAAGAAACCTGCTAACTATTTTTGTGCAATTTATAATGAATTTTCCAACACAAAAATACAGTAGATTTCAGAATTGTCGTCTCCGCTTGGCGACGACATTTCATATACAAAACAACAGTATCGTTCATATATATTTTACAACAATGATTATTTCACAGAATATAAACTAATGATCAAAACAAGGGTTCTAATAATTAAACTAGTAAACATAAAAATGATAATTTTTTAGGCTTAATGATACCTCGTGATCCACGATGTCCCTTTAATGGATTTAATACTTATCAAATAATAACAATAATATTGGTATCAAAGCAAGCACGCAGTAATTATAAATAATATACTAAAATTATATTGTAACTTGGAATTTGTGACTTTCAATAGTTGTAACAAATAATCTTGTGTTGCTCTATATATTTATATGTGCATATTTTATACACATATAGTACTACGGTCCACATTATTAATATAGACACATATCTAAAATATAGCTATAGTATGTACTATTGTAGTCTACACATATACTATTGCTTAATATACTCTATGTATCTCTTATTGATCATCTTGACCATAATAAATAATACTATACTCTTAATATACTATCATATATCTTACATGCAACTATACAAAAAAAAAAATCATACTTAATTTCATACATCATGCAATTGTAAGTATATAATTTATATTACTATTTTCATTCTATTTTTGTTTAATTATTTAACCATCTATTATTATTATTACTGTTTGTGTGCATCTTGTAACTGTAATTTATTGCTTATTTTTAACTGGTAATTGTAATACTAACAATAATATTATGGTAAATTTTATTCTTACCGTAATTAGCATGTAAAGTAAGTATACAAATACTTGTCTTGGATCAATGACCACGAGAAAGGAAACGACACGAAGACGACGAAACTTGAAGCCGACGGCATGATCTCAGCTTAGCTTTGGGTCAGGGTTTCGGCTAGAGATGCTCGGGTATGGATGCTGTCGAAGAAGCGAGAGGAAGAAGAAGAAAATGGTGGTGCGGAAAACAAGCGGCAAGGATCGGGATTGGATCAACGGCTGGAGGTAGAAGGGATCTAGGGTTTGGAGAGGAGAAAGGAGAAGGAAGGGATTTAAATAGGGTGTTGATATTAGTTAGTTTGTATGCATAAGATTATTCTTATATGATTTTGTATTGTATAGTATTTCTCATATTGTAAAATTGATAATTAAATAAGCATTAATGTATTAGTATGTTACTATAGTTTCAATATGATTTTGGTGGTAATATTGTACTCATATATTAAAATTAGTTTATTAGATATAATTGTTTAAGTATATGATTAGTATTGATTGTGAAGTTATGCTTAGGAGGTATATATGATATTATATAAATAGACAAAAGCAATTTATATAAATTTAAAATTAGTTATTTTTATATTGTTATTACATCGTTGTGAGAAATATATTAATATATATTTAGTTTGTTTAATCAGTATATGCAGAGTATAGTTATTATTATCATATATATATATAGAGAGAGAGAGAGAGAGAATAATGGAGGAAAGAGGCCATAGGAGGGGATTTCCTCATATGGCATCGAAAAATACACCCTCTCTTATTTTTTCCGACAATCGGCATCCACCATCTTCATCGTTATCATCCAAGACGTGGATACACCAAATTTCATGTGATTGTTAGCTTCGGCACCTTCCATTTTAATGAAACCGCATTGGGCCACTTCCTTCCAATGAATGCTCATCCTATGAGCCTAAGAATTTAGACTCTACCCTTTACCATTTTATAAAATTTGTGTTTGACTCCTTCATTTTCAATTAACGGAGATTGACGATGTGCTCGAAAAAAATATGAAACACCGTGTCTTAATGATAGCGGTCTTAAAATATTTGACCCCGGTCATATATTCATGACAATTCTTATAAAATTATTACTAACTAAACATAATTAAAAAGTAACTTAATTAAGAAGAGTATATGATAGTTTCCTGTCCCACCGTCAAAATTCTTTTTCTCACAATAAAAAGTCAAAAAAACACTCATTCTTTTTCAGTAAAAAATTTATTCAACAAATAAAATCTAATTGAACTGATTCATCCACATCAATAGCAAAGAAATTATTATTTTATTGATTCCTACAAAATAGTTTTTTCTTATATAAAATATTAATATTGTGATTGTGAGCTATATTTTAATAAAAGAAAACAAGAATCGTTGGAAATATCTCGATAGATATATGATTCCCTTTTAATATATTTGCGAAACATTTTATTTAAAATATTAAGTTATATTTCTTATAATTTTGGCTTGAAATCCCTATTTAAGACAACTTTTTTCTTCTGCATTGAAATTGAGTTATGTTTGGAGATATTGTATTAACTTTTATATGTTTAGTTAGTTTAGAACTTTGTTTTGCTACAAAGCGAACCCTAAACGGCATTCACATAAATAAGTACACGCCCTATTTCAAAATTCTCACAAAACCTCCAGAAAATGAATTTGAAATGCAATTTAATTCAGGAAAATGCAGCATATTTTGTTCATATGCACCGTCCTCATATGTTTTCGGTAAATTTTGTTTTAATTCAAATACACACAACATATTTTCAGAAGAATTATTTGTGTTTATTTTTGCACGAGTTATTACTATTCAATATAGATTATTGCAAAACATGTTTGGAAGGTTTTTCTCCCAGTACAAACACCCTTGCATGGCACGGAGGCCACTCGATAGTGGGAACTCTGATTCCATATCTTTATTCCAAATTAAGGGCCCGTTTCGATGACCGGAAGTACATAAAGAATTCTTGAAGTAACTTCCAACAAAAAGGTCATATAAGAAGTCCTATAAGTTCCGGTGTTTGTTTGTTTTATTTTTGAAAGAAAGAAATAGTTATAAAGTAACATTTTGCACTTCCATGAGCAAAACAAAAAAAAAAATCTTGAGCACATGTTTCGTTTTTTTAGGAAGTGGCAAATGCGGCAGTATTAAAAATTATTTGTTGTGTTGTTCATTGTGCTCTATACTCACTTTCTATCAAAAAATGAGTAAGAAATTTTTTGAAGTAGTCATACCACATACATATCATCATTAGAAAGTAAATTTCACACTTCTATCATCAAAACAAACACGAATTACCGAAAATAACTTCCAAACACCTCTATTTTTCATGTGAAGCCGGCATGCACCAAGGCTAAACAGCCCAAGCAAGCAAACACTCCTATGTTAGCTGTTTAGGACCGGTGGAGGTCATGCCCAATATACCCACCCACCTCAATGAAGTGAAGGACGACACCTTACTTTAGTTGTTTCGCAGGTGAAGCCGTGTCCTATTCTCGCCCTTCTGAAGTCAAATACAGCATCCATGGAGCCCTGTACCATTCCCACCCTTCATCATCGTCTCCAATCGCATCTTCATCCATCCTAACCCTAACCCTAACAGTAACCGCTCCACCTCCACCATTCATGATGATGCAACCATCCCCATCATCAATCTATCCAAACCTGATCGCTCAAACTTGGTCCAACAACCCAGAGCAGCTGCCGAGACGTTCGGGGCCTTTCAAGTGGTTGGCCATGGGATCCCCCTCAAGGTGCTCGATGAAATGCTTCAAGGAGTTAAGAGGTTTCACGAGCACGATGCTGAGGTGGAGAAGGAGGTGCTGTACAATAGTAATTTCGATCTCAGTTGCCGGCCTCCAATTGATGGGATTCCCTCATTTGCGTCATGACGCCGGAGCCGCCCTCCACTGAAGAACTGCCACTTGCCTGCAGGTAGTACCTGTTTTCCTTGTTCTACCCACAATTTGTTAAATGATTCACATGTCTTCACCGCTGGATATTTGTTGCTAAATCACAAAATTATTTACAGGCATATATTAATTAAGAAACAACGACAAAATTTAAATGATATTATTAGTCTAGGGTTGGCGCATGTTACCCGGATGTTCCCCTTAGCGGTATGTAAGCCTTGTTTATCGGCGTCCTTGATGTGTTGCGACCTCAAAGGGAGGGGCCATGAAGATAAATTTTTGACTCAGGCCAAATCTTAATTTGATATGAAAATATATTTTGAGAAAGATAATATACATCTCATAGGGAAAGAACTTTTAAAAGTAGAAACTGAGAATTCTTCGTTCTCTCTTACTAGAGCCAGAAAGTTATATACAGAAACCAATTGGGCATAGCTCATGCAGCAAGAATTCCCTCTCCGAAATGAGTGGTCACCTGTTAGATTCCTGAAAGGGTCACATCCAAGTTATCTATAAATGGTTGAGAAAATGAACCATTATCTAGGCTCTTAAATTGCCCTAAAAACATAATGATTTTGTTAATATGATACTAGAATATATAATAACTATGCTTATCATAGTTATGTTACGAACCAATGTTGCAAAACACATTTGTTCTCTCTTTTTTCATCTAGCATTTAACACATAAATGGATTGTATGCTACATAACCAAATTAAACAAAATTACATAATCTAGACTTTAATTAATATGTATACTTGTAAAATAACCTTAAAAAATGAGAAAGGAGAAGAAAAATAAGTTGCTGGGGAGAATGGCAAAACAATACAACAAGAAGCCTTTATCACAAAATTTTAGGGTCGGCTATATAAATCAGTTTCTTTCGATTAAGGACTATCTTCTCACTTACATTAACAATTAAAACGTCATTCTTAATTGTATCTATCCATGTTCGTCTCGGTCTACCCCTACCCCTAACTCTAATTTTGTTGCTTCTTCGAAGAGGTGTATTTGTTGGCCTCTGTTTCACATATCCAAACCATCTCGATCGGTTAGACTCGTTACTTATTCTATCCTTTATCATGTTACCACTCATCAACCTTAACATTATCATTTCAGCTTCTTTTGGATATGTATCTTAATTGCTTAACATTCTCATTTCAGTATCTTTTGGATATGTTGTTTCTTAATTGCCTAACATTTTGATCCATAAAAAAGAGCCGGCCTTAAAGACGTCCTATTGAATTTTTCTTTCATCTTCAAAAGCATCCTACGGTACATAGCACTCCTGAAGCCCTTCTTCAATTTGACCATTTCGTTTTGATTCTATGAGCTAAATCTTTTTTCTATCTTCCCACCATGATTTATTATAAATCCTAAGTAACAGAAACGGCTATTTCTAGAAATTTCTTGGCCATCAATTTGCACCGATTGCTTATCGTGTTGCATAGTTTGCTTAAGTTATATTCCATATACTCAGTTTTTGATCTGCTAATTTTAAATATTTTATATTCTGAGACATCTCTCCATTTTTCTACTTTAGGGAGAAGAAGGGCAAAAAACATGTCTTTACTAAGTGGTTATTGATTTTTTGCATCATCAGTTTTTGCATCGTGTTTTGGATATTTCGTGGGATATGCACATTGTATATCTGCCGGTTAAATTGCTTTTTATAAACATACATGGCCACTCTTGCGGTCATATAGGACCTGTTAATATCATCTAGCGTAGTTTTTAGCCCAAAACATTAAAGTCCTGATTAATTTGACTTTTAACCTTGTATAACACCACTTATACCAACGACAAAGTATCATGTTTCACTAGGGGTGAGACTACAAGAAATGTTCATACTTCGTGTTGGGACATATATGATTCATATAGGATAAATATTTGAGACAATGAATGTACATGGCATTTTGCCTTTTTCTGTATGTATCCTACAGTTCTTTAAAGGTGAAGGAGAGTAGTTTATCTATTTGCCAGTATTTTTACTTCATAAAGTGAAATTTTAGCTTTGTTCCAAACCAATCAACGATCTTGGTGATGTGTTTGATTTTAATATAATGTTTTTATATTAGCAAACACTTTGCAATGCATAAATAATTTATACATCCTCTCCCACATTGTTAGTTCAATTCAAACTTTTCCTCTTTGACAAAACATTTGTTATCGTATGGAATTAGTTGTTCATTGCACAATTCAAAACTCTAATTCATTGGTTAACTTGTAGAGAAATAGTCATCGAGTATTCAGATCATATCCAAAGACTGGGTTGTGTCCTCTTCGAGTTATTAGTAGAAGCCCTTGGACTTAATCGTGACCATTTGAACGAAAAGGAGTGCGCCAAAGGACTTATCCTAGTTGGCCATTACTACCCATCCTGCCCAGAACCACATCTTACACTTGGCAACAGCAAGCATACCGATCCGGACTTTCTAACCATCCTTCTTCAGGACGATGTTGGTGGTCTTCAAGTGCTTCACCAAAATCAGTGGATTGATGTTTCTGCCGTGCCTGGTGCTTTCATTATCAACATTGGCAATCTTCTACAGGTACATGCCCGCATCCAGGATCTTTCAAATATGCAATGCTTTCCCATTTTTCAAATTACGTGCCTCATAACTTTGGTTAAAGCAACAGAGAGATTTACATAGCAATCCGCGCAATTGGAATTTACAATGCTTTATTTCATAGTTCTCACTGAACTACCAAAAAAGTGGGTGTTTTTAAGGCCGTCAAATATTTAGTATTAGTAGATTACAAGTCGGCATCCCAGCCATGAAACATTTTAAAAAGCTTCACACTTGTAATGGACCTTATTTTTACTTTTGGTCAACTTTGAATTTCTCTAAAACTACAGTACAATCTTTTCTTCTAAAAAAATCCATAAGCTTTTATAAATGAGTATTTGGAATTTTGGATGATGGTGGAGATCATACGTTGCAGATCGTGGAATGATGGAGGTGGTGGCGATAATGGTGAAAGTGGTTGTAGTGTTGGATATTGGGGATTCACCATATTTTCCCCATTAAAAAAATTTCCCTTCTTAAATTCTCTCGGAGTTTTGGGCATGCATTGGCTTTAATTTTTGAACTAGGCTTGAATATGATTGATGTAGTTGCCTTAAGTTCTTTAATAAGGGATACAACAACAAAAAAAGGCTTTTAAGCTAAACACATATTTATCTTCAGTTCAGCTCTCTTCAAGGATCGTCCACTTGATAGAATTGATAACTAACATATCTTATTTAACTGCTTCTTGAAAATGATATTTTCTCTATTTCCCCAAATTCTTTGCATGCATTTCTATGACTTCCGGAAAATTTTGAGAAAAAAACATAGAATTTAAACTTTTGATAGATTTCTTGAAATACGTTGTGGTTAACACTTGTTAATTTTGCAGCTCGTCTCCAATGACAAGCTGAAGAGTATCGAGCATAGAGTTCTTGCAGAGAAGGTTGGCCCAAGAATTTTAGTGGCGTTCTCCACAAGATCCATCTCATCATCAAGGCTTTACGGCCCTATCAAGGAATTGCCAATTTTATGAAACTGTAATTTAAAAAACTTAACTCCATCCTCAAACAAGGCCTAGATGCATGTTAACATGCTTTAATTTTCTTATTTCTCATATATATCTTGCTACTTCAAAAAATGGCGACAATCCAAAACTCTGACGCATGGCATGCGTGACGTGAGGTTTATACCGAAATCTACCAAGTAAAGTGCATGAAAAGTATTGCTCTATCCTACATCACTGAACTGCCAGACCATGGCCGGCAAGAGTTTTGGCTCTTACCTGTTTAGTATCGTCTGTTTGTGTTGCAGCCCTTATTCTATCTGCGTGGTTGCTGCCTGCAAATATAGCCTTAAAACTGATCAGCTTTTGGAGCCCTACTCTTTTTCATCATCATTGCATGTTGTCATCATGGCCGTGTATGACCGTGCAAGTGAGCTCAAGGCCTTCGACGCCACCAAAACCGGTGTCAAAGGCCTTGTCGAGACGCTGTCTGTGTCGAAATCCCTTGCATATATATTCATTAACCCAAATCCCATTGCCCTCAGTCTCACCACCACCACCACCACCAACAATCCCATTATCAGTTTATCCAACCTGAATCGCCCCGACATGCATAGTACAAGAACTTGGGGCATCGGCGGGGAGGCGTTCGGGATCTTCCGAGTAGTAGGCCATGGGATCCCCATGGAGATGCTCGATGAAATGCTACAAGGAGTGAAGAGGTTTCATGAGGAGGATGCTAAGGGTGAAGAATGAGCACTACACGAGAGACCCGGAAAGAAAAGTGCAGTTTAATTGTAATATAGATCTTTATCAGTTTCCGACAGCGAATTGGAGGGGTACCCTCATGTGCCGCATGCCGCTGGAGTAGCCTGCCCCTGAAGAACTCCCACTAGCTTGCAGGTACCCTTACTTTTTTCTTTTTCTTTTTTAAATTTTGGGTGTGATTGGCTTTGGAGTTGAAGTTAGGATAACACGAAAGTTCAGTGTAGTTATTCTAAGCTTCATGGCCCAGTTTGGGAATGGGGTTATGTTTCCAAACTGGAGTTTCATGAAGTTAGCAAAACTTAACTCCAAAGTGTTATCTTTGCCTAATTTGGGGATTCATTTTAGAGTTGAGATAAATGCATTTATATATGTCAACTCCAAAGATTCTTAAAGAATATTCGAGTAAATGAAAACAAGAAAGATCTAAGAGGGATCATCATCCTTTAAGCAATTCCCTATAAAATTGAGGCCGACTATATATTTAAGAGGGGTAAAATTTTGGATATAGATTGTGACTCTAGGAACTTTTCTACTCCGTCAGTCAAATTATTTTGAACTCTCCAATATTTTCGGTTGATTGACACGGTACCACCATCTAGATCATATAATATAAAATAATGATATACCACATGCATATAATTAGTATATTCTCTGGCCACACATTGAATGCTTGCAAAATTAACATTTTTTTGTTAAAGTATCATTTTGAACCGTTTAATGAATAGTCAAAGAGCATCTAAATCACACCAACATAAGTGTCCCTGTATGCTCGGCCATGAAGACCAAAGGTAGGCAGTTCAAAACACCTTTTATCCAAGCACATAGTGTATAGTTGACTTCTAAACGGAAAACACAGGAAAATGTTCTATGCACTCCATTTTCGGTTTCTTCCAAAAATCTATAGATGTAAACTAATAGAAATTTAGGAGTTTCTTTCTAGGAAAAGCTTTACAAAATTTTAAAAAGGATATAGGGAGGCATGGATGGATTTGATATCTACTGCAAGAGGAGTTCTTTTATAAGTTAGTATTTTGTAGTGGAGTGCTTGATGGATTTCATGTGGGGCACCGTGAGTTTCATGGCAATGGGTTTGTAGTAGAGTGCTTGATGGATCTGGAAACGTTGTTCAGAGGGATGGTGATGCTCGTAAGGGAGGCCAAGGTAATGGGCATGGTGATGGTGATGGGGGCACTGGTTTTATATAGGAGGAGAAGAGATGACTATTAGAGGATGGGGGGCCGAGATGATCTAATTAGAAGTGAACGTGGAAGCGGCGGCGTTCACGGTCGTGGTGGAGTTGGATGTCATGATACAAGATCATATGTGGATGTCAAGGGGGCACTGTTTTGAGGGGAATCTCAGGCCCACGGGCCGAGGTGAACAATTCTCACGAGAGTCCGAATGGTCGTGATGACGGGTGGATGATGTTTAGAGACGGAGGTACTCTAAGGAAGGGATTCTGAGAACTGTGGAGGCGGCGGAAACCCGTTAACGTGTTCGAGATAAAGACCAAAAGCCTTTTAGAAGCTTATTTCTTCTGCACAAGGTGTAAGGTTGATAGATGAAGAGGGATGGGAGAGGTCACCCACGACGGTGAAGAGTGAGGTTGGCCTTATCAAAAAAATTTTGAACAGCCCGGGTCATGATTCGCCGTGTCCGGAAAGGTGCTATACATGTGCCGAGTGGGGGCATACTCTAAAAAGGATGATGAGTTTTATTGTCAAAAACCCAATACTTTAAAAATATGTGGGCTCAATTTAAGGTGTTTTGACGATTTTAGAAATACATGGATTTTAAACATAATTCACCTCTACAAATTGGGATCGAAAACAATTTTCTCGATCTAAAATTTGTGCTATTGGAATTATCTCATTGAGGGGAATGTGTTATTGGTCGATATTTTTTTGGGGGGGAATTGGCCTGTAAGCCTCATCTTAACACACTACACTCACGCACACAGCACATACAAACACACAACACACGCGCGCATCCAGGGACCCAAGAATTTGCCCCGAAAGCGTTAATTTGTGGCACTTTCCTTCATGGGGTTCAAATCCCCCACTCTTCTTAAAAGTAGAAGTGTCATACTAATTGGGTTATTGCTCATTGGTAGTTACCTTGAGTAGTTTGACGAGAGGTCTTTGACACAAACATATCTTTTCTTCCAATTTAGCTCTACTGATTGACCATCTTGTTGAATTGACACCTAACATATCTTTTATTTCTTCAAGTATCTCAACCTATTTTCATGTAGGCCTACATGTGGTCCTCACTAATATATTAATTGTAGAATGTGAATTCCTAATATCCTCGGTTATCATCGTGTGCATTTTATGTCCAAATTATAGAATATTTTCCTTCAGTCTTCAGTGATCATATTTTACTTTTAAGTGTTTTAAGTTTGCTTTCTCATTTTCAGAAAATAAATAAATAAAATCAAGACTTGTAAGTTTTTATATATTTGTTGATGTATGTTGTGGTTCACACTTGCTTGCAAGCAAGATTGGCCCGAGAATTTCAGTGACGGGCCTCTTCACAACAAGATCCATCCCATTATCAAGGCTTTATGGCCCTATCGAGGAGTTATTATCTGATGACTAGGACCACTGTATATATAAAGATGTGTCGGTGAAAGATTACAATGCATATTACATATTCAGTGGACTCGACAGGCAATCTGCACTGAACAGTTTTCGCTTATGATTTTGGACTCCGAGAAGTTTAGATGCTTGGTACACAAAATTTCCTTATTGTAATTAGTATTTGTATCGTGAACTTTTGGAACGCCGTATCATTTATGATCAGTGTTGCTTCCCTTAAATTTATAGAAATTCATCAATAGAAACCAAGATGGCAAATTATTGAGCGTTTAATTCTTGGACCACTGTCTTCATGAATGCCCTTTCAAAGCTTTTGATTTGTTAATGGCTTTTCGCATATACTTGGTTTTTGCACGTGCCACGCATATGGAGAGTTGACAGTGTACAAAAAGAATTATAGCAATTTGTATTTTGTTCAAATTCGACACATTCTTCCAAGATCACTATACTCTATTTTTATTTATAGTGATTGCCCATATTCTTAAAACTTTTGGTGGCAATTCATTGTTTTATGTGGTATATACATGCTGGTGGACCGTTCAATTGTTAAGAAATCTGTAAGATGGGAAATATAACTACAAAAAGAAAAATATTAGAGCGTCATTAGAATGTATCTACAAGCGAAAATTCCTGAGATTATTATATATAGATTTTAGCATTGCATTCTAGATTGGTTAAGAATGCCCTTACCGAGTTTTTCGCTTGCTAGTCTGTGGAGAATGTTATATATCGTTCACACATACACATACTGTGGTGTGCGTTCTATACTTGATAAATTCACATGGAGAGTTATACGATAAAATATGAATAAGACTAGACTCGGCGTAAAAAAATCGACTTCATGATAATAGAGTATGGTATCTGATACCCCAAAATCTAGGCTCAGGGATATAGGACTAAAAGCTTCTAGTTCGCTAGAGTAAATCCGTGCTTACATCGTATCACATTTACATGAAAAAAGTTGTATAAGCTAGGTGATTAGTTGCCATAGTACAATGTCGACATGGTATCGATTTTGCTATTCTGATCACGCTCCATCGTGCCCTATAATACGCAACATCTAGGTTAGCATGTCAAAGTAGGCTTCCTGTAATTAGACAGTGCATATGGCCAGAGAATTCAACATGGTCTCCAAACACAAATGATAACGAACCTTTATTTTTGTAGATCAGGAACCTCTGCCATTGTTGTTTGTTATTTTTCATACTATTATTATATCCTGGCCACACATATCACAGATCAAAAAAATACAAACGGTTTGGACCCTCAGTTTTACCCGCTCCTCAACATTGGATCTAATAGTTTTTAATAGCAGAAGTAATAATAGCTGGAACTCTGAATCCCTATTTTTCCAAAACAGCTGCCAATTTTTTGGCTCAGTTACGAGAGATTACTAAATTCTTTCAAAATTATGAGAAGTTACCATGCTTTGGAAGTTTTATGGTAGTTTCTTGCAATTATTATGAGAAGTTACGTAGCTGTTGATATGTGGAGAATTTTCCTGTGGACATCTGAAGATGAAAGGAGTAGATGTCTGAGCATGCACGAGCATGGAACCAAAAGAGCATAGCGACGTCAGACGTTTGAAGGTAAAGTGACAAAAGTCTGGCCAAATCCAGACCCGTCAAAGAACGCAGGCAGACGTCTGATCAAGGAGTAGCAGACGTATGCCAAGAAACTGAAGCCATTACAGAGCGTCGGCAGACGTTTGACAAAGTCTTTGTCAGACATCTGCGCACGGGTTTTCCGTACGAATAGAATTTTTCCATAATTCTGTTGAATCCAAATTTAAATAAGATTAGGGTTTGGCTATAAATAGGGTCTCTCATATGAGAAAATCTAAGTCTATTGAGACTAGTGTATAGAGAGAGGGTGGCGGCTAAGAGAATATAGAGATTTGAAAGAAATCTCTTAAGATTGCTGTAAACTTGATTCAAATATTTAGTAAAAGTTTGCAGATTCCGCTCTGCTGGGGATTAGCCATACGGTGAATGAACCTTATTAACAAATCGTTGTCTTTTTCGTTTGATTATCCTGTGCTCGCATTATTATTGTTTGTCTTTCGTAGTGTATTGTATGGTTCGCATGATTGGTCGTTAGCATAGTTCCGCATGTGTTTCTTTCTTCCCATCCCAACAGTAGCATTTTATTTATGGTAGCTTTTCAAAATTTTGAAAGTTTCCTGTGTATTTTATAAGAATTCGGTATTTTGTCATAATCATCAGCACAACATATTTGATATTTCTTTAGAATTAATCCATGAGCGTAACCTACACGCACAACACACTCATGCGCACTAGAAGTAGTTTTGCCGGAAAGGTTAAATTGTGGGCACTTTGCCTCCTAAGGATCGAAGCTTGCATCCTCTCAAGGAGAGGGAGAGGACTCATTGGGTCTTGCTTTTGTAGCATTGTAGTTGATGTCCTATCCAACCATCTGAAGTCAGATAAGTCTTCATCTTCAACTCCATCAAATGGAGGAACCCTTCTCAATTCCAACCAACCAACCAATCATCATCATCATCTCCAAGCGCCATGGCCATCATTTGTGTCATGGCACCGGAGCCTGCCGGCCCCGAGGAAACCCCACTTGCTTGCAGGTAAACCTCATCAAGTTTTTGGTCATATATATAATCTTACTCCAGGTGTGCTAGCAATCTATATCTTGAGGATGTTACCTATATGTAATGATGAAAAAAATGGCTTCTTCACATATTTGTTGCTGCATTGTCGACAAGCTGAGATATATTGCATCTATTGTGTTTGCTACTGTACTACATATGTTGTCCGGTTTAATAGCTTCTTAAATGATCTGGGGAAAAAACAATTGGGCATGTCGGACAAAATTGTTTGTGGCTATTGTTTATATAAGAAAAAAATTAAGTTAGTTTGTAGTGGAAAAAGTTTTCGAAAAGATATACATATTGGAGTTCTGATATAATTATATTAAAGTAAATTGGAACAAAAAAAAAAGAAATATATGTTAATTTAGCATCTTTTGAGGATGTGATTGCCCCTGATTTGACAAAAGGTGTTTGTATATAATTGTTTTTAGAGATAATTAATATGCAAAGGCGGATCCTGGACTTTTTGTCAGATGGGACACAAGCTTATTTTATATTTTTTTTCTGGAATTTATAAACATACATAACATTGCAATGAATAATCTATTTATTGTTGTAGAAAATTTCACCTTAAAGAAATATAATTCTTCTAAAATATATTAATATTTATTGAAAATTAGTCTAATTGTAGATGATGCGGCTTCTTTGTCTAAAAGCGCTGCTAAATTAATATATCATCAATTTGTTTGAATAGGATCTCAATATATTTTTAAGTAAATTATCATTTATTCATTGGGCGATGATTGCAAAACTCTATAAGAATTTTGCATTATAATAGCATAGATGTTTTTCTGAAGTCAAACAATACAAGTTCTCTTAAAATGTATGCCCATGAAATCTGTTTTGTTATTTAACCCATTCTTTTTCCAAAAAACATGTATATAAAGGTTATTAGCTTTTTTAAGGACCTAATATGTATACTTGGTCTTTCCATAGTCGGTCGTAAATTCATGAATGTTTGATATATCAGTGTTTTATAGTTAACTTAATTTTATGCGAATGACATCGTTGATGCACTTAAGTTAAAGCAACTTGCTTCATAGACTTTCTCCAAACATGTAAAGGTAAATATCAAAGATTTGTGAAATGTCACTTCCACCGTATCAAAACTCCGGAGTTAAATGAGGGTTGATGGCTGGTATTTATATTCTAATACACCCCCGCGGTTCGAAGGTCCTTTGGTCCGAGACCTAGGCTTTTGCACGGTGATATATATATATATATATATATATATATATATATATATATATATATATAATCTGCTTTTAAATACGCGCCCGATAGGATTCGAACCTGAGCTGTTTACAACATATCTTAATGTCTCTTCCTCTGCACCACAACTCCGAAGTTTTGATGCAGTGGAAGAGACATTTCATATGGTATCAGAGCAATCCATGTTTGATTCCCGCCGGGCGTATTAAATGCAGATTTTTTAAATTAAAAATACCGCTATGCAAAAGCCCAGGTTTCGGCCCAAAGGGCCTTCGATTTGCGGTGACGTGTTATAATATAAAAATATATTTCCTCAACCCTTATCATAACTCGGATTTGTGGTGTAGTGGAAGAGACATTTCAGTAGGAAAGCCGTTATAGCATAGAAATTGTGATCACAAGTATAAGACATGCAACCGACATATAAACTAAGAGGAGACCAATCCTGTTACTTTGAGGGAGTGGATCTTACATAATACAAAAGAAATCTGAATAAATGTTAAAGTAGGATTGCAACGTTGCTTCCAGAAGATCCCTTATTGGGATAAAATTATCCTCCTTTTTGCTAGAGTATTAATATATGTGCTTGAACATCCACTACAATTCATGTAATATTAATAAAGTTTTATAGTTGCACTTAATAATTTATAATGTGGGTATTCTTATTTATTTATAATTATTATAATATCCTTAGAAATTATATTGTTAGGTCATACACTGTGATGAGTCACTTGTATGGAGATATGATCTAATTTAGTAATTTCTTAAATTGAGTACTTAATCTACAACTAGCAAAAGATAGCTTGAGTTGTGATATATTATCATGCATGGCACTGACATATGAGACGTGTTTCAATCACCGAGAATGGAAATTTCTCCAGATGTATGTCACGAGCGTATATAATGATATATGTAGTAAGGACCATGTTTGAATTCTCTAGGATGTCATCTATAGAAATGGAGAATTTAAATTGTTATATAATCCCTTTGACTTGATGATATTGTAGTTTTCGATTTATTGCCAAGTGAGTTTTGATATGATGGTAATAAGAAACCTGATCAAGTATTTTGGAAATTGTTTTTTTTCAAAACCTGACAGGAATAAGAAACCTGAAATATTGAGCTGCTTGAATACATTTAAGAAAACTATGGATGTCTAGATAGGATCCAATATTCTCATACTGATGAGAATAAGTTTACTGTTCAATACCATAAAAGCGTCAAATCCTGATCAGGTATTTTGGAATTTTTTTTTTCAAAATTATATTATTATTATATTTATTTTCGAAATGAATTTATTGTGTTTATGGGCAATTGAAGTTTTGGGTTTGAGCGATTAGGTGATTTTATGCCGCTCAGTTAAAGGACCTAAAAAAAGTAACTTGATATTGGAAGGGGTTGCATGTAAATTAATGTTAATTATTATCTCATATTAGGTAGAACTTTTATGAATAATTGGCTTAATAGGAGTTTAACTGTTAAATTAAAATTGTCAATTAATTAATTACGAATAAATTAAGATTGACAATTAGTTCTCGATGTGAGACCCAATTGGTCCCACCGCAAAGCCTTAATGTAGAAGAGCAAATAAAAAAAATAAGAGAAGAAATATTATTACACAATTTGTTGTGATTATATTGTTGGGAAGTTTAGTCCCACATCGGTAAAATATGAAAAAAAATATTGTATCACAATCCTAGAAAATGATGGCTATAGTAGACCATAAATAATGATGGAAAAACGATGATGAAATAATAGATTTCATACAGAAAAATAATTGAGAATTATTTAAATCCTCTGCTCCTAAAGAAAAGTTCCTATTGCCCAAGTTTTTATTTGACTCATACGCAAGATGGTGGATTTGATTGAAGGTTTCTGCGCTTGCGGTTGCTACAAGAGAGATTCTTTTGCTAACAGATATTCAGATCTGCAAAGGTATGTATTTTATGATTCATATAGATGAATAATCGGAGATCATATGCATCGCTTCCGCTGCTTTTCGGGTATGATTTCCTTCACTTTTATACTAGAATGGCTACACTAGACTGGGATAATTTATTAAAATATTGCCCATATAGGCCAATATAATGTCTGATATATCGGTTTAGAATCCCTAGCAATATGGTACGGGTGATAGTAGGCAGATATTGTTTTTGCGTAAATATCAACCGGTATATCTCGGTCACTTTATATCAGTCCAAATATCTCTGAAAATTCAATATGCCGAGTTCAATTGACTTGTATTTGGTAGAGGATTTAGTTCTTAAAGATTTGGAAACGCTTTGCTCAAAATCCAATAATAAAAAAACGATTAGAGGAAGCCATATCAACAGTGTTTTATTATAGCTACTAGCTAATGCAATTCATAGCTTCAATTTCTCCTTTTGCCCATCTACTTGTTTATTTAAATTTTATTTTGCTATGATTTATTTTATTGCATTTAGCTCACAATACATTTTTATGATGGATGACATTTAAAACTTTATCCCGGATCTTATATGCCTAAAATATATATGAACAAATATTTATAACAACTTATATAAATCCAACATATCAGATAAATATATAGAAATCCTGACAGCTATGAACATCCGATATCGACACTAATTCCCGATATATCATGAAATATTCAATATCTGTAACAGAATGTACTCGTCCAATACTATCCGAATATCCGATAATTGAAACCTTGCCTTTGATTACATCTAGTTCTGATCAAGCCTCTGTTAACAATAAGTTTTTTTTTTTTGATAACCGTTGAACTATAAGTTGGCCATATATTGTAGCAAATCCATTAGGCCGCTTCAGGCATGAAAAGATTTGTTTCTTATCTATGGAAATTAAAATACTTAAGCACTCGCAGTGTGTTAGGGTAGAGTTGCACCACCCAGATCCCATACCCAATCCGTGTTTCTTCTGTTCAGTATTCCGCTAACCAATTTAAATTGTAACACATTCTTCATCTTTTTTTCATTGCTTATTCTAACCATACGATATAAAATGCCATGCCTTACAATTGAAGTGTATCATTCTGAAAAGTATCCACTGGTGCTAAACCATCTTGATCATGTAAGATCCTTCATTCTCACCTATGCCATGCGCTACAATTAACGTATCATACAATAGAAAGATGATTGTCATATCTGATGACAGTAAGATGTTGACTAAATATAAAGTTGCCAGGTGGTTGTGTTGGATACCCTAAATAAGATTATCCTAATGACAAATTGATCAATGATCTTGGATGTATTCTTCAAGAAGAGGCCCTATACCTTTTCTTCTGAATGCAATTAGTAATTTCCATTTGCAATATGCTCATCTGTTAAATTGATTCCAAAAAATTGTGCCTTGTAGGGAAATACTGATCGAGTATGCAAACCATATGCAAAGATTGGGCTACATTCTCTTTGAGTTACTGTCAGAATCCCTTGGACTGAATCCTGAGCATTTGAAGGAAATGGAATGTGCTAAAGGATTCTCCCTCGGCGGACACTACTACCCAGCATGCCCGGAACCACATCTGACGTTTGGCACCAGCAAGCATTCTGATCCGAACTTCTTAACCATCCTTCTTCAAGATGATATTGGTGGTCTACAAGTGCTTCACGAGAACCACTGGATTGATGTCCCCACGTTGCCCGGTGCTTTCATCGTCAATATTGGCGATGTTCTACAGGTACATAAAAAATCTTTGTACACAGTCGGAAATTACAATTACAGGCATGTGGTGTTCTTTTCTTTTTATTTTTTTTCCCTGAAAGCAATGAAAAGAAGCGAACTAGTACTTTTTTTGTTAGGGATGCAGCAGCAGCAGCAGCAGCAAGCCTTTTAACTTGAACTTCTGAATTTGGCTGTATGAATTTTTTTTCTTTGGTTCAGCTCTGATAGGGACCATTTCCTGATTTAAAAGGCAAGCTGACAGCTCTCTTTTTAATTGCTTCCAACCAGATTTACGGAGGCCTAGATCATGCAGACTTTTCATTCCTAGCATGTTCATGGTCTACATTGCATATGTCCAAACAAAATCAATCGGTTTATCCTCACTATATCTTTTTTATGGGAAATCCTCACTATATCTTATTATAGATGCTACCTCTGACTTATTATGAATGCACTCGTTTCTTTATCCATCTTTTAGTGTATCGTCATTCTCCGTCCAAACTTTCTCATTTTAGCTACACATGTATCTGGATACGGTAATCATCATCTAGCATTTTGATCTATCAAGTCATGGTGTTCCTAGACATCTTAAAGAATTCTTTCTTTGATTTCATCAGTTTTCTACAGACACATAATATTCCAAAAGTTCTTCACTTTAACCATCCCTTTTAGATTATGTGACCCATATGCGGATTGATCACACCAGTACAACAATGAATTATTGATCTTAACCTGTGTGGTTAGGGGGATTAAGAGTGTGTGTGCGTGTGTGTATTGGTCGATTCATGAAGTTGGCATTTGGCCGTTGACCAGGCCCAAACCCACCCAACCAAGTGGGCGAGTCGAGGGGTATCTCGTGCCGTGGTAAGACCGACCTGCACCCGGTGTGAGTTCAGGGTCTGCTGAACCCTAGCTTGGGCTAGGGTCAGTTGTTTGTCCTATACATACATACATACATTATTATCGATCATACATACATACATACATACATATATTATTATTATTATTATTATTATTATTTATCCTATAATAAGAGTTGAAAGCAGTCGAAGAGCCATCTTCGTCTTCCAAACTTTGTTGAGGGTTAGCTTGCTCGGTAGTAACTAGGAGCTTCTTGCTTAATAAATGTGGTTGTTTTCTCTATCATCTCTTTCATTCAGTTGTGGTGTGGTGTGCGTCTGGGATTGGTATGATCTCTACATCACGTTGATATGTACGTAGAATTGCCTGTGTAGAATCTTTCTTGATTCGGCCGTTTGTCGTCCTATGGTGATCAAGATTATGTTAATTGATTCTCCACATGCTACAATCTAAATTAGCTATGGATTTTATTTATGCATCGAAATTATCTACATATATTTCTACAAGTTCTAAGGCATTCAAAAAGATTTTGGGGCAAAATAACATATGGATATTTCAGTTTAAGTTGTCATTCACACTTTCTCAACTTGCAGCTCCTCTCCAATGACAAGTTTAAAAGTGTAGAGCATATATAGTCCTCGCGAACAAGGTTGGCCCAAGAATTTTGGTGCTGTGCTTCTTTTCCCCAAGGCATTTGCCATCATAGAGGCTTTGCAGCCCTATCAAGCACTTAATATCCGATGACAATCCTCCCTAGTATAAAGGTGTTTAGGTGAAGGACTACTTTGCTTATTACTTCTCAAAGGACTCAATGGGCAAGCACTGAACAATTTCAGCTTATGATTATGGAGCCTGAGCAGATGAGATGTACCATACGAATGTTATTGTTGCAAGTGAATAACGAAGAAAAGATGCCCTAGTAGGGTTTTTCGTTAGGTGGCGTCGAATATTTTGTTTAACGTTCGGCATCTATTATTATCATCTAAGATGTGGATATATCAAATTTCATGTGATTCTACTGTTTTTTCACCATTGAATTAGCAATGTAAAAAGTTCTATTGTCGGTAAACCGTTTATTTTTTACGCACTAAATCAACGGTGAAAAGGTGTTGGAATCAAATGAAATTTGGTGTAGCAATATCTTAGATAATAAAAATGATGATGAATGCCGATCGTCGAAAAAATCATGGAGAGTGCAGTTTTTCGATGAGGAAATTCGCTCTTACGGCACATTTCCTCCATTATCCAAGCATTTTAACTCCTTTTATATATATATATATATATTGTCCTTTCTAAGTGTTGTGCATGGCTTCTGAAAATATCATAGAAGCATTTATAGAAACCATGGTAGCAAACAATTGAGCATTTCATTCTTCATAGTATGTTCTTCTAGAAGCTTTTATTTCACTTCCTGGTCTTGGATGCAAATTAATCTGGTTAGTTATTGGTTCATGCAACTGATTTTATTTATTTTTTAGGTAAAGATGGGATAATTAAGACTCATGATTCATTAAAATTGTTTAATGAACTAGGAAGTTCCCCAAAAAAGTGCCTATGATTTCTTCTATTGCTCATCGATGTTTTGGGGCTCGTCTTTCAAAAATATCCTCATCATTGTCGGACTTGTCAGGGCTGGATTGGGGATCTCATGATCTTATCATGGTCGGATCAGACATTGATCCATCTGTCTCCGATTCTTTACCTGTCATATTAGAGATGAATGGTTATATGAAGTGAAATATGATATTCATTTAATACAATTTAGAGAGGGAGGATTAGATACAATGGATCATTTTTTTGACATCCAAATCCAAATGGTTGAGTCATACTCCTTGTGTTTCAATTTGGTTGTCTATTTCATTCTCAAACCCCAATACATGACGATAATATATCGCTTGAAAAATGGTTGCTCTACATATAAAAAAGAGTCGAACACTTCTATAAACATGTATGCAGTGTCAAAAATAACTACACTGAAAGAAGCAGAGTGAAAGAAGCACATATAAAATATTAACACCCATCCACATTGACGAAATTAATGAAAGATATAAACTCTTATTATTTTTCTTCCTCAAGAAATAAATAGGGGCAAGCCACCGAACTTGGAAACCAATAGTGGCGGCAAGGACCCATAAAACTTTTTTGGGGAACTACAAGTCAACGAGTGGAACCCATCTGGTATTTTTCCTTCCATTAATAATAAACCCTTTTTTTGTGAAATAAATGCCTTCACAGGGTTGTTAGTGCTATCGATTAATGTATTGGGGCTGCCCAAGAAAAGATTAGAAAATGGATTGTAGCTTTTATTAAGTTTGCTGGTAAGAAGATCTAGGTTGCTCCAACGGACATTACTGGATTTTGTTAGGAAGGGAAAAAAAAAGGATTTTTCTAAATTTATTATTAACTTGTTCATAAAATATGGAATACATTCGTTCTTGGCTATATCCGTCTTAAAGTTGAACATGATTGCATGTGGCAAATATATCATCTTTTTCCCTTCATTTAGATTTTTTTTATAGTCTACGAGAGTTTGGAAGATATCAGCTGATGATCTAGGACTATGACAAGCTATCTCTGGCCAAAGTTTTAAAAACCAGGAATTCAGCGTTTTTATGAATAGGGTTGATATCAGGTCGACAATCAAAACTTTATCATATTTAAACTGGAGTTTTACTTCATAGCCGAGCCATTTGGATAAGAAAAAGCATTTTTGACGATGATGATAATGATAATGGGAAAAGGCTTTTGTTCATAAAAGGTTATTTTTTTGGAGGAGCATCACCAATATGACAAAAGGCACCCTCCATGTTTTGCTACCAAGCATTGCAACGGGTTCGTCGAGCTAGGTCATTTTAAGTTCGATCGTGAGTCACAAAGAAAGACTCATTTAGCCTAATAGTCAAACTTGAACTGGATCCACGAGTTGTTTTATATTAGCATTCTTTTCATTAGTGTAACACCCTAGTTCATTTATACCAATTCCAGTTCTCGTATTTTCTTTATTCGTGATATTTCTTGATTTAGCGTATCTTGGGTGTGAATGGTATTTTATACTTTATATTGCATTCGACCCGACCCGCTTGCTTGAACCTGTTTGACTCTTATTTATAAATTATCTTGACTTGTTGTATGGACTAGTACATCTCATGATTTAGTATATACTGATATTTTGTCTAGTATCGCATCTTTTGCATATAACAATTTAAATCACGAAAAATAATTTAAAATTGCATTTCATAGCCTGCTTGATACCCCTAACCCTGTGG
The DNA here is from genome assembly GCA_030015575.1 of Agapanthus africanus. NCBI lineage: Eukaryota > Viridiplantae > Streptophyta > Magnoliopsida > Asparagales > Amaryllidaceae > Agapanthus > Agapanthus africanus. Next base: position 150,405,685 of record CM057338.1, on the reverse strand, counting down.
TAGCGTCCTTGCATCGTGTTCTCGTCCCGTTCAGTGAAACGGATGTGTTTGGATGGCTACGTGCACGTACGTGCGTCCGTTCTTGGGGGTATGCATTTCTGTTACATAATCTTTCATTTTAATTTTTGGAACTTACTAATAATTTCCATATTTCAAATCCAAAATTTTAGACCCGACCCGGGCATGTTTTGGACTAAATTTGTATTTACCAGAAAATCCAATTTTATTTCAGCTAATATCTTTATTAAAATTTAACAGTTTAAAATATTTATAACTTACAAAATCTTTTTAAATTAAAACCTAAACCTTAATAACAACTCCTTTCTCTCTCTCTCTCTCCTTTGAATATATATATTTATATATTTTTTATTTATTTAATTTTTCTTTCCTTATTTAATACACAACCTCTTCTTCTTCTTTCTTCTTTCTTTTTCTTGATCTTGTTTCTTGATTCCGGTGATCACCGCCGGAGCCGTGCTCGTCACTGACGATCCGAGTGATCCAGTGAACGTACCTGACTTCAGTGATCACCCTCGTGCGTTGTTTGGAACCGTTCTGTGTACCGTGCGCGCGTCGCGACATTTCGCCGACGAAAGACGTTCCGTACACATCCGTTCTTGTTCCGTCTAGGCAAGTTAATCTTACTACATGCTATATAATTCATTTTATACTTATTTAAATAAATACCATACCTATAGTTTAAATCTAGTACCCCATGTTTAATTTTATAACATTTCGATATTCCGTTTGCATCCGTTTATATCATTTTAAATCTAGATCATGAAAACTTATCTTGTGACATACTAGATTACATTATACTGCATCCATATCATTTAAAATATATATCGTCGTAATATTTCTTCTTATTATTTTTAATTCGTTTATAATCTGCATTTTATAATATTATACACTTGAAAATATTATAGTTTACACATGAAACGTCGTTGAAAAGCGGATACGACAAATCTGAAATTTACTGTACACCTTACCTTATAAAATTCATTATAAATCATAGAAAAATCATTAGTATACGTTCTTTAGTTCGTTGCGAAGCTAACTCAGAATACTATAACTCTATGAAATATTTACTTGCAAAATAAATTGTTTAAATAATGTAAAATGCAAATGAATACGTCTCTAAACTGCTGTCCAGGGAAATTCCAGCAGCAAACTTTCAATTTCGAATGTTCATAGCATTTTGTAGGGACAACCTGAGATACTTATACTTATAAAAATGAAAATCTTATTGAATTATCTTTGTTTTGGTATAAGACACATCCCTTTTGGAGAACGTTTGTTATTTTTAAGCTATTTTACAAATCAGGGTGACGCTGAATTTCTGAACGGAACTTTCTTGTGCATGGTTAATCAATACCACTTTTATAGTTATTAATCGCTTTGAATATGCTATCCATACTAATATTATTATATCAATTTTTGTATCACATATTGCTTAGTTGTACATCCCACATTACCATTTTATAGTTTTATAACTTTTCGGACATCCGTGCGCATCTTTAACCGGTTTTAGTTATAATTGCATCCATTGAACATATTATACATGTTATTGCATCCCTAGATTACTTAATGCTTATTAACCTGATTTTAACATCCATATTTTTCATACTGTATTCATATAATGTTGAAACCATCTCTGAAAACACAAACTGATAATCGTACAGCTAAGTAGTTTAATCTGCACATATTGCTTAACCTATTACATGTGCCAATTTATTGTGTTGTTGATACCCATGCTTGTTTATTTATAACCATGATTATGTTAGTTGATTATGAGCATCCACATGATATCTTTTACACCCTGACATGACTTGCTACACACATATTACTTGACCCGACATGGTACCGTACACTACTTGACTTGACCTGATGTACCATGGCTTGACCTGTTACCTGATCTTGTGTCTAATGCCAACAAACCTGACATGTAGTCCTCACGGACCGTTCCTGCTGTCTATCCAGACAAACCTGTTCTTACCCGATTCTGTGGGCATTAGTTCTTGGTCACTGAATACCTGACTTGACATACATAGCTTGGGGGCATGGGGAAATCAATGGTGAAACCTGACTTGTAACTCAACAGTTCGATACCTGTTCTGATCAGTCTTACGGGCTAGGCCAGCCCCGGAGTGATGATGCTGACATCACTCGTCTGTACCTTCTACCTTTTACTGTCTAGCGGCACATCTCGGTTTCAGCCCGAGAGTCTGTAGACCGTGGTCCCGGGCATGCATGGGATATTATTGAGTTACATCGATGATTCATCAAATTGATTTCAAAGACTTTAGAGTAGAAAACCCAATAGAACAGGTTAGTTTACTCACTGCACACTACCCTTCACTGCCCTGATTTACATTACTGTTACACCTGCTTTTCATTCATGATTATATTTGCATTGCCTGTTACCCTGTTTGTATTTTATTACTTGATGACATGACGCGCCGACGTCTGGGTTTTGCATGGCCCAGATTCTTCTACCTTGTTGCAGACTGATCCGAAGTATTGCCGCTGTTAGACTGAGCGGTGAAGTTCCTGTCGGTATGTAGTCTTACTTCCAGGTTTCATTATTGTACCTTTTGGCTTCCGCACATTGTTATTTCTTGACTCTTTTATTTCGGCTTATGGACATGTACTAGATAGTTGGTTTACTTTCCTGTTCTTGATATCTCTACAGCCGTAATGTGACTGTGGAGATTTTTCCTATCCACAGGTAGCATGGTTGGCTATGTCACGTGCCATCTTAGTGTACTCTGGGAAGCGGGGCGTGATATGGTTCTTTTGGTATCAGAGACATAGGATATATGTTAATCGAGTTGATTCTTTTGTAGTTGGGTATTGGACCCAATACACGAATCAGAATACTCGTGATTAGGAACATGTCCTGCCACCTTGATTATCGTGATTGTTGAATCATATCCTTCTCTTGATCCTTTGTTTGGGCGATATGCAAACCACTTTGCATTTCGACCTGAAATCTTTTTGGTTCTCTATTGTTTCTCCTTGTTTCTTTATTCTGATACTAGGATTTGGGCGACTTGGGTGGAGTTATGTAATTGTGCCCATGAACTGCAGCATGGTTACAATGCGGTACTCTATCTAAGTAACTTGGAGTCCTGGTCTTGATTCACTTCCATGTTCCATGATCGTTGTACTACCTTGTCCCTTTCGGTTCCATTGCTTACCAGTTATTGTTTCATCTCCAGCTTGAATCATGTTTACCATGGTTAACCCTTTTCAGTATCTTGACTTCGGATGAAGTCATCTTGGTATCTTACTCGTTCTTGTTTTTCCTCGCGTTAGGATTATTCAATCCTGGTGCATTTCCTTGTTTGTTGTTGTCTTGGGAATGGGATTTCGCGGCACTTTTCACGCTCATATTGATTGTAATGAAAGGAAGGTGATTCTCCAGATTCCCGGACATTCGGAAGTTGTTTTGCTGGAGGAAGCAGTTCTGTCGGGCCAGTCGAGTTAGGGCTAGGCCGACAAACAAGGTTCTTTCGTCAATGGCATTGGATAAGGAAGAAGCGCCGGCTATATTTGAGAGTTTCATGGAAGTGTGAAGATATATCAGGTTTACCGCCGAGGCGAGACGTGGAGTTCGCACTTGAACTTGTTCCTGGTGCAGCGCCAATCTCAAGGGGCATATTACCCGATGGCACCAGTGGAGTTGGAAGAAGTCAGGAAGTTGGTTGCTGAATTAGTTGAGAAGGGTTGGTTTCGCCGCAGCAACTTAACTGAGGAAGCTCCAGTTCTTCTAGTAAAGAAGAAAGAGGACACAGGGAAGGCGTGCATTGATTATCGAGAATTAAACCGGGTGACTATTAAGAACGAGTATCCGATCTCTCGCATTGGCAAAGTATTTGAGCAGCTGAGTAGCGCGAGGGAATTCTCGAAGCTGGATTTGCGGTTCGGATAGCATCAGGTCCGAGTTAAATCAGAAGATATTTGCAAGACTGTGTTCCGAACTCAGTATGGACATTACGAGTATTAGTGATGCCCTTCGGAGTAACGAGTACACCGGCAATATTTATAGACTTGATGAACGGAATCTTTTCACCATTCTTGGACCAATTTTAGTAATGGTCATGGAAGATATTCTGGTCTGCTCGAGGAGCATTGAAGAGCATGCAGAACACTTGAAGATCGCACTGCAGTCTTGGAGGCAAGAAAGATTATATGCAAGGATGAGTAAGTGCAAGTTTTGGCTTGAAGAAGTAAGGTTTTGGGACATATCGTAGCTGGAGATGGAATCGCCGTTGATCCTGAAAGATCACTGCAGTTCGAGAATGGACGATTCCGAAGAATGTTGCGGAGATAAGAAGTTTCTTGGACTTGCCAGGTATTATAGAAGGATCGTGGAGAATTTTTTTCGTTTGGCTGAGCCTTGACCAAGCTTACGTGCAAGGAGGTACCATTTGTGTGAACAAATAAGTGTGCGTCAGCTTTTGGGACGTTGAAGCAGAGATTGATAACCGCTCTTATTTTGACCATACCAGACGGTTCCGGAGGATTAGTGATTCACAGCGACGCATCTGGAAAAGGTTTGGGATGTGTTTTAATGCAGTATGGGAAGGTTATGGCCTACGCATCGAGACAGTTGAAGACCCATGAGACGAATTACCCAACTCATGATTTGGAGCTAGCAGCTGTGATTCTCGCTTTGAAAATTTAGAGACACTACTTTGGACGAAAGGGTCGAAATATTCACTAATCACAAAATCCTGAAGTATGTGTTCACCCAGAAGGAGCTTAATATGAGACCGCGTAGATGGTTGGAGCTGACGGCTGACTACGATTTCGATCTTAAGTACCATCCGGGGAAGGTTAAGGTTGTATCGGATGCGCTCAGTCGGTCATCAGCTATTCAGATGTTGACCACGCAGAAGGAACTCGTGGAAGACTTTCGAAGATTTTGATTTGGAGGTTGTGCTACTGCATTCTACGGGACAGTTGATGCAGCTGCAAGTACAATCGTCGTTGATCGAGAATATTTAAGCAGCGCAATCGCAGGATCCTAGATTGCAAAAGTTTCGAGAACAGGTTGAAGCCGGACTACGAACAGATTTACTGATACATGAAGATGGTTCGTTGAGATATGGTAGCCGTTTGTGTATGCCAAAGGGAGATATTCGCGAAGAGCTTATGAAGGAGGCATACAGTTCAGCTTATTCCGTACATCCAGGAGGCATGAAGATGTACCGAGACTTACGACAGCATTTCTGGTGGGAAGGTATGAAACGGGAGATTGCTCGCTTTGTGGCAAAGTGTTTGGTGTGTCAGCAAGTTAAGGCTGAACATCAAAGCGTTGCTGGTTTGTTGCAACCACTTCCGATTCCTCAGTGGAAGTGGGAACATATAACCATGGATTTCGTGACAGCTCTACCGCGGAGTCCAAAAGGCAACAATGCAGTATGGGTGATTGTTGATCGATTGACCAAGGCAGCTCATTTCATTCCTTTTCGGGTTGGTCAATCCACGGAAACTTTGGCAGAACGGTACATGCAGGAGATTGTAAGATTGCATGGAGTACCGGTGAGCATCGTGTCCGATCGTGACACTCGGTTCTTATCACACTTTTGGAGGAGCTTACAGGAAAGTGTAGGGACTCGATTGAAATTTAGCACAGCTTATCATCCTCAGGAAGATTGCCAGTCGGAGAGAACGATCCAAACTCTTGAAGACATGTTGAGAGCTTGCATGTTAGACTTCAAGGGTTCTTGGGAGGATCATCTATATTTGGTGGAGTTTTCTTATAATAACAGTTTCCTGGCGACTATTCAGTTGGCTCCATTCGAAGTATTGTATGGTCGCAAATGTCGTTCACTTGTTTGTTGGGACGATATTGGAGAACGAAGATTGTTGGACCGGATTTGATCGTGCAAACAGTTGAGAAGGTTTGGAATCATTTTAAAGCAGTACACTACCGAAAAAAGAGTTGGGCAGATACATCGAGAATACCTCTAGAGTTCACCGTTGGTGATTTGGTATTCTTGAAGATATCACCGACTAGAGGGGTGATTCGTTTCGGAAGTTGAGGAAAGCTTAGTCCTCGACTCGTTGGACCTTTGAGATTTTGGAGCGTATTGAAGAGGTGGCGTATCGTTTGGCGTTACCGCAATCTTTGGCGAATGTTCATGACGTGTCTCATGTATCTCAACTCCGTAAGTATGTTCGAGATGAAGCACACGTGGTGGATCATTCAGAGCTGACTGTACGAGAAGATTTAACCTTTGAGGAACGACCGATGTTGATTGTGGATCGAAGGGAAAATGTTCTTAAGAACAAGGTTATCCCTCTCGTACTTGTTTCTTGGGGTGATCGCTCACATGGAGAATCAACTTGGGAACGTGAAGATGAAATTCGACGGAGGTTTCCATACTTACTCTTGTAGTTTCTTGGTTGTTATCTTCTCTTGTCTTGGGAATTTCGAGGACGAAATTCTTTTTGTAGTTGGGTATAATGTAACACCCTAGTTCATTTATACCAATTCCAGTTCTCGTATTTTCTTTATTCGTGATATTTCTTGATTTAGCGTATCTTGGGTGCGAATGGTATTTTACATTTTATATTGCATTCGACCCGACCCGCTTACTTGAACCTGTTTGACTCTTATTTATAAATTATCTTGACTTGTTGCATGGACTAGTACATCTCATGATTTAGTATATATTGATATTTTGTCTAGTATCGCATCTTTTGCATATAACAATTTAAATCACGAAAAATAATTTAAAATTGCATTTCATAGCCTTCTTAATACCCCTAACCATGTGGTAGCGTCCTTGCATCGTGTTCTCGTCCCGTTCAGTGAAACGGACATGTTTGGATGGCTACGTGCACGTACGTGCGTCCGTTCTTGGGAGTATGCATTTCTGTTACATAATCTTTCATTTTAATTTTTGGAACTTACTAATAATTTCCATATTTCAAATCCAAAATTTTAGACCTGACCCGGGCATGCTTTGGACTAAATTTGTATTTACCAGAAAATCCAATTTTATTTCAGCTAATATCTTTATTAAAATTTAACAGTTTAAAATATTTATAACTTACAAAATCTTTTTAAATTAAAATCTAAACCTTAATAACAACTTCTTTCTCTCTCTCTCTCTTCTGAATATATATATTTATATATATTTTATTTATTTAATTTTTCTTTCCTTATTTAATACACAACCTCTTCTTATTACTTCTTCTTCTTCTTTCTTTTTTCTTTTTCTTGATCTTGTTTCTTAATTCCGGTGATCACCGCTGGAGCCGTGCTCGTCGCTGACGATCCGAGTGATCCAGTGAACGTACCTGACTTCAGTGATCACCCTCGTGCGTTGTTTGGAACCGTTCTGTGTACCGTGCGCGCGTCGCGACATTTCGCCGACGAAAGACGTTCCGTACACATCCGTTCTTGTTCCGTCTAGGCAAGTTAATCTTGCTACATGCTATATAATTCATTTTATACCTATTTAAATAAATACCATACCTATAGTTTTAATCTAGTACCCCATGTTTAATTTTATAACATTTCGATGTTCCGTTTGCATCCGTTTATATCATTTTAAATCTAGATCATGAAAACTTATCTTGTGACATACTAGATTACATTATACTGCATCCATATCATTTAAAATATATATCGTCGTAATATTTCTTCTTCTTATTTTTAATTAGTTTATAATCTGCATTTTATAATATTATACACTTGAAAATATTATAGTTTACACATGAAACGTCGTTGAAAAGCGGATACGACAAATCTGAAATTTACTGTACACCTTACCTTATAAAATTCATTATAAATTATAGAAAAATCATTTGTATACGTTTTTTAGTTCGTTGCGAAGCTAACTCAGAATACTATAACTCTATGAAATATTTACTTGCAAAATAAATTGTTTAAATAATGTAAAATGCAAATGAATACGTCTCTAAACTGCTGTCCAGGGAAATTCCAGCAGCAAACTTTCAATTTCAAATGTTCATAGATTTTTGTAGGGACAACCTGAGATACTTATACTTATAAAAATGAACACCTTATTGAATTATCTTTGTTTTGGTATAAGACACATCCCTTTTGGAGAACGTTTGTTATTTTTAAACTATTTTACAAATCAGGATGACGCTGAATTTCTGAACGGAACTTTCTTGTGCATGGTTAATCAATACCACTTTTATAGTTATTAATCGCTTTGAATATGCTATCCATACTAATATTATTATATCAATTTTTGTATCACATATTGCTTAGTTGTACATCCCACATTACCATTTTATAGTTTTATAACTTTTCGGACATCCGTGCGCATCTTTAACCGGTTTTAGTTATAATTGCATCCATTGAACATATTATACATGTCATTGCATCCCTAGATTACTTAATGCTTATTAACTTGATTTTAACATCCATATTTGTCATACTGTATTCATATAATGTTGAAACCATCTCTGAAAACACAAACTGATAACCGTATAGCTAAGTAGTTTAATCTGCACATATTGCTTAACCTATTACATGTGCCAATTTATTGTGTTGTTGATACCCATGCTTGTTTATTTATAACCATGATTATGTTAGTTGATTATGAGCATCCACATGATATCTTTTACATCCTGACATGACTTGCTACACACATATTACTTGACCCGATATGGTACCGTACACTATTTGACTTGACCTGATGTACCATGGCTTGACCTGTTACCTGATCTTGTGTCTAATGCCAACAAACCTGACATGTAGTCCTCACGGAGCGTTCCTGCTGTCTATCCAGACAAACTTGTTCTTACCTGATTCTGTGGGCATTAGTTCTTGGTCACTGAATACCTGACTTGACATACATAGCTTGGGGGCATGGGGAAATCAATGGTGAAACCTGACTTGTAACTCAACAGTTCGATACCTGTTCTGATCAGTCTTACGGGCTAGGCCAGCCCCGGAGTGATGATGCTGACATCACTCGTCTGTACCTGCTACCTTTTACTGCCTAGCGGCACATCTCGGTTTCAGCCCGAGAGTCTGTAGACCGTGGTCCCGGGCATGCACGGGATATTATTGAGTTACATCTATGATTCATCAAATTGATTTCAATGACTTTAGAGTAGAAAACCCAATAGAACAGGCTAGTTTACTCACTGCACACTACCCTTCACTGTCCTGATTTACATTACTGTTACACCTGCTTTTCATTCATGATTATATTTGCATTGCCTGTTACCCTGTTTGTATTTTATTACTTGATGACATGACGCGCTGACATCTGGGTTTTGCATGGCCCAGATTCTTCTACCTTGTTGCAGACTGATCAGAAGTATTGCCGCTGTTAGACTGAGCGGTGAAGTTTCTGTCGGTATGTAGTCTTACTTCCAGGTTTCATTATTGTACCTTTTGGCTTCCGCACATTGTTATTTCTTGACTCTTTTACTTCGGCTTATGGACATGTACTAGATAGTTGGTTTACTTTCCTGTTCTTGATATTTCTACAGCCGTAATGTGACTGTGGAAAAATTTTTCCTATCCACAGGTAGCATGGTTGGCTATGTCACGTGCCATCTTAGCATACTCTGGGAAGCGGGGCGTGACAATTAGTTTATCCAGCAAATCCCTACATTCTGAAGTTTTCTCTACAAAATCGGTGTAAAAACTTTTGAAAACCTTTCTCCGCATCCTTCACATATTTTTATAGTTAAATTTGTCGGGTAAGACCATCACAGATAACTCTTTTTGTCCCTGCAAATTAACTATCCCAGGACAGTTCAAAATTGTTAATTACTTCAAACCAAAGGATATATATGTGTGATGGAAACTTGTGTATCTTGTCTTGTGCTATAAAGATGAAGCTCATAACCATAATCATGTCTGCTGCTTTGAGTGCTACTTCTCTAACAAATTGACTTGGTATTCACCGGTTAGTCCGAACAGGAATCTACTCGCTGCGAATTGACAGGACAGGAGGTTACCTTGCGGCCTTGTGAGAGGGCTTCGGATTTATGGAAGGTGGGATTTCCATGACGTTGACATTTGCGCTTCCTCGAATGACAGGGCCACGTGGCGTCTGGCAGGTATCATGGAATCCGTGCGTATCTTCTGGATGATACCCTTAGAAGTAAATTCTTACTCGGCCTGAACTATGAATCCTAAAATCTCACATGAGATCGTCGGGTAGACTCCTACCCGGCACGCATACTGGAAGTAAGCAGACTCCTGTGTAACCTAAGTAACGAAAGCTCGTCTACAATCAATAGCCGATCCGACTCTTGTTCCACTTGAATCAACCCGTCTCCAGGAGAAAAGGGGATACCGGGCTATATAGACTTGAAAGGTTTACCCTGAGCTTTGCAAAGTTTCTGGAGTTTTCATGGCGATACCGGGCTATATAGACTTGAAAGGTTTACCCTGAGCTTTGCAAAGTTTCTGGAGTTTTCATGGCGATACCGGGCTATATAGACTTGAAATGTTTACCCTGAATTTACCTAATGTTCGCTCGACTCACATTACCTGGTCTCCGGAGTTAGGAGGGACACCGGTCTATCTACACTTGGAAGAATAAACCTAGTGTTCGCTCGACTTACGTTACCTCGACTTATATTACCTCGTCTCCGGGATTAAGGGGGACACCAGTCTATCTATACTTGGAAGAATAATCCTAGTGTTCACTCGATTCACGTTATCTCGTCTCTGGGGTGAGGGGGGACACCGGTTTATATACATTTGGAAAAATAAAAACGAAAATTTTCCAATCAGACACATTACGGACGAGCAAAAATATTTCATCAATGTCAAAATTGATGTACAAGGTATTGTGAGCTCCTCAGCTTTACAAAGTTGCTACAAAATTGCCTAAAGGCTTACAAAGGAAAACAAAAAAAAGAAGAGAAGAGAGAACGGTGGTTTCAAATCATCTTCTCGCATAAGGTGTCACGTCCCGCTTTCCAGTAGACGGAAACGGTGATGTGGTAAGCCCGCGGCATATTTATCCAGAGAAGATCATTCCCTAAATAAATATACTAAGTATATTGAAACAATAATACATAATATAAGAATAAATGAAGACTGTAAGATTTTTTTCAACAAATATCTTTATTTGCATTCAACTTCCAATATTTATAAGTACATGAGTTTCAGCTGAAAAGTAAATACAATAAAAGAAAATGCCTAAACATGTGGCATACATAAACTGAAGAAAAGTGAAGTCGAGCTTATCCTGAGTAGCAATCCGGTTGTAGTCCTTCTCTCTGGCCTCCACTTCCTCCGTCTTGACCGTATCTGACGAACATTCTAAGGGAAGAAAAGTGGGTGGAATGCCCGTCAGCGAACTAGCGCTCAATAAGTCCCAAGGATAAAGTAAGAGTAAAGAAAATGACAAGTGTAGAATATATAAATGACGAGTAACAGTATATGTTCATGGGTAAATATGTACTATAGGTCTCTATATGCTCACTATGCTAACGTTAAGTTACAAGTGTGAATGTCAACGCAGCCATAGAAGTATTCACGAGCTCAAGAGTGGGCCTCCAGGAGCAAGAAAACACGGGCCCATTTCATATGTTAGCATCGGGGCTCTAAACTGTGGATGAGTCAACCCGACTGATATTCGAGTAAAAATAAAAAAAGAGATTAATACGGAATTCCTGAAACTCCGTTGGATTCACACAAGGAACTGTCCCAAGCATCCCGAGTATAATATATTATAACTGGTTAATATACTTAATTGATTCGATCGATTGATTAACATGTCTTGATCGAAACCATAGATTGCAAAAGGTGTAGAATATAGTCGAGTGAGTCGAGTAATATGCGAGTCATGACAATTGCAATCTTGGTTCGAATCAAGTTGGTTCAAGTAAATTGAATTCGAGTTCGTGTTCAGGTTTAGATTCGAGTTGGGTTAGAGTTTGAATTTGTATTCGAGTTCGAATTCAATTTTAGATTCGAGTTTAGGTATTTTCATGTGATTTGATGTAAATTGTTAAAAATCTTATGTTCGGGAGGAATCGGCAACTGCTGCAAATGGACGGCAGGATTTGTGTTTTTTCTAAGTCAATTGCCATTTAATAACTCCATTAAGTTGTCTAACCTGAATAGGCAAGCACTCACTTTCTCCGGCTCCCCGAGGCTCAAGAGAAATGATACCGCTTAAACTTATATTAATCTATAGTTTTTAAAATATTGTTTTGCATATCTCGAGGGGGTTTTATGAAAAATACTTTAATATAGTTTAAAATTTAAACCTCAAGGGTGATTTATAATATTTAGGGTTTTCATGAACATATATTTTAATTGTTAGGGTATTTTAGTGATAAAAAAACCTAGCTTTTAAAAGTTTATGGTATTTTATGAAAACTAGCTCTTTTGGAACCTTGATGGTATTTTATTAAAAACTCTAATTTTCATTTTTAAAAATATAGTTTCATAATACGAATTTATAATCTTATATAATTTTCCAAAATTTAATATTTATTTAGAAAAGCCGTATTTCTTAAAAACCCATATATTTTTTTATTTCCTTTCGAAACCGAATACTCCGTGAGGGGTTCTGCATCTCGCTCTACTATCCTAAGAATGTGCGATAATCCATACTATCCATTAGCGGGTCTCCTAACGAGGGTTGTAGAGACGTAGTTGCCAAGGATTACTAAAATACCGATTAAAAGAAATCTGTTTTGAAAAGGCGTGGTATTCTAATAAAAAAATATTCTTTAAATTAACCATATGTTTGGAATACCGTGTTATGCAAACATAGTGTGCGTGTAGGGTAGGTCATTACCCAGTGAAGTTTTCCTAAAGGTAGGTAAACTAGTTATCGGAAAGAGGATTATACTAAAGCTCATGGTATCTTAATGAAAAAGTTCGTTATTTGAGTATTGAATATGAAATTTTGGTTACGTCAAAAGACAATAAATGTGAGTTTTATTTTAAAAAGATATTAGACATATAGACCTATCAAGCATGATAAAATATTTAAAAGAGAAGATTGTTACGTGTTAACTCCACTTTTGTCGATATTTTCTTAGAAGACGAATTGAGATGAGAGAAATGGAAAGAAGAGGGGCTTACGGATTTAGATGATTAACAAGAGAGAGAAGAAACCTTCGGAGTTCGTGGTTTCGTTGGAGATGCTCCGGTTGTCGTGCTTAGCTTGCTACTCCTCTTGGGTGCTTAACTCCATTTGGTACTTAGAGAGTTTGAGAGAATTTTTGATAAAAATTTTAGAATAGAGGAGGCCTAGGGCTTGAGGTGATGTTTATAGTGGAGAATTAGAGTTTGGGAATAAAAAATGTGGATTAAAAGAATGAAAATGGTGAATTGAAGAGTTTTTGTTTGATTACAGGAAAATCAAACGATGCAGGAGAGTTGAAGGGACAAGTGTGTAAAGTACGGAGTCATTTGGACTCAATCGAACCGTTGGCGCCGGCCATTTTGAAGAAAAGGGCGGTCGGATCTTGATGATCCGTCTTGAGATTAGTGTCACGTGGTTAAGTCAGGGTTTACTCCTATTTGCGCATGTTTGATTTTTCTGTCTGTGAATTGCACGTGCAACTTTTGGGCTTCCAAAAAATTAAAAAGAAAAATCTTTAAAAAATAATTGGGACTGAGGGGGTTCGAACACATAGGTTATGTCGCAGCTGTGTAGCGACTGTGCCAGTGAGCTATAACAAGTTTCTTGCTTTTATTAAACAAATCTAATTTATAACTTTTACATAGGTTGTAGTACACTTTTCTGTACAATAACAATAAATTTTTGTACATGAATTTCAGAGTCGTTATACAAGGTCTCATCGCTGCCCGTCTGTGCGGCGCCTCTCCTCTTTGGCTCTTCCTCGGGGAGGTGGTACCTCACGCGGAGCTTCTGGTCATTGATTGATTCTGTATTTAAAGAAGTGTGTGTAGTAACCACAATCAATAACGGTGTCGTGTATAGCTAGACCGAGATGAGTACGGGTCGTCCTCAAGGATATGTGGAATCTTTTAATCTTACTTTAGACGTGTTAAAAAAGAGGAAGAATAGAGGAATAAAGAATAGTGGAGAATAGTTTCTAGATCTACGTCAAAATACGGATGTAGAATACATATCTAGTTTGTATACGGATATAGATTTTATAAGAAGAATGCTTATAGGGTTCGTTCGGATTTAGTAGTCATGGATGACTAATAAACATTACTCCATGGATGACTAATAAAGATTACTCCTTTTATCTATTGATAGATTTAATACTAGATAGATAGTGATGAATAAGAATTATGGTTCTTGGAAGAAACTAGGGTTCCCCCACTATTGACCTTTGTCCTTTCATTGATCTCTATTCATATTTAAACCTTAATAAAATAATTGTTAATCTGATCTCAAATCGCGGTTGAGACTGGCAATAAATTGGTAGCGCGCCCGATAAGGATATTAACATTTATTTTGCTAAAGTTTATAAACTTTATAAGACTTAAAAGAGGTTAAACCATTTTCTCATTCATTGTTCTACCATAATCCTACGAACCCTATCAAGCGGAGAATTATTCGCGCATGATGGAGATAGAAAAACGGATAGAGATGAAATTCAAAATGTAACTAAATAATTTAACTAATTAAACTAAAGATCTACCTTTATTAATCAACTTCATAAGTACAAACTTCAAGTTTAGATTACAAGAGAAAGAAGAAGTTGCTCTCGATCTTTGCCTTGTCGAATGTAGATGTTCCGTCGAATCTCACGTCGCTTTATCACGTCGAATTTTGGACCTGTCTTGGATCACTTGTTCTTTGACGGTGATTAGCTTGTGTAAAAGATTGATGATTTCTAAGTTTAGCCCTTGGTCTTTTATGTAGCCCCAAAACCAGAAACCAAAGATCGCCAGAATTAGGGTTAGTTGTAGCAAATCCAACATGAAAATCCTAACTCCTGAATCGGTGAATCGGCCGAGGATCCACCGCATATTGCATGGTTTGGCCGCGAATCCGCGGTTTGTTGGTGAGATCTTGGGTGCAAATTTCTGGGGCTTTATTCTTGTGACACATGGAGATTTAGTTGATGTATGAAACTTGAAAATATTTCTTGAGTCTCTGCCGGTATTGATTCTTCGATTTTCTTTAATATTTCGGCAGATTTTTTATTTCCGACATCTCAACATCTCGATCTCCTGACCTGAGCCAAAGCTCGCATCATATCTCAAAGAATAATGTTAGTAATATTTGGTAGTTTTGAGATATTATCCTAACCAATTTAATATGATATTATATTTTAAGAATATTGATTAAGGATATTTGATATGATATGCATATTTAAATTATCAAAATATTATATATATATATATGTATGTGTGTGTGTGTGTGTGTGTGTGTGTGTGTGTGTGTGTGTGTATTTTCCTTCATAATGTTAATTATAATATATAAACATATGAAAATAGTATTTTTACAGATAAACCCTAATATGTGTCATATTTATAATAAACACCTTTAGATATTTAAGAAAAGTAAGGAAAATGTCATATCAAAAATGCGATATTTTCGACTGAACAAATAGCTCCAAAGTTAACTTTGATCGTCCCGAGCAAACTTATTTATTCAAGAGAGAGAGAAAGAAAAAGAAAAACCTAAGTAGCAAACTTTCGTAGGCAACACGATTGCACTGAGCACGTGCAACAAGCCGTTAAAGCTCTAGGTGTCCCTAATAGGAGGAGTGTTGTCTCCTGAGGGTTTTCAGTGGATTACACCCACAAAATCCTATAATAAAAGAAAGATAGTGAAAGTTATATACAAAGATAAGAACTATAAAAGAAATAACTTGAAAATAAGAGTTTCCAACTTCACCAGTTTTTCGGTTGTCGTGAGCCCTAACTTAATGGTCGTGAAAAGATATTAGAAATCATATCATCCCTCAATAAAATATCGTCTTTAGTCTTCCTCCCTATCTTTCCTCCAAACATTGATCATATACCCCTACGTGTATGTAAAAGACGTCCCTACACTTAGAGAATTCAATTCAAGGTATCATACTCTTGTCCATCTTCCTTAGTACTTTTTAGTTGGTGAATATTTTAGATGGAATTGCTCACACATTCTTCATGTGACCGTTAATATTTCTTGAGGTACTAACCGACCGATTACGAAATGTGCTCGCGTATTAAGGCGTAATTCCTCGTCTTGCAACGCCTAAGGCTTAGCAGTGGCTTCCAAACCAGTTGGTCTAAGGCACTAGGTGATAAAGCACCCTCGCTATATTTTTTTAAATGCTGTCTTGGTAATTACAAAAACCAGTGTTCAATTTTTTCTTCACCACTTATAATTTTTTTTCTTCATACCAAGACTTTTAGACAAGAGCATTTCAAGGTATTCTCTACTATCCCAAGTTTCAAGATGTGTGCAAGTGCGTATAGTAGGGTATCAACATTCAGATGTTTGGCTTCAAGAATAAGGACTATTTTTCAGAATTATTTTTATCCTCAGATTAGTAATTTCCTTCGTCTTACTAACCCTTGGGACAATGGCTCATAACTACTTATTACTAGTTTCGTTTAAGAAAACATCTAACTTTCTTGCTTTTCTCAAACTATTCCTATCTTTCATATGTAAATTTTCACCTTCAAACTTTCATTATCAGTTTTTTTGCCTATATATAGTATGATGCAAAATAATGCGTGAATAAGCACAAACCTCCTCTAAACCTGTTTGCAGCAGTGTCCTCACTGATATCATCTGTCAAGCTTAAAAAAAACTGTAGACTTGGAAGGAAAAGTAACGGGGACAAGAAATAATGAAAGTGAAATCCTCCTCGAAATTTATTTTTGGCTCACAATTTTGTAAAAATTTTCTTTCAAGAGCCAAAATATATCCCTCCCCCCAATCTTGAGTAAAATCGTATTAAGCATTTAAAATTATAAGGAGGGTTAAAGTTATTGGTCTATGCAAAGTTTTACAAAGACCAAAAGTCAATACCAACCATTCAAATATTTTATCGATGTAATGCACTAGTTGGTAGAAGAACATGTCAATGGGGAGGGGATAAGGGGTGGAATAGAACGTGTTTACGTCTCGGTTTATAGAGATGAAATAGTGATGATGGATTACTCGCATTCTTGTTATTGATAAGAAGAAGGGGTGGTGGTTCAACTTTTTTGTGTTGAGGTATTCATCACAACACCCATATTTTCTAAGAATGCGAGTTCTTCAGCGAAAATTTCTTCAAAGTTTTCATCGATATCCCGAATAATAGTCTCATCAGAAATAATGGGATGATAATCGGACTCTATTGCAAGTTAAGGCTGAACATCAAAGGGTTGCTGGTTTATTGCAACCACTTCCGAATCCTAAATGGAAGTGGGAACATATAACCATGGATTTCGTGACAACTTTACCGCGGAGTCCAAAGGGCAACAATACAGTTTGGGTGATTGCTGATCGATTGACCAAGGCAGCTCATTTCATACCATTTCGAGTTGGTCAGTCAACGGAAATGTTAGCAGAACGATACATGTAGGAGATTGTGAGATTGCATGGAGTACCTGTGAGCATCGTGTCCGATCGTGACACCCGATTTTTATCGCACTTCTGGAGGAGCTTACAGGAAAGTTTGGGGACTCGATTGAAGTTTAGCACAGCTTATCATCCTCAGAAAGATGGCCAGTTGGAGAGAACGATCCAAACTCTTGAAGACATGTTGAGAGCTTTCATGTTAGACTTCAAGGGTTCTTGGGAAGATCATCTACACTTGGTGGAGTTTTCTTACAACAACAGCTTTTAGGCGACTATTCAGATGGCTCCATTCAAAGCATTGTATGGTCGCAAATGTCGCTCACCCATTTGTTGGGATGATGTTGGAGAGCGAAAATTGTTGGGACCGGATTTGATCGTGCAAACAGTTGAGAAAGTTAAGACTATCCAGAATCATATGAAGGCAGCACAAGATCGGCAAAAGAGTTGGGCCGATACATCGAGAAGACCTATAGAGTTCGCTGTTGGTGATCTGGTGTTCTTGAAGATATCACCTATTAGAGGAGTGATTCGTTTCGGGAGTTGAGGCAAGCTTAGTCCTCGATTCGTAGGGTCCTTCGAGATTTTGGAGTGTGTTGGAGAAGTGGCTTATCGATTGGCTTTACCACAATCTTTGGCGAATGTTCATGGCGTGTTTCATGTATCCCAACTCCGTAAGTATGTTCGAGATGAAACACACGTGTTGGATCATTCGGAGCTGACTGTAAGAGAGGATTTGACTTTTGAGGAACGACCGATGTCGATCGTTGATCGAAGAGAAAAGAGCCTTAAGAACAAGGCTATCCCTCTCATACTTGTTTCTTGGGGGAATCGCTCGCATGGAGAATCAACTTGGTAACGAGAAGACAAAATTCGACAGAAGTTTCTATACTTATTCTTGTAGTTTCTTGATTGTTTATCTTTCCTTGTTCTTGGAATTTTGATGACGAAATTCTTTTTATAGTTGGGTATAATGTAACACCCTAGTACATTTATACCAATTCTAGTTTGCGTATTTCTTTAATTATGGTATTTTTCTGATTTATCATGTTTTGGGTGCGAATAGTATTTTACATTAGTATTAGCATTCGACCCGACCCGCTTGCTTGAAACCTATCTTGATTCATATTTATGAATTATCCTGACTTGTTATGTAGACTTGTGCATTTTCATGTTTATTGCATACTCGCTTTTTATCTAGCATTTGCATCTTTTACCATATAACATTTTAAGTCACGTAAAATAATTTAAAAATACATTGCATGGCCTGCATGATACCCCTAACCCCGTGGTAGCATCCGCGCATCTTGTTCTCGTCCCGTTTAGTGAAACAGACTTATTTGGATGGCTACGCGCACGTACGTGCATCCGTTCTTGGGGTATGCATTTTCGTTACCCGAGCATTCATTTTAAATTTTGAACGTCGCATATATTTTTCATATTTTAAAACTGAAATTTTAGACCCGACCCGGGCGTGTTTTGGAATATTTTTGTATCCAGCCAAAATTCAAATGTGACTTAATTTAATATCTTTAATTTAAATCTACAATTTAAATTTCGTAACAGCTGTAACATTTATTTAACTAACAAATTTTTTATTAAATATTTTTTTCTAAACTATATTAACAAACCCAGCTCTCATTCTCTCTATTTCTTTCTCTCTGACTCGTGGGCCCTACACTCATCTCTCTCTCATCTTTCCTTTCTCTTTCTCTCTTTCTCAGCACTGTCTCTCTCTTCCTCTCTGCCCCACTAGCCGACAATACTATCTCTCCTCTCTGCATTCTCCCTCACCAGTATCCCTGCACACGAACGACACCCGAGCCTAACCCAAGCCCAAACCCTAACCGAACCCTAACAACCCAAGCTTCATTGCCAGAGCTCTGCCGTTGAACTCTGCGACACCATCACCTCCTCTCTGCTACCTGAAAACCACAGAACACCCACGACCCAGTAAGCCAATCCCTCTTCCTTCTCCTTTCTTCTTCCTCTTCTTCCCTTCTTTTCTTTTTCTTTTCTTTATTTCTTGGATTTGTATTTTCATAGATCGCCGGAGCCGTGACGTCGCTGCCGTTCCTGACGACCCAGACGACATACCTTACCCGTATGATCACCCTCGTGCGTTACTTGGACCCGTCCCATGTGCCGTGCGTGCATCGCGACATTTTGCCGACGTCGGACGTACCGTACATATCCGTTTCATGATCCGTTTAGGCAAGTTAATCTTGCTACATGCTATACTACTATATTCTATATCTATTTGCATTATAATACTTCATAATAATTAGTTTTGCAATCCACATTATCAATTTTCAGTTTTATCGATTTATTCGACATCCGCATACATCCGTATATATCATTTCAGATCTAGGGCATGAAAACCTATCTTGTTACATATTATACTACCATATACTGCATCCAATTGAATATAACATTACATATTGTTTAAATTGTACATCCCGTATTTACCAGTTTTCATTTTACGGTTAAATGATATCCGTATGCATCAATATCATGATTTACACATCTAGTCGCATACTAAATCATTTTGCTACATGCCAGGTATAGTATTATGCATCCTTATGAGTAAAATGTTAACCGTTTATCACATTGTGCATCCATTTTACAGTTTTACTGTTTTCGGATACCCGTTTGCATCCATATCATTTAAAAAATATATAACTGCATCTATAGATCATATTCATTCATGTTATTGTTATATTAACACCCCATATTTAATAAAGTGCATCCTAATTAGTAATGGAACTATAAATGTAACCCTAATTGATAATTGTGCATCCATATCATTGATTTTATATTTATTTGCATACCGTGTCACATTATTTCATTTTATTGTTATATTAGTACTCAATACTTGATTTTGTGCAACCCATACTTACTACAGTTTGATTGTGAGTATCCACTTGATACCTGTGCACTACCTGTCATGACCTGATATACTACTGCTTGACTTGATACCTGATTTTATTACTAATGCCGACAATCTTGACCTGTTGTCCCTACGGACATATCCTGTTGTCTATACAGACAAACCTATACCTGCTTGATCCTGTGTTGGCATTAGCTCCAGATTATTCAATACCTGACTTGAACACATAACTTGGGGGTATGGAGAAATCAAGAATGTAACTGAACATAACTCAAAGGGCTATTACATCATGTTACCGTGGTCCCATGGGGTATGAACGGAACATAGACTCACACTCTATCATATCTTGTTACCGTGGTCCCGTGGGGAATGAACGGGGTATAGACCGATGGGTTACGATGAAGATTACATTAATTGATTTCAATAACTTTAGAGTAGATAATCTTATAGCATAGTTTAGACTAATCGCCGTACTTTACCTGTAGATATCCTGTTCACTGATCTATATTCATGTTACTGCTTATTTCCTAATAACTTGTTACTGTTTATACTTCATGCCTGCAGATTTCATTATATCCTGCTTGATTAGAATTATTGATATTGTGATGCACTGACGTCTGGGTTTTGCATGACCCAGATCCATTATCCTTGTCGTAGGCGGTCCAAGAGTATTTTGACCAACAGGCCGAGCAGTGAAGACCTGTTATTAGTTTAGTTTAGTTTTCCTTTCAGTATTTTTATTCCTGATGTGAGCTCGTATTTTGGGACATACATTCCAGATTATTGTATTTGAATCTTTTGCTTCCGCATTATTTTATTTCATGACTCGTTTATTCTGGCTTATGGACATGTACTATATAGTTTATTTTATTTCTACTGTTCTTGATATCTCTAGACAGCCGTAATGTGACTGTAGAAGGATCTTTCCTAACCACAGGTAGTATGGTTGGCTTTGTCACGTGCCGATCTTAGCGCATTCTGGGAAGCGGGGCGTGACAGAATCCTGCAGGAAATATATTATTGGATTTTTCAGAGAGAGAAAGAGATAAAAAAGATACCAAAAAAGTTTGAGGGCACAACTCCCCAAGACAGCCACGGTTCCGCCGCCGTTTGCACATAATAGCCGCGGTTCCGCTGCGCTTTAGGGGGTTCTTTGTTTAATTTTTTTACTGTGGCTTCCTTTGCTCCTCTGGGTCTTGATGAACGTCTCTGAATCTTTATCTCCTCGCTAAAGTGATTCCAAATTCTCTCGCAAAAATTGCACACTAATCGTTAAATATGCAAGATGCGGTTTTGTTTTATTTTTATGATATAGATCGAATAAGAATTCAACACAAATAGTAAGAAAAAAAATTACACACGTATCCCCGATAACGGCGCCATTTGATTGATTCTGTATTTAAAAAAGTGTGTGTAGTAACTGCAATCAATAACGGTGTCGCGTGTAGCTAGACCAAGATGAGTTCGGGCCGTCCTCAGGGATATGTGGAATCGTTCAATCTTACTTTAGACGTGTTGAAAAAGAGGAAGAATAGAGGAATAAAGAATAGTGGAGAATAGTTTCTAGATCTACGTCAAAATATGGATGGAGAATACAGATCTAGTTTGAATACGGATATAGATTTTATAAGAAGAATGGTTGTAGGGTTCGTTCGGATTTAGTAGTCATGGATAACTAATAAAGATTACTCATTTTATCTATTGATAGATTTAATACTAGATAGATAGTGATGAATGAGGATTATGGTTCTTGGAAGAAACTAGGGTTTCCCCACTATTGACCCTTGTCCTTTCATTGATCTCTATTCATGTCTAGCCCTTAACAAAACAATTGTTAATCTGATCTCAAATCGCGGTCGAGATTAGCAATAAATTGGTAGTGCGCTTGATAAGGATGTTAACATTTATTTTGTTAAAGTTTATAAACTTCATAAGACTTAAAAGAAGTTAAAATATTTTCTCATTCATTGTTCTATCCTAATCCTACGAATTCTATCAAGCGGAGATTTACTCGCGCATGATGGAGATAGAAAAACGGATAGAGATGAAATTCATAATGTAACTAAATAATTTAACTAATTAAACTAAAGATCTACCTTCATTAATCAACTTCACAAGAACAAACTTTAAGTTTAGATTACAAGAGGAAGAAGAAGTTGCTCTCGATCTCTGCCTAGTTCATTTATACCAATTCTAATTCAAGTATTTCCTTATTTATGGCATTTTCTTGATTTATTGTATTTTGGGTGCGAATAGTGTATTTGACATCTGTATTTGCATCCGACCCGTCCCGCTTGCTAGAAACCCGTCTTGATTCCTGTTTATGATTTATCCTGGCTTGTTATGTGGATCCGTGCACTTTCATTTTAATTTATACATTGCATACTCGCGTTATATCAAGCATCTTCATTTTTTATAAAACATTTAAAGTCATATAAAATACTTTAAAAATATCTTACATAACCTGCATGATTCCCCTGACCTTGTGGTAGCATCCGCGCATCTTGTTCTCGTCCCGTTCAGTGAAACGGACTTGTTTGGATAGCTACGTGCACGTGTGTGCATCCGTTCTTGGGGGTATGCATTTTCGTTACCCGGATATCCAATTTTGGTTTTGGTTGACACGTATATTTTTCGTATTTTGAAACTAGAATTTTAGACCCGACCTGAGCATATTTTGGAGTAACTTTGTATTTACCAGAATATCAAATTTTATTAATACCATATTTTAAATATTATTTCCAGTTTAAAAATTTAAATAACGAAAATATTTAAAAAAAAATAATTTCCTAACAAACTAAACAACAGAATCCTCTTTCTCTCTCTCCCTTTCTCTCTTTCTTTCTCTGACAATCTTTTTCTCTTTCTCTTTTCTGTTTCTCTCTCTCTCTCTCTCTCTCCCCCTTCTCTCTCACCTCTCGCGAACACTGTTCGCTCCTCGAGTCGCGTCACCCCCTCTCGCTTACACTCACCTCCCTTCTTCTATTCTCATCTTCTCTATTTAAAAACCCCCGCTCGCCACGAGAAACCCATGCGAACGAAACCCTAACCCTACCCGCCTCCTCTTCCCTCGACCTCGCTCATCAACCCTCATCATCATCTTCTTACTCATCCTCTCTCCTCTTCTCCCAAAGCCCCAAAAACCCACTGCAAACCCAAACCCCGACCCAGGAACCTCCACCCTCCACCGCCGACGACCCTCACCTCGTTGTCGCCGGCACCACCAATCTCCTCTTCTCATCTCACCGACCTCCATCACTCCCTATCCTTCAACAACCAAACCCTTACCCAAGAACCCTGCACCAACAAAGCCCAACCTGCACACCTAAACCCTAGCTCCTCACTGTCGATCCCAGAAACCCCATTGCCTGCACCTCGCTGTCGACCGATCATCGTCGTCGACGACTCCCTCGCCTCTACCATCTCTGTCCCATATCCAGTGAGCACATCCCCTCTCTTCTTCTTCTTCTTCTTCTTCTTTTTCTTGATTCTTGATTTTTCCCAACCTTTGCCGGAGTTGTGTCACCGCTGCCGATCCAGGCGATCCAGTGAACGTCCCTTACTTGCGTGATTACCCTCTTGCCTTGCCTGGACCCGTCCCGCGTGCCGTGCGCGCGTTGCGACGATTTACCGACGTCGGACGTGCCGTACTCATCCATGGTGTGTTCCGATTGAGGCAAGTTGATCTTGCTACATGCTATGCTGTATTTTACAACCATATTAATAATTATATTACATGTTTAGTGTATTGTGCATCCCCTGTTACCATTTTACTGTTTTACGACGTCCGTGTGCATCCATATCGTTATTTACATATCAAGTCGCATGCTAATTCATCTTGCTACATGCTAGGTATATTATTATGCATCCATATGAGTAAAATGTTGCCGGTTTATCACATTATACACCCATACTAAAGTTTTACCGTTTTCAGATACCCGTATGCATCCATATCATTTAATATTCAAGTAGCTGCATCTACAGATCATATTAGCTCATATTGTTAATACATTATTACCCCATGCTAGATAATGTGCATCCTATTTAGTCTTGGATCTATAGTTGTAACCCCTGATAGTTAGTTATTTATGCATCCATGTTTTATTGTGTATCAATACCATTAATTCTGCATACCTAGCTGCATGCCATATTACATTAACTCATATTATTATTACTTTAGTCCCCCATACTTGATAATGTGTATCCTACATAGTCATGATGTAACCCCTGATAAATATTTGTGTATCCATATTTTTATCGTGCATCCGTACTTGCGACAGTTTATTATAAGCACCATTTTGGTACACTGTGCACCCTGACATGACCTGTTACACCACTGCTTGACATGTTACCTGATCCTGTTTTTAATGCCGACAATCCTGACATGTTGTCCCGATGGACATATCCTGTTGTCTGTATAGACAAACATGTTCCTGCTTGATCCTGTGTTGGCATTAGCTTCAGATCTATCAATACCTGACTTGAACACATAACTTGGGGGTATGGGGAAATCAATGATGAAACCTGACTTGTAACTCAATGGTTCGATACTTATACTGATCAGTTTTACGGGCTAGGCCAGCCCTGGGATGATACTGCTGACATCATTCGTCTGTACATGTTACATGTTTACTGCCTAGCGGCACGTCTCGGATTCAGCCCGAGAGTCTTGACCGTGGTCCCGGGCATGCACGGGATACTATTGAGTTACATCAACGATTCATTAAATTGATTTCAAAGACTTGAGAGTAGTTAACCCAGTAGTTTAGTTCAGATTACTCACCGCGCGTCACATGTGCTTATACCCTTAACTATTTCTTATTCGTGTTACTGTTATACTTTTATTACTGTTTATACTCATGCCTGCATATCTTGTTACCTTCTGATTGTATTATTATTGATATTATGACGCACTGACGTCTGGGTTCTGTATGGCCCAGATCCTTTACCCTTGACGTAGGCCGAGCAGGAGTACTTTAGTCGACAGGCCGAGTAGTGAGGACCTGTTAGTATTCCAGTTTAGTTTAGTTTCCTTTCAGCAATTTTTTATTTCCTGATGTGAGCCCGTATTTGGGACGTACCTTCCAGATTGTTTTGTTTATTGGATTTATTGCTTCCGCATATTATTTCTTGACTCGTTCATTCTGGCTCATGGACATGTTCTAGATGGTTTATTTTATTTTCCTGTTCTTGATATCTCTAGACAGCCATAATGTGACTGTGGAGGGATATTTCCTAGCCACAGGTAGCATGGTTGGCTCTGTCACGTGCCGATCTTAGCGCACTCTAGGAAGCGGGGCGTGACAGGGTTTGTTTGGTATCAAAGCCATAAGATTTAGGTTAATCGGGTTTAATTCTTTTGTAGTTGGGTATTGGACCCAATACACGAATCGGAAAACCCGTAATTAGGAACATGTCCTGCCACATTGTTATCATGATTCTTGAATCATATCTTTCTTTTGATCCTTGTCTTGACGATATGAAAATGACCTTGCATCTCGACTTGTAATCCTTTTGGTTCCCTATTGTTTCTCCCGTCCTATTCTTTTGATTTTGATACTAAAATTTGGGCGACTTAAACGGAGTTATGTGATTGTAACTATGAACTGCAGCATGGTTACAATGCGGTACTCTATTTAAGTAACTTGGAGTCCTAGTCTTGATTCACTTCCTTGTTTCATGGTCGTCATATTGCCTTGCTTCTCTTGCTTTCCAGTTCATGTTTTATCGCAAGCTTGATTCTTGTTTACCGTGCTTATCTTCTTTAGTGTTTTGGCATCAGATGAAGTCGTTTTCGGTATCCTACCTGTTCATGTTTTTCCCGCACTAGCATTATTCGATTCTGGTGCATCCCATTGTTTGATGTTGTCTTGGAAATGGATTTTCTCGGCACTTTCCACGCTCACATTGATTGTTGGGCAAAGAAAGTGATTTTCCAGATTCCCGGACATCCGGAGTTTGTTTTTGCTGGAGGAAGCAATTCTGTCGGCCCAGTCGAGTTTAGGGCTAGGCCGACAAGCACCGTTCTTGCGTCGATGGAATTTGATAAGGAGGAAGCGCCAATTGTAGTTCGAGAGTTCATGGACGTGTTCGAGGACATCTCGGGTTTACCGCCAAAACGAGATGTAGAGTTCGCGATCGATCTTGTTCCTGGTGCAGCGCCAATCTCAAAAGCGTACTATCCGATGGCACCAGTGGAGTTGGAAGAAGTAAAGTAGTAGGTTACCGAATTGCTAGAGAATGGTTAGATTCGCAGCAGCAATTCACCTTGGAGAGCTCCAGTTCTTCTAGTCAAGAAGAAAGATGGCACAAGGAGGATGTGCATCGATTATCGAGAATTAAACCGGGTGACTATTAAGAACAAGTACCCGATCCCTCGCATTGGCGAATTGTTCGAGTAGCTTAGTGGCGTGAGGGTATTCTCGAAGCTGGATTTTTGGTCCGGATATCATCAGGTCTGAGTTAAATCAGAGGATATTTGCAAGACTGCGTTCCGAACTCGATATGGACATTACGAGTATTTAGTAATGCCATTCGGAGTCACGAATGCACCGACAATATTTATGGACTTGATGAACCGAATATTTTCACCGTTCTCAGACTATTTTATAGTGGTGTTCATCGATGATATTCTGGTCTACTTGCGGAGCCTTGAAGAGCATGCAGAACACTTGAAGATCGCACTGTAGACATTGAGGCAAGAAAGATTATATACGAAGATGAGCAAGTGCGAGTTTTGGCTTGAAGAAGTGAAATTTTTAGGGCATGTCGTATCCGGAGATGGAATCGCCGTTGACCCTGAGAAGATTGCAGCAGTTCAAGATTGGCCGATTCCGAAGAATGTAGCTGAGATCATAAGTTTTCTTGGACTTGCGGATATTACAGAAGGTTCGTGAAGAATTTTGCTTGATGAGCTGAGCCTTTGACCAAGCTTACGTGAAAGGAAGTACCGTTCGTATGGACAGATAGATGTGCGTCAGCTTTTGACGCGTTGAAGCAAAGATTGATAACCGCTCATATTTTGACCGTACCAGACGGTTCCGAAGGATTGGTGATTCACAGCGACGAGTCTGGGAAAGGTTTAGGATGTGTTTTGATGCAGCATGGGAAGGTTATAGCCTACGCATTGAGACAGTTAAAGATCCATGAGAAGAATTACCCAACTCATGATTTGGAGCTAGCAGCTGTGATCTTCTCTTTGAAGATTTGGAGACACTACTTATTGGGCGAAAGGGTCGAAGTATTCACCGATCACAAAAGCCTAAAGTATGTGTTCACGCTGAAAGAGCTTAACATGAGGCAGCGTAGATGGTTGGAGCTGATGGCTAACTATGATCTTGATCTTAAGTACCATCCGGGGAAGATTAATGTAGTGCCGGATGCGCTTAGTCGGTTGCCAGCAATTCGGATGTTGACTGCACAGAAAGAGCTTATCGAAGACTTTCGGAGATTCGAGTTAGAGGTTGTGCTACCGTATTCTTCAGGACAGTTGATGCAGCTGCAAGTACAGTTGTCATTGATCGATAATATTAAAGCAGCGCAGTCGCAGGACCCAAGATTGCAAAGGTTTCGAGAACAGGTAGAAGCGGGACTTCGAACGGACTTGTTGATTCATGATGATGGTTCGTTGCGATATGGTAGCCATTTGTGTGTGCCAAAAGGAGACATTCGTAAAGAAGTTATGAAGGAGGCACACAGTTCCGTATATTCTGTACATCCAGGAGGCACGAAGATGTACCGTGATCTAAGACAACATTTATAGTGGGAATGCATGAAAAGGGAGATTGCTCGTTTTATAGCGAAGTGCTTGGTGTGTCAGCAGGTTAAGGCTGAATATCAAAGGGTTGTTGGTTTATTACAACCACTTCCGATTCCTCAATGGAAGTGAAAACATATAACCATGTATTTCGTGACAGCTTTACTGCGGAGTCTAAAAAACAACAGTGCAGTTTGGGTGATTGTTGATCGTTTGACTAAGGCAGCTCATTTCATACCATTTCGAGTTGGTCAGTCAACAGAAGTGTTGGCAGAACGGTACATGCAGGAGATTGTGAGATTGCATGGTGTACCTGTGAGCATCGTTTCCGACCGTGACACCCGATTCTTAT
Organism: Agapanthus africanus; assembly: GCA_030015575.1. Classification (NCBI taxonomy): domain Eukaryota; kingdom Viridiplantae; phylum Streptophyta; class Magnoliopsida; order Asparagales; family Amaryllidaceae; genus Agapanthus; species Agapanthus africanus. Next base: position 150,377,219 of record CM057338.1, on the reverse strand, counting down.
CACACTTCTGGAGAAGTTTACAGGAAAGTTTGGGGACGCGATTGAAGTTTAGCACTACTTATCATCCCCAGACAGATGGCCAGTCAGAAAGAACGATCCAAACTCTGGAAGACATGTTGAGAGCTTGCATGTTAGACTTCAAGGGTTCATGGGAGAATCATCTACACTTGGTGGAGTTTTCTTACAATAACAGTTTTCAGGAGACTATTCAGATGGCTCCATTCGAAGCATTGTATGGTCGCAAGTATCGTTCACCCATTTGTTGGGACGATATTGGAGAATGAAGATTGTTGGGACCGGATTTGATCGTGCAAACAGTTGAGAAGGTTAATACTATCCGGAATCACATGAAGGAAGCACAAGATCGGCAGAAGAGTTGGGCCGACACATCGATAAGACCTATGGAGTTCGCTGTTGGTGATCTGGTATTCTTGAAGATATCACCGACTAGAGGAGTGATTCTTTTTGGGAGTCGGGGCAAACTTAGTCCTCGATTCGTGGGGCCTTTCGAGATTATGGAGCGTGTTGGAGAAGTGGCTTATCGATTAGCGTTACCACCATCTTTGGCGAATGTTCATGATGTGTTTCATGTATCTCAACTCGTAAGTATGTTTGAGATGAAACACACGTGCTAGATCATTCGGCGCTGACTGTAAGGGAGGATTTGACCTTTGAGGAGCGACTGATGTCGATTGTTGATCGAAGAGAAAAGATCCTTATGAACAAGGTTATCCCTCTTGTACTTGTTTCTTGGAGGAATCGCTCGCACGGAGAATCGACTTGGGAACGAGAAGACGAGTTTCGACAGAAGTTTCCACACCTATTCTTGTAGATTCTTGATTGTTTATCTTTTCTTGTTCCTGGAATTTCGAGGACGAAATTCTTTTGTAGTTGGGTATAATGTAACACCCTAGTTCATTTATACTAATTCTAATTCGAGTATTTCCTTATTTACAGTATTTTCCTGATTTATTGAATTTTGGGTGCGAATAGTTTATTTGACATCTGTATTTGCATCCGACCCGACCCACTTGCTAGAAACTCGTCTTGATTCCTATTTATGATTTATCCTGGCTTGTTATGTGGATCCGTGCACTTTCATTTTAATTTATACGTTGCATACTCGCATTATATCAAGCATCTGCATTTTTTATAAAACATTTAAAGTCACATAAAATACTTTAAAAATATCTTGCATAGCTTGCATCATACCCCTGACCCTGTGGTAGCATCCGCACATCTTGTTCTCGTCCCGTTCAGTGAAACGGACTTGTTTGGATGGCTACGCGCACGTGCGTGCATCCGTTCTTAGGGGTATACATTTTCGTTACCCGGATATCTAATTTTGGTTTTGGTTGACACGTATATTTTTCGTATTTTGAAACTAGAATTTTAGACCCGACCTGAGCATATTTTGGAGTAACTTTGTATTTACCAGAATATCAAATTTTATTAATACCATATTTTAAATATTATTACCAGTTTAAAAATTTAAATAATGAAAAGATTTTTTTTAAAATTAATTTCCTAACAAACTAAACAACAGAATCCTCTTTCTCTCTCTCCCTTTCTCTCTTTCTCTCTCTGACAATCTTTCTCTCTCTCTCTTTTCTGTTTCTTTCTCTCTCTATCTCTCTCCCCCTCTCTCTCACCTCTCGCGAACACTGTTCTCTCCTCGAGTCGCGTCACCCCCTCTCGCTTACACTCACCTCCCTTCTTCTATTCTCTTCTTCTCTATTTAAAAACCCCCGCTCGCCACGAGAAACCCATGCGAACGTAACCCTAACCCTAGCCGCCTTCTCTTCCCTCGACCTCGCTCCTCAACCCTCATCATCATCTTCTACCTCATCCTCTCTCCTCTTCTCCCAAAGCCCCACAAACCCACTGCAAACCCAAACCCCGACCTAGGAACCTCCACCCTCTACCGCCGACGACCCTCACCTCGTCGTCGCCAGCACCACCAATCTCCTCTCCTCATCTCACCAACCTCCATCACTACTATCCTCCAACAACCAAGCCCTCACCCAAGAACCCTGCACCAACAGAGCCCAACCTGCACACCCAAACCCTAGCTCCTCACTGCCGATCCTAGAAACCCCATTGCCTGCACCTTGCCGTCGACCGATCACCGTCGTCGACGACTCCCTCGCCTTTACCTCCTCTGTCCCATATCCAGTGAGCACATCCCCTCTCTTCTTCTTCTTTTTCCTTTTCTTTTTCTTGATTCTTGATTTTTCCCAGCCTTTGCTGGAGTCGTGTCGCCGCTGCCGATCCAGGCAATCCAGTGAACGCCCCTTACTTGCGTGATTACCCTCTTGCCTTGCCTGGACCCGTCCCGTGTGCCGTGTGTGCGTTGCGACGATTTACCGACGTCGGACATGCCGTACGCATCCATCGTGTGTTCCGATCGAGGCAAGTTGATCTTGCTACATGCTATGATATATTTTACAACCATATTAATAATTATATTACATGTTTAGTGTATTGTGCATCCCCTGTTACCATTTTACTGTTTTATGACGTCCGTGTGGATCCATATCGTTATTTACATATCAAGTCGCATGCTAATTCATCTTGCTACATGCTAGGTATATTATTATGCATCCATATGAGTAAAATGTTACCCGTTTATCACATTATACATCCATACTAAAATTTTACCGTTTTCGGATACCCGTTTGCATCCATATCATTTAATATTCAAGTAGCTGCATCTACAGATCATATTAGTTCATATTATTAATGCATTAGTACCCCATGCTAGATAATGTGCATCCCATTTAGTCTTGTAACTATAGTTGTAACTCTTGATAGTTAGTTATTTATGCATCCATGTTTTATTGTGTATCCATACCATTAATTCTGCATACCTAGCTGCATGCCATATTTATATTAACTCATATTATTATTACTTTAGTCCCCCATACTTGATAATGTGCATCCTACATAGTCATGATGTAACCCCTGATAAATATTTGTGTATCCATGCTTTTATCGTGCATCCGTACTTGCGACAGTTTGTTATAAGCACCCTTTTGGTACACTGTGCACTCCTGACATGACCTGTTACACCACTGCTTGACATGTTACCTGATCCTGTTTTTAATGCCGACAATCCTGACATGTTGTCCCTGATGGACATATCCTGTTGTCTGTATAGACAAACATGTTCCTGCTTGATCCTGTGTTGGCATTAGCTTCAGATCTATCAATACCTGACTTGAACACATAACTTGGGGGTATGGGGAAATCAATGATGAAACCTGACTTGTAACCCGACAGTTCGATGCTTATACTGATCAGTTTTACGGGCTAGGCCAGCCCCGGGATGATATTGCTGACATCATTCGTCTGTACATGTTACATGTTTATTGCCTAGCGGCACGTCTCGGATTCAGCCCGAGAGTCTTGACCGTGGTCTCGGGTATGCACGGGATACTATTAAGTTACATCGACGATTCATTAAATTGATTTCAAAGATTTGAGAGTAGTTAACCCAGTAGTTTAGTTCATATTACTCACCGCGCGTCACATGTGCTTATACCCTTCACTGTTTCTTATTCGTGTTACTGTTATACTTTTATTACTGTTTATACTCATGCCTGCATATCTTGTTACCTTCTGATTGTATTATTATTGATATTATGACGCACTGACGTCTGGGTTCTGCATGGCCCGGATCCTTTACCCTTGACGCGGGCCGAGCAGGAGTACTTCAGTCGATAGGCCGAGCAGTGAGGACCTGCTAGTATTCCAGTTTAGTTTAGTTTCCTTTCAGCATTTTTTTATTTCCTGATGTGAGCCCGTATTTGGGACGTACCTTCCAGATTGTTTTGTTTATTGTATTTATTGCTTCCGCATATTATTTCCTGACTCGTTCATTCTGGCTCATGGACATGTACTAGATAGTTTATTTTATTTTCCTGTTCTTGATATCTCTAGACAGCCGTAATGTGACTGTGGAGGGATGTTTCCTACCCACAGGTAGCATGGTTGGCTCTGTCATGTGCTGATCTTAGCGCGCTCTGGGAAGCGGGACGTGACACTAAAGTTTATAAACTTCATAAGACTTAAAAGAAGTTAAAATATTTTCTCATTCATTGTTCTATCCTAATTCTACGAACCCTATCAAGCGGAGAATTACTCGCGAATGATGGAGATAGAAGAACGGATAGAGATGAAATTCATAATGTAACTAAATAATTTAACTAATTAAACTAAAGATCTACCTTCATTAATCAACTTCACAAGAACAAACTTCAAGTTTAGATTACAAGAGGAAGAAGAAGTTGCTCTCGATCTCTGCCTTGTCGGATGTAGATGTTCCGTCGAATGTCATGTCGCTTTATCACGTCGAATCTTGGACCTGTCTTGGATCACTTGTTCTTTGACGGTGATTAACTTGTGTAAAATATTGATGATTTCTAAGTTTAGCCCTTGGTCCTTTATATAGCCCCAAAACCAGAAACCAAAGATCCCCAGAATTAGGATTAGTTGTAGCAAATCCAACATGAAAATCCTAATTCGGTGAATCGGCCGCGGATCCGCCGCATATTGTATGGTTTGGCTGTGGATCCGCGGTTTGTTGGTGAGATCTTGGGTACAAATTTCCGGGGCTTTATTCTTGTGACACATGGAGAATTAGTTGATGTCTGAAACTTGAAAATATTTCCCGAGTCTCTGCCAGTATTGATTCTTCGATTTTCTTTAATATTTCGGCAGATTTTTGATTTCCGATATCTCAACATCTCGATCTCCTGACCTGAGCCAAATCTTGCACCATATCTCAAAGAATAATGTTAGTAATATTTGGTATTTTTGAGATATTATCCTAACCAATTTGATTTGATATTATATTTTAAGAATATTGATTAAGAATATTTGATATGAAATGCATATTTAAATTATCAAAATATTATATAAATATTATATGCATATATTTTCCTTCATAATGTTAATTATAATATATAAACATATGAAAATAGTATTTTTACAGACAACCCCTCGTATGTGTCATATTTATAATAAACACCTTTAGATATTCAAAAAAAGTAAGGAAAATGTCATATCAAAAGTGCGATATGTTCGACTGAATAGTCAGCGAGCTCGAGCACGATCTCTTTAACGACATCAATGGCATTATGCCACCCAACGGCCGTAGAGTCGGCGAGGTCAAGGTAAAACCGGTCGGACGTTTTATAGTACTCCACAGCCTTCTTCGCCCTCTCCTCGGCCTTTTCGTCGCTTCGTTGGCTGCCTGGACAACCTTCTTAGACAAGTCTCTCTGCTTCTTTATCGCATCAAAGAGCTCATTGATTTCGCCGACCTGGGCCTGGAAGGCCCGGTTGGACTCGGTCAGAGCCCGGATGGACTCGGTCAGCCTTGCGGCTTCACCTCCTCCGAGACCAGCCGCAACTCGAAAGAGGTGGCATTGTTCTCGTCCTCCTTCTGCTTGGCGAGGATCTCTTCCTCTTGCAAAGAAGTATCCCCCACCCTTTTTATCGTTGGGGCAACCTCTTCGGCCACCATGGCAGCCAAGACGGCACAGTGATGAAGAACCTGAAGAAGGACGCGAACAACATTTTTCAGGGACTAAACAGGGGAAAAATTACTTGAAAATTTTACGGAGAGATCACTAACCTGGACAGCCTCCTGGGCTATCACAGCGACTTGGGCTTTCATGGTGCCCCGAGGTATCTTGGCCCCCGCCACTTTTTCCATGTCCGCCAGGAGGCTATTGGCCACAGATAGTCTCGACGGAGGCTCAAGGTGAAATTCGCCCTCCTGCATATGTGCCTCGGCCGGCTCCGGTCGGGAAACCACCCACTTGAGCTTCTTGGCCGAAGATTCAGCGGAAGAAGGCGCCTCCGACCTCACCCAGGAAATCTTTTCCCGTGCTTGCTTCAGCCCACTTTCCCTGTGCTCCTCAAGGACTGGTAGAGGACAGTGGTCTTTGTAGAAGCCCCCTGGAGAAGTGTCCCACTCGGCGTGGGCTTAGACGAGCTTATACTATCGTCCTTCCTACTCTATGTCTTGATGAAAAAGGCGGCCATAATCCTTGACCGGTCCATGGGCTCTGCGAGGAGAAATAAAAAAGAATTAGTAATGAAAGCAGCAAAATATATGAAGCCTAAATTGATCGGTTGGGACCTAACTTACTTAGAAAGCATGTGGGACTGAGTCCTTCCCAGCTCAGGGCTTGCTCGGAAGGTAAGGCGTCGGTACGCTGGATCGGCTGCCACTAGGACACAATCCCCACTTCCGGGGTGTACGACAACTTGGCCTTCGGGCAATCTGCCCTATGCCATTCAGTAAGCATCGGCCAATACTCTCCCTTCGGGGGACCGACGAAGACAAACTTCTTCTTCCAATCGTGGATGGAAGAAGGGACAACCACTACTTTGGACCCGGCCGTCCTATCCTTATATTTCTTAAAAGAAAATTATACCCAACTCGACCCGTCCTTATGGGTGCCCGGATGGTTCTTGTAGCAAAGGAACACCAAGAGGAGCCCTGGGTTAAAGGGGATTCGATTGATTTTGTCACGCCCCTCTTTCCAGTATACGGGCAGAGAACGCGACGAGGCCGCTACGTATTTACTCTGAAGTAAACACGCTAAGCGTATCTAAGTAATATAAGTAAAATGCACAAGAGAAAATATCAATGGATATAATTGAACATCAACTTTATTTATTAAACAATCTTTTTACAATACAACTGAAAAGTAAATACATGGAATGGAAAGCAATGCCTAAACAGTGGCATAGCAGAAATGAAAATACTGAAATGAAATGTAAAATAACTAAAACTCCGGGTCGAAAGCTAGCTGATCCAAGTCCTCGCTGGTGGGCTCGATCTCCTGAAGATCCAATCCACCTGACAACATTCCAAAGAAGAAAGAGAAGAGATGTCGTCAGCGAACAATCGCTCAGTAAGTCCCAAAGATAAGGGAGAAGTAGAATAGACAGAGAGAGAATTTAGCTTTTAAAGTTGTATTATATTGTTAACGCTGTTGTTTGTAGCTTGGTACAGAAGAATGCCAGTGTATACGAGAGGAGTCCCACTATTCCGGAGACTAAGGTATACGGAGCATAAGGAACCGTTCAACCACGGTACAACGGCAATTGAATTCAGGTTAGGTGTATTATGGTTCCAGTCTCGTGCTACTTCTAACACCTTCCATACCAGTCTATCCCTTATAAACCCCGCGATGTCCTGATTGTACTGTTTGTATTGTTTGAACTGTATATTGTATATAGATGGATGACTTGCCGAAATCATGATATCAGTAATGGTACAGATATAATGGATGAACATTTAAATGGAATATGTCCATGGTTTGGTTCAGTCAATATAGATTGATTAGATTGAGTAGACGGATTCATAGATCCGTGTTGTATTGTAGTTTTGTAATTTCATATTTGAATCATATTCAAGTCAGATTAATTATATTGAGACTCAGTCTGAGTCGTACAATTAGAAAAGAAACTGAATCCTGAATTATGTTTTGGTGCTATCGGTAACTGCTGCACATGGACGGCAGGATTTGTGTCTTTTTCCAAAACAATTACCATGTTGATAACACCGTTGTTTAGATTGTCTACCTTAGATAGACAAGCACCCAAATTCTCCAGAAGGCTCAAGAGAACTGGTCCCGCTTAAACCTATATTTACTAGGGTCCTTATTGCAATTTATATAACTTGATGGGGTTTTATGTAAAATAATTTTTATATACTTTCGAAATAAATCTCAAGTATTTATTTATCGTCTTTGAGGTTTTCATGGAGGTATACTTTAAAATATAACGTTTACTAATGAATAGAACCCAGATTGCATTGTATATGGTATTTTAATGTAATATTGGAATTGTATTGATTTGTAATGGCGGTTTCATGAAATATGTAAATCTTTTCTTTTTGTTTAGAAAGCATGGAATATTTTTATTTATATATTTAAAATAAATTTTATTTATTAAGTAGAAATCGCATCTTTCTTAAAAATTGCATTTAAAAATTCTATCGAGATCGGATGCTCCGAGAGGAGGCCTGCATCTCGATTTACTAGGCCCGAGGATGTGCGATAATCCGCACCATCCCGATCGGGGTCCCCAAAAGTGAGTTGTAGAGGCATATTTGCAAGAAATTAAATAATACACTTTTAAAGAAAACGGTTTTTGATAGTTCATGGTATTTAAATGTAAATCCATATTTGTCCCAAAATATTATTTTCAAGCCATCGTACTATATCAAGATGTGTCTTGTAAGAGGTAGGCCATTATCTCGTGAGATTTTTCTAAAGGTAATATAAGAAAATATGATAAAATATGTCGTATGTAAAGTTTATGGTATTTAAACGTAAAAGTGCAATAAAAGTTACATAGCATGGTATTTTTTTTTGTGAAATACCCAAATTAGAAAAAATATGATTTTACATGTTTGTCATTAATTTTACCAATATATAAAAATTTACTATAATTTTTCCATGTTTTAATAATTTAGGAACTAATTATCGATAATCTTTATTCATCACCGCAGAATAATTACATTTATTCCTGCAAAAGTTGTCCTGATTATGATAGTCATTTTAAGACTTAGTTTAATATGTCCAAGCAAGAATCCGGGGTTTTTCATTACCCCGTGATTTTATCGTGAAGGATAAATGATAAAAGTTTATTATATTATTATGGTTTAATATCATTTTTAATTGTCAGAAACCGTAAAATAGATAATGTGGTCAAGATTTTATAATTATTTCCTAAATTTTTTTTCATAGTTAGATATTTTTGTTATGAAGATAACAAGAGGTCAAGTGTTGAGAGATTTTACCTGAAATGATCTAGAAAAATGAAAGTCGGTGAGCGTCAGGTTGTATGAGAAACGGTATATCTTTAATCCGAGAATTTTTCTGCCTTTGGGGATTGTTCTAGAATGTATAGGACTCAAAGAGGAAGCTCTAAAAATTTTTTGAAATTTTTTTGTTGAACAAATATTTTTTTGTGAATTTTAGAAACTCATGGCTATTTATAGAGATTTCTGTGATTAAAAACTTTTTTTTCCCAAACTGCTACAGTAGCCGACCAGATCCGGCCATTGATCGACCAGATCCGGCGGCCCTCATTAAATCACGTGTGAACTGACGTGGGACGCGGCTGGGGTTGGTGTGGGTGATTCTTGACCGTTGATCGTTGATCCGACAGTCCAGATTAAAAGTGCATATATATATATATATCCTCTTTTTTTAAATGAAAACTGTCGGCAGAATCTGGACCATTGGTTTTTAAATCTGACAGTCCAGATTAATTCCAGCTCAAAAAAAATTATTTTTAATATTTAAAATTTGTTTTTGGCTTCTAAAAATTATTTAAAAATAGTAAAAAATATAGAAAAATTATATAAAATGTGTTTTGATATTTTATATCTTTTGCAACCAAATCTGGTCTAAAATAGATTTTCTTGTCGGTTATTAAAAAATTTCCCTTCGATAAAAAAACATTTAAATTCTTAAAAATTCCTAAAAATCATATTAATTTATTTTAATCATGGAAAAATATTTTAAAATGTTTTCTACCAATAGAATCAGTACAATAATTGTTTTGACATCAAGAAAAATTATAAAACGTTTTTATTACGTTTCTAGGGTACATGGTCATTTCAATCTACCTTCCATAAAATAATTTCGTCCTCGAAATTTACAATTATATAAGGGCTAATTTGCAAATAAGAAAAGGATCTTGCACGCATATCGTCCTCACGTTCCCACGTTGATTCTCCTGGTGAATCCTTTCTCCACATTACTTGGACCAAATTTACTTCCTTGTTCCTAAGTGACTTTACATTTCTGTCTAGGATTTCAACGGGTTGTTGCTCACAAGATAGACCCGTCTGTACAGTAAGCTCGGAGTGATCAAGGATATGGCTGGGGTCGCTTACATATCTTCGGACATGGGATATGTGGAACACGTTGTGCACTCCTTCCAATAAGTGTGGAAGTGCCAAGCGATACGCCACTTCTCCGTCTCGTTCGAGTATATCGAACGGTCCAATGTACCTCGGACTTAGCTTACCCCTCCTTCCAAAATGAATCACTCCACGGTTTGGAGAGATCTTCAGGAAGACATGATCCCCCGGTTGGAACTCCAAGTGTCGGCGTTTTGCATCAGCCCAGTGCTTCTGTCGATCCTGGGCTATGCGCATTCTTTCCTTGATAGTACGAACTACATCAACAGTCGCTACTATCATCTCAGGTCCAAGAAGTTCTCTATCTTCGATGTCGTCCCAATTTAATGGCGATCGACACTTCCTTCCATAGAGCGCTGCAAAATTTGTCATTCCTATACTTGCTTGGTAGCTGTTGTTGTATGAAAACTCCACGAGATGTAGGTGATCCTCCCATGATCCTCCGAAATCTAGCATACATGCTCTTAGCATATCCTTCAAGATCTGAATAGTTCGTTCAGACTGAACATCTGTTTGTGGATGATAAGCTAAGCTGAAGTTACAAACTTGTTCCCAAGCTCGCTTGCAGACTTTGCCAAAACTGCGATCGAAATCTAGTATCACGATCGGAGATAATGCAGATCGGTACTCCATGAAGTCTCACAATTTCATGTATGAGTTCATGGATACCAGAGATAGTACATTTTGAAGAGTTTAAATCTTACTTATATTCTTATCTTCATGTACTTCTTTTCTAATGTCTCAGTTGATTGGCCAACTCGAAATGGGATGAAGTGAGCCGACTTTGTGAGTCGATCCACAATAACCCATACCGCATTGTTACCTTTTGTGCTGCGAGGGAGTGCAGTCACAAAATCCATTATGATGTGTTATCACTTCCATTCTGGAATAGGTAACGGTTGAAGTAATCCAGTTGTTCTGTGATATTCAGCATTCACTTGCTGACACACCAAGTATTTAGCGACACTTCTGGCTACTTCACGTTTCATTCCATACCACCAATAATTTTGACGTAGATCTTTATACATCTTTGTACCTCCAGGATGTACTGAGTAAGGAGAGCTGCTAGCTTCCTTCATTAACTCTTCTCGCACAGAACCTTTTGGTACACACAATCTGCTGCCGTATCTTAAAGATCCGTCTTCATGGATGATGAAGTGTGTTCTGAGTCCATTCTCCACTTGTTCTCTGATCTTTTGCAACTTAGTATCACTTGCTTGAGCAGTTTTGATCTGATTGACAATTGCTGATTGAACTTGTAAATTCATCAAACTTGAAGCATTACCTGGCATGACTACTTCAATCTCCATTTGATGCAAATCCTGTTGAAACTTCCACTGGGTGGTGAGATTAAACGCTAATGGTTGGCAACTAAGGGCATCAGGTACCACATTCACCTTTCCTGGGTGATATTATAGGTTGATGTCGAAGTCCGCCATGAGTTCTAACCATCGCTTCTGCCGCATATTAAGCTCCTTCTGAGTTGTAACAACCCTAACTTTTCTATACAATTTTTTTTTCAAATATTTTTTCAAAATCCATAAAGGGGTATTTTAGCCTAAGCATAAGATATAAGAAGTTATTTTGCTTTTTAGTTACAAGTTAAAAGAATGTAACAACTCTATTTTTAGTATACAAAATTTGCTTAAAAATTAATGTATACTTGGGGTATTTACATTTACTGTTATTATTTTAAGTTATTAATTAGCTCCATAATTACAAGAAGGAGCTTGTTGCTCATTGGTAATACCTTGCATTGCTGAACCAAGCCACCAGAGTTTAAATCCCATACCCCACATTATTTTTAATATTGTTTTTTTAAAACCTTTAGAATACCAAGGGTTTACACGTGAATTTCTCACAAAAACCCCTACTACACCAAAAAATGTAACATTGCCAGAGGTTAGATGAACCATCGGGGGGGGGGGATCCCGGACGCCTGACTCGACCGGAAATCGGCCAAATCGGCCTCGACTCGGCCGACTCAGTCCTCCGACCGAGTTACGGCCGAATCGGCCGATTCCAGCGACGACCCTAACATGAAAATTGTGTCTTTTCATATTCCCTACACACCTGCAAAATTTTAGCCTCAGACCATTTCCAGAGCTCTTTTAAAACCCCAATTACTCCACTTTTAATACATTTTTAATATATTTTATCATATTTTTCATTTTAACCTTTCACCTACCCTAACCCTAGCCTAACCCTATAAATACCATTCCTACCCTCTACCCTCTCACCCCAAACTCTGAGCCAACTCTCTAAAATTCTTAAGAACTCTTATGTGCAATTGAATTGAGCAAAAGGCGATGCTTCGGCGAATTCTTCGGCGGAATTTTCGGCAACGACCGTAAGAACTCCCGGAGACGAAACGACGCACCGACGACTCCTCCCGATCCACCTTCCTCTTATCTTTGATCGAAACCCGTAATTTCCATTTCTATCTTCCTTTTCTATTCTAAAAAATACGGATTTACAAACCCGACGGAATCGGAACAAATCCGATTTCCGATTCGGTTTTCTTATAAAACTTTACTTCTCGTTAATACAGTTATGCTTAAACACCCTCATGTTGACTATTAAACACTAATCAACCAAATTGATCAAATTTCATTTCATAAAATGATGGTTATTTCACTTTATCGTATTTTTCATTTAAATACCACATTGTTTCAATTATACATTTAAATCATTAAACTTGTTATACCTTTAAGTAGATCACGAGGTAACGACCTAGCTCCTCACACACTCATATGCAACATAACACGATAACCTCGAGAACTTAGAATACGGGAAAACAAACATTTTCATTTAAATACCCTTTACTTAATAAAACCATTTCTAAAAGATTTAGTATTGATATATCTTTACAAATAAATAACCTTTGAGCTAATAAAAAAATATCTAGACTCAGCCAATTAAGGACTGTTGCACTCATTAGGACAGAGAAAGGTTGTGGGCATTCAGTCGTTTATCTAAACCTGACTTTGTGGTGCCTAGGCTAGACAAGTGAGAAAGGTAACTTTAAAAGGCCCGTCTCACGGTGATTCGTGAGCGGATCCCTCCTTTCTTCACTTGTACTTACCTGACCATAATTGGCGGTAAAGAGGCGATTTGAGGTATCTCATAACTTGTCGCTTTGGATCAGTTAGAAGCAATCTAGTTGACTTTTGAGACCCTAAAACAAAGAATACGGGAAATCGACATCTTTACAAATAAATACCATAATTAATAAAACCGTTTTTTCTTAATGATTAGTATTTATACAAACTTTGCAAAGCGCCGCTATAACCCATTTGGGGAACCCGTTCGGGATGGTGCGGATTATCGCACATCCTCGGGCTTAGTAGTGCGAGATGCAGACCTCCGCAAGAAACATTCGGTCTCGAAAGATTTAAAATATGACATCTTAAGAAAAAGAGATTTCTAGAATATTATATATATACTAAAATTATTTTCATATAAATATATGTATATGTAACATAAAAATATCTATTTTGAATTATTACAAATATTCCACTTTTTCTAAAAATGTCATAAGAATTATTTTACACTTAAATACCAAGAATTCCATGCAAAACCAATATTACAAATAAATACCATTTATTATGAAATTAGGATATTTTCACTAGAAATATCACAATGTAGAATCTACATTCATTACAACTCTAAAGACGAATAATAAATACTTGGGGTGTATTTGGAAAAGTATATAAAAGTATCTTTACATAAACCCCCCTCAAGTTCTATATATTACCTTAAGGGACCTAGTAAACATAGGCTTAAGCGGGACCAAATTTCTTGAGCCTCAGGGAGCCAGAGAAGTGGTTGCTTGCCTATCTAAGGTAGACAATCAACAAACGGTATTATCAACACGGTAATCGTCTTTGAAAAAGACACAAATCCTGCCGTCCATGTGCAGTGGTTACCGATAATATCAGAACAATCAGGACTTCAATTTACTTTACTAATTGTCTGACTCAGTTTGAGTCTCATTATAATCTGACTTGAATATGATTCAAGTACAATCTATAATATACAATCTACAATTTACAATCTACAATCTACAATTTACAATATTACAATTCAACATGAATCCATTATTCAATCTATCAACTTGACTTAACCGAACCATGGATATACATTCCATTTACATGATTCTCCAGTCACATCCATTTACCTGATTCTACGATTATATCTGTTTACTGATATCATGGTTTCGGTCAGTCAATCAATTATACAAGTTACAATACAATACAAACAAAACATCTCGGGGTTTAAGGAGCAGACTGGTACGGAATATGTTAAAGGTGGCACGAGGTGGTCACTTAAGACGTAATAACATCCATGCCGTTGTTCCGTGGTATTATCGACGGAGCCTTATACTACGGGTTACCAAAGTCCTCGGTGTAAGTGGGACTCCTCTCGTATACACTGGCATCTTCTGTACCAAGCTACAAACAACAGCGTTAGCATAATATTATAACAATATAATACAACTTTAAAAGCTACCTTCTCATTCTGTCTATTCTATTCTTCTTTATCCTTGGGACTTACCGAGCGATCTGTTCGCTGATGACATTCTCTTTCTTTCTTCTTTGAATGTCGTCAGGTGATTTGGACACATCAGAGATCGAGCCTACTGCTGAAGACTTGGACCAGTTCAGTGAAGACCCTGAGCTCTAGTTATTGTACACTTTCCATTCAGTACTTTCATTTCTGTTATGCCATTGTTTAGGCATTGCTTTTTATTCAGTTGTATTTACTTTTCATGCATTGTGCAAAAGAATATTAATAAATAAAGTTGCTATTCAGTTTATATCCCTTGTCTCTTGTGCTTACTTTTATATTGCTTAGATACGCTTAGCGTATTTACTTCATAGTAAATACGTAGCGGACCAGTCCCGTCCCCTTCGCCGTATACCGGGAATTGGGGCGTGACAGGTTTTGTTGGTAGCCCATACAGGTCAGAGCTGTATGGAACACTGCCATGCAATTCTGTTCTGCGTGAACAACCTAAGCAATATAACACAAGAACCAGCAACTAAAACATTCTTTACAATCATGTTCCTTGAATCCCATCATTTCTTATTCTTTGAATCATATACTTTGAATCTATCCTAACCTAAATTTTTCATTCAAGGTTATGGATTCACCAAACAACACCAGCACTAATGTCAACAACACACCTCCACCACTACCACTCACACCTGTCGTTCCTGCTCCACTCAACGAGCAAACGGTTCTGCTTCAGGCAATCCGCAGCCTCCTAGAGGGACAGCAGCAGCTTTTGAACCGTCCCGAGGGTGAAGCACCTGGGGTGAAGCAATTCAGAGCTTTACATCCCAAAAGTTCTCAGGAAAAGGGAGCCCACTGGAAGCTGAGGAATGGGCTCAGAGTATCGAGGATGATCTGGCAGCAGCACAAGTGCCAGATATAGCTTGGGTTCGTGTGGAAAAATTACAGCTCACGGACAATGCACGAAACTGGTGGAAGGCGAAAGAAAGCCGTCTTGAACAGCCCATTGAATGGAAGACTTTTCGCGATAGGTTCGACGCGAAGTACTTCCCTGTGACCGCCTGGTTTGCTATGGAATGGCAGTTCATTCATCTACAAGAAGGTTCTATGTGGGTCAAGTCAGTAGATGAGTATGACGCTGAGTTCATCATACTCAGTCGATTTGCGGCACACCTGATACCGACGGATGAGATCAGAGCCCGTCGATTTCAACAAGGTTTGGACATGGAAATCCAGGCTGTACTAGCCACAGGGAAATTTCCAACTCATGAAGATGCTCTGGAAGCTGTCCGCAGTTATGAGGCAGTGATAAAGGCAAGGGGTAGACCTCAGTCTGTAGGAGTGAAACACCCTGCCACTCAAATGGCAGGAGGGGCCTCTTCAAGGCCAGCTGTTGAACTCAGAAGACTGGAAGAAGCCAATGATCAGCCAAGACCCGATTTTTGCTTTTATTGCAAGAGGGAAGGACACTTGTGGAAGGACTGTAGGCGCGCAAAAGGCCTATGCTTGGTTTGTGGCGCGTCCAATCACGGAATTGGAAACTGTCCTTATAGACGCAACCCAGCTCACACACCCATAAACTACCCGCAGCAGCCAGCTATCCAGGCTCCTGCAACTCGTCCTGCACTCCCAGCACTACCTCCACATGGATTTCCTGCTCAGCCAAATCGCCAATTCCATCAGGTACTGAGAAACATGCCTCGAGTACAGGGGAATGTGCCTCCAGCTAGAAGGAATGTACTACGGCGATAGACATTCAATTTAGCAGCCATAGAACCTGAGACTGTGAACCAAGGTAACCCAGGAAAATCCCTCACATTCATTTAAACTTTGACCAAAACATTTTTATAATATTTCTTTCTTTTAAATATTTTCATACACCATCTATACTCCAGTGTCACGATCCGAAATAGCACGTGACTGGCCCTTGAATCATATGAAATCTATAGGACCTCATCTAATTCAAGTAAGCCAAAAGCCCAGAAATCTAAAACCAATTTTAATAATAAATGAAGGAAAAATAGTTTTAAGAAGTGAAGAAAATATGTTTTAAAAACAAGGTTTTTAAATAAGTAAGCCGAATATGCATTTTTAAAATCTATAGTCTTTTCTGAAAATTTTGGCAGAGTTTCCTTTGTAAATACTGGCCCCGAACGGGATACAACAAGAATAATATATGCACAATGATAAAAGGCATCCCCAAGAGGGAGCTAGCTCTTTGTCAATCGACGGTCACAACCACGCAAGCAATATAATATACAACGCCGAAGGGCGGGGATCAAACTCAAAAAGAAACTCAAAAACATCATGAAAACCATAATACTACAACGCGCGACTCTAAGGTCGAAATAATACACAACTGGTTTTCTAAGTCTGAAATAATATACAAGTATGGTTGATGGAATTACTAGATACAACTGATAAAAATAAATACAAGGGTGGTCACAATGCGAGTGAACCCACCTACCAAAGCAATCACCCAGAAAGGAAGCAGTGTGCCAGAAAAGCCGCAATGAAACCTGTACAGCGAAACCTGCAAGAACTGTGGTACAACGGGGGTGAGTTGCCCACTCGTGAATAAAAAACATCACAGAGCAGAAATCGTATGTATGACACAATCCTAGGTCAATACGATCAGATATATATATAAACCTCAAATGAATATGTCTGAAGCATGATAAGGTGGTAAGGGCAAACATCTATACATAAGTCTAGTACCAAGTGCTCGTGCCAGTGCCTCAGGTAGCAACATATCATAAATGTGAGGTATGATCAATGCGATCAGCATGAATCAATGTCAACTATATCATGACGTCTAACAGTATGCGGATATCGTCCAACTATGTGATCAATGTCATCAATATCAGCTATATATATGTGGATCTCGTCCACGTGTCACCCAACGACATAAAACATCATGCATGTAAATATCATAAAGCATATGCATGGAAGTATGAGAATATAAATCAACATGTGTCCTCGCGGCATATCAAAATCATGGAACTTGAGTATCTAGCATCGACACTCGAAAATATCATGAAACATGTGCCTAGCATCGGCACGTAGATCCTCATATATATAGGGCTTCGTCGGTCCGGATCGGCCCATATCATTTCTCGACTCCGGTCGGTATCCTCCGGATATCCGCCGAGCCTAAATACTATCACCGGTAGGTAGTAGTCCCTCTGCCAGGATAACCGTCTATTGCACAGCGATCCGTTCTCGTCCCGGGGTACCATACCGGGTCCACCATGTACCCGCAATCGGCCTCATCCAGCTCCTCGATTCGGGTTCATAAGTCACACGTCTCAGAACCAAGAAAACGCATGGTGGATGCACTGAAATATCATATCAAGAGAAACCGGGTTTTTAAAACAATACATACTTTATTTTGAAATAACTACGGTTCCCAAATCCAGAAATATCATGGAAACAACATATCTCAATGCGTATAATCATAAAGCATGATGTATGCGACATATAAAAGAAATGTAAGTATATCAGTATATCATGCAACACAACACAGTAATATGCATATATCGTGGGAAGACCGCTCCTTTAAAATGAATCAGTTTTAAAAAGTATATTGCGGTTCCCAAGTCTCCAAATCAAGCCAGAATCATCTATGTATGTGCAAATACGTATGTGGGTACAATAGGTATGTGCATAAGTATGAGTGTACAATAGGTATGTGCAGAAGTATGAGTGTGCAATAGGTATGTGCACAAGTATGAGTGTACAATAGGATGTGCACAAGTATGAGTGTACAATAGGTATGTGCACAAGTATGCTATACATGGGGTCATATCTTGATGCAATAATCCTACTGTGTAGTGACATTGCAATTATCAATGATGAAGTGTGTGAGCCGGCAAGCAGGTGTACGTGGAACATACGCATCATCGATAATGGTGCTGGTGTCCTGACATCTTGGTTTTAATATAACAATAATTACATTTACACATGCAATGCGGTGCAAATAGCATGAATATGCAGAAATCGACTAATAAACACAACAGTGAAGAATCTACATCCATATAAAATGTCATACAGTTTTGCCATTTGAAATAAGACGAATCGGGGTTTTTAGTAAATTAAGGGCTACGTGTTTTTAAGAAAAGGTGCGTCTTTTGAAAATATCCGTAGAATCCCCTTGCCTGTCTTTAAAATACTCCCGATTCGTTAGTTTTGAAATAGATATGACTCGGTCTAGCCTAACATCTACTAAGCAAACAACAGATCTAACTAACAAGCTAATCAGGAAGGGTATGGAAACTGCCTAAATCTGAGTCGATATATATATATATATATATATATATATATATATATATATATAATAGTCGGTGATCCCGCCTCAATAGTATCACATACGATACAATATATCATATGCCATTCTCGAGTCATGAGTGCGGATCTATCATGAATATAAAGCTTGTACGGTACATCCGTCGTATGGCATCCCAAATCTGGGTACAAGTCAATATCACATTCACCTCATCAAATATCTGGTATCTTTATCATCATATCTCATGATCTGGGGTACTGATCTAGTCTAGTACTAACCGATACCATGTATATAGATATATGTGCGTGTATGAAAACACGCCCAAAGGCCCGCTAAAATCTCATGTCGTATCCCAAATACGAACCACATCATATCACCGATCTCACGGCAATATGCCCAATTATATCGACTTATCTTCAAATATTATCCTCTATCCTCATCATCCAGGTATAAGCATAACAAGTAAGCATGTGTGTGTGTGGGGGTGTAAACCTATTCTAGGGTTCGCAATTAGGAAACTATACTAGTTTACTTCTAAACCCAATCTATCCATAGTACACCTAATCACATCTAGAATATCCATGTCATGCATAAATCTATCATATATATAGTACATATATAGTATACTAAACATCGAATTGCGGGGGTGCTATACGCCATCCACCCGACTTCCCCCGTAGATATAATCTACTCACCTGCATCCTGCGTGTCGGTGTCGGTGTCGCCTTCATCTTCTTCATCATATGGAACCCTCGTGAAGATACCTACAAAGATAACACAATCGCAAATGCACATTAAACTCACATCGGAAAACCAAAACGACACGCTAAGGCCTATAGGTTAGAACCTATAGACTATGATTTCAAAACCACCAAACAACCCTCGATATCGTCGTACAAACGTCAAGTGATCGAGGTAAAACACAAATACGCAAATCCAGAATTTAAAATACGCAAAACGAAACCCGAATCAAAACTGCAACTATTGAAAATTGTCCCAGATTTCACCCTAGGTCAAATTGGTCAATTCTGCATATGCCAGGGGTCTAAATTACAGATGTAGGAGCTACAGAACAAGAACGAGCCACAAAGCTCCAGGTCTGGCAGCAAATTGCGGCCAGAAGGAATAAATCTGCGGCCAAGTTGGGGAGTTAAGGGCTAGGGTTTCTAGGGTATGTTCTAAATCACCTGCATGTATCACCGTCCTTGCAAAATAATTTTCAGGTAGCCTGAGTGTTAGCAGATTTCATTTTACATCCACAGAATCCAAAATTTTCTGATATCGGGTTTTCTAAATCCGTATTCCGGGGTTCTAGTCTCTGGTTTAGGTCTGAATTCTAGCACTAGGGGGTTTGTGTGGCCTCTACTGAGCTCAATTTCACATCACAACTCTCAATTTCCATTAACCCTAACTAGAATTTTCAAAGTTCACCCAAACCACACAATATCGGTTCTAATCTAATATGGGGGTAAAAGCAATGGAAATACTAAGCTAAAGGTTCAGAAAATACCTCATTTGGCAACTCAAGAATTTTCTTGAGTTGCCCCAAGTGTCCAAAATCTTTGCTTTCTTGGTCCACGGGGAAGCTAGTGAGTTCATGCATCTTTTTAATGAAACGGGACTTGAGTTTTGAGGTGTTTTCCATGGAGTTTTGGGGGGTTTTATGGAGGAGGAAGATGTAAGTCGATGTGCAACACCCCACGAGTTGCGGGGAGGCGGAAATTTGAAAAACGATCATGTTTATTAAGCGAACATCGACTAACCGAAGATCTTTTCTAAACAATAATTAACTATAACCATAGAGTTCTAAGCTACTATGCAAAGAGATTATACTTAATGATTCGTGTCCTTCGTCTTTACGATCTCTACGGCCTCCTTGGATCTCCACGTCCTCTTCGGCTTCCTTCCGTGATAGACGATCCACCCGAGAACCCTAATCCAAGCTATTACCTCTAAACTTGAGGTTACTTAGTTTCTCTAGTTGCTAATCAAAGTAACTAAGGTGATGTAGAGTTAAGTTATGGAGTGTTTAGTCTTTTCTAATCCTTGTACTCAACTCATGAGTGGTAGGATTAGGGTTTGAAGAAGAGAGTGAGCTTGAGGAGAGAGAAGGTGGAGATGATAATGAAAATGAAAAAGCTTCTCACTTGAATATATGAAACATAATGAATTATCAAATAAATGAATATAAATGATTATTCACCATGTTTCATTAATTCAATATGAGTGATTCACTATGTGAGTCATTAAGCAATAAATGATGTATTAATGACATAGTGAATCACACAAATGAGTCACAATTTGCATTAAATGAAAATGCCACCTTAACCCCTTAGTCACCATGTTTCTAGAAGCTTCTCGGAAAATTATGAGAACACCCCTCCTATCCGTGAAAACACGGAAAAACTTTAGACTGTATAAATCCAATAACCTATTACTAGAATCTGGTTTAAACCAAAGCCGGCTAGTAAAAACTGTCCGAATGTCGTACGTGCGTTTAAACACGTTTGCGTCCGAACCCTTTGTCGTAAAACCGTACGACCTCTATATCATTTCGCCTGGAGTTGGTAAATCTCTGTGTGGGACTCTAAAGATTCGACTACTACGCTGGCAGTGGGTTTAACCATAGACCGCAAGCGGCACTAGCTGTACGTAACGGTCCCCAGGTAGTTGTCGATAAGAAAGCCGATGAGGAAACCCATCCGAAATCCTATTGAGCCTGTCCGTGACAATATCCGTGCAGTCCGGTCTGTTCGTCTAAGAGTATCGCATGTATAGTCTAGGGAGGTGGTGGACGTCAGACCCCTAATAACTGTACAAGTCGTGTCGGTATGGCTCAAGACCATCCGAGAATCTACTGATCATTCCATCAGCAATTCTCAATCAGCCCTGGCCAGGGACTTATGGTAATGACCAACCGACCACAGTGCGATATCAACTCCCTATACCGGGAGAGACGAATCCCTAACAGTCGCTCACTGCCTCCACGTGGCTCGGGACTGTGCCCAACTAAAACCTGTTTGCATGACTCCTTTGAGCCGTGGTAGGGTAATAATCAAAGCACAGTGGGAACTCACACGAGACAAATGATGATTTTAAGTCAACAGACTATCTGCGCACATGTCACCTGAGAACTGCTATCTGACGTTAGGTATAATACCATCCAGTCAGTTCTCGGCGAGTCCTGTCCGATGTACTCACACCCAGTGAGCATCTGTATACAATCTTAGGTGCACACCACCAATGGCTGCGGGACCAATCCACCGCCCCTCGTCAGGGTCTAGATATGTATACACTAGTCTACTCCGGAGTATCGATGCCCAGTCTCGATACTCCTGTGACCAGGGACATCTAAGGATGTGCCTATTGACTATCCAGCTCCCACTAGTATGACTGCCATCACAACGCCGGTAGTCAGGCAAACACCCTATGAGCTTTATCAACATGTATATATAAATGAATACAACACAAAATATATCATATGTTAAGATAAAGACAAACCAAATAGCGTACTATCATATCAAGCAAGATTATCATGTACATACAATCCCTAGCATCCTGTACAATGAAGGCCTCTAGGGCATATATATCCAACAATCTCCCACTTGCACTAAGGCTTATAATTGGCGCAATGAGTACCCACTATCTGCACTAGATCCAGTTGCTGGCGTACCGCATGCCCAACATTTCAAACAGCCTCTCGAACTGGACTTGAGGGATGGCCTTGGTGAATGGATCTGCCGTATTGTCTTTTGTGTCTACTCTCCGTACCTCGATCTCCCGACGATCCACGATCTCCCTGATCAGGTGAAACCGCCTTAAGATATGCCTGGATTTCTGATGGGACCTTGGTTCCTTCGCTAATGCTACAGCCCCATTGTTATCACAATACAAAGGTATTGGATTGGCAATGGACGGAACCACTTGAAGTTCAGAAATGAACTTCTTCATCCAGACAGCCTCTTTTGCGGCTTCACTAGTAGCTATATACTCAGCCTCCATAGTTGAGTCCGCGACGGTATCCTGTTTGGAACTCTTCCAACATACCGCCCTTCCATTGAGGGTAAACACAAAACCCGAAATGGATTTAGAATCGTCTTTATCACTTTGGAAGCCGGAGTCGGTAAAAGCCTCTACCTGGAGGTCCCAATTACCGTAAACTAAGAACATCTCCTTAGTCCTTCTCAGGTACTTGAGAATGTTCTTTACCGCTATCCAATGTTTCTCACCTGGGTCAGATTGATACCTGCTTACCACACTAAGTGCGTAAGCTATATCTGGTCTTGTACATAACATCGCATACATTATAGATCCTACCGCCGAAGTGTAGGGTATAATGCCCATGCGAGCCCTCTCTTCATCAGTCTTTAGAGACATCTCTTTGGAGAGAGTGATCCCGTGACAAGCGGGCATATTACCGCGCTTGGAATCTTCCATACTAAATCTCTTTACTATAGTGTCAATATACCTGGACTGTGAAAGTCCTAACATTCTATTAGATCTATCACGATAGATCTTAATGCCCAGAATGTATGATGCATCTCCCAAGTCTTTCATGGAGAATTTCTGTGACAAGAAGAGCTTTACTGATTGTAGCATAGGTACATCATTCCCTATCAGTAGTATGTCGTCGACGTATAAAACGAGGAAGACTACTGCTTCTTCTACAATCTTCCTATAAATACATGGTTCATCTACATTTTTGATAAAGTCAAATTTCTTGACTGTCTCATCAAAGTAGATGTTCCAACTCCGCGATGCTTGCTTTAATCCATAAATGGATTTAAGCAATTTGCACACTCTTCCGCTGCTCCCACTGTCTAAGAAAGCTTCTGGTTGATCCATGTAAACACTCTCTTCTAAATGTCCATTTAGAAAAGCTGTTTTTACATCCATCTGCCAGATTTCATAGTCATGGAAGGCAGCAATGGCAAGCATGATCCGAATGGATTTAAGCATAGCTACTGGTGAAAAAGTTTCATCATAGTCCAATCCTGGTCTTTGACGAAAACCTTTTGCAACTAGTCTAGCTTTGTAGGTTTCCACTTGTCCAAATGCACCAATCTTCTTTTTGAAGATCCATTTGCATCCAACTGGTTTTACCCCAGGAGGAGCAACTTCTAAAGTCCATACTTTATTGGTGTACATGGATTCCATTTTGGATCTCATAGCATCCAGCCACTTCACCGAGTCGCTACTCGTGATAGCTTGCTGAAAACTAGTAGGCTCATCATCATCGATGATGCAATCCTCTCGATCCCCATCAAGAAGAAAACCATAGTATCTTTCAGGAGAATGAGAAAGCCTACTAGATCTGCGGAGTGGCGTTGGTTCGTCATGTTCTATTGAAATCTGAGATTCTACTAAGTCCTCGGTAACTGTTTGAGGTTCTGGAATTTCTTCCAGTTCTACCGCGCTCCCACTAATTTCTTTTGCAAGAAATTCGCTTTCTAAGAAGACAATGTGGCAAGCGACAAACACCTTTTGTTCTTCAGTGTGGTAGACCATATACCCCCTTGAATGCTTGGGGTATCCTACAAACTTGCACAAAACCGATCGTGCTTCGAGCTTGTCCGGATTATGCTTTTTAACATATACCGGACACCCCCATATCTTGATATACTTGAGATATGGTCTCTTCCCGCTCCACATTTCATATGCAGTGGTAGGCACAGACTTAGTTGGAACTCTATTTAATAGGTATGCTGCTGATTCCAGAGCAAATCCTCAGAAGGAAAGTGGCAACTCAGCACTACTCATCATTGAACGCACCATGTCTAACAGAGTGCGATTCCTCCTTTCTGATACACCATTATGCTGAGGTGTATAAGGTGGTAAGCTAAGAGAGAATTCCATTCTCTTTTAAGTATTCAAGGAAACTGGTACTTAAGTATTCTCCACCTCGATCAGATCGAAGTGTCTTGATGCTTTTACCAGTCTGTTTCTCTACTTTATTTTTATACTCCTTAAACTTCTCAAAGGCCTCGGATTTATGTTTCATTAAGAATATATGTCCATACCTAGAGAAGTCATCAGTAAAAGTGATGAAGTAGGAGTGACCGCTTCGTGCATGTGTAGACATTGGACCACATACATCACTGTGTACAAGTCCTAAGAGTTCTGTGGCTCTTTCTCCGTGTCCGGTGAACGGAGATTTGGTCATTTTTCCTTTGATACATGATTGACAAGTTGCATATGATGAATATTCAAACGGGTCTAAATATCCATCTTTATGTAACTTACTCAACCTTGTTTCATTTATATGACCAAGTCTACAATGCCATAGGAAGGCTTGATTTGAATCTGGAGCCTTTCTTTTACGTGTGTTTTGAATATTGAAAATTTGAGGTTGATTAAGTATGTATATGCCGTTTTCCAGTGTGCCAAACCCAATCATTTCTTGATTTAGGAAAATGTTCATGACATTTCTTTCAAGCGCAAAATTATATCCTTCATTAGATAACAAAGATACTGATATAATATTGCATAACATACTGGGAATACAAAAATAGCTGTACAATACCAAATAGTGTCCACTAGTCAACCCTAGGTGATATTCCCCTATTACAACAGCATCTACATGCATTCCATTGCCCATCCGGAGAGTCATATCACCTGTCCCCAGTACTCTACTATTTCTCAGATCCTGCAAAAAATTACAGATGTGAGAACCAGAACCGGTATCAAGTACCCATGAAGTAGAGTTTACTGAAAGACAATTTTCGATTACGAACACACCTGAAGCAGAAGCAACAGCTTGCTTCTTGTCCTTGGCTTTAAAGGCCAAACAGTCTTCTTCCAGTGCCCTTGCTTGTGACAATAAAAGCATTCGTTCTTTTTTGCCTTCACCCTTCCCGCCTTGTTCGTTCCCTGCATCTTCTTGACCCCACCCTTCGGTTTGGTGGCTTTCATCTTCTTCTTCCCTTTTGCTTTCACATTAGATTTAGAAGAGGATGATTGGACGACATACAGAACGGGGGTCTTCTCCTTTTTCAAGGAGCTCTCTGCTACCCTCAACATGCTGAGGAGCTTTGGAAGATCAGCTTCCATCTCGTGCATATTAAAGTTTAGCACGAACTGAGAGAAGGTGTGGGGAAGGGACTGCAAAATCAAGTCGATGTACAAATCATTCTCTAGCACGCATCCCAGGTTTGCGAGTTCCTCAATGAGGGTGATCATTTTCAGGACGTGCTCTCCAACAGGCGATCCTGGAGCTAACCTCATCTGGAAAAGTTTCCTTGAGGTCTCGTACCTCGCGATACGGGAGTGTTCCCCATACAATTCCTTGCAATGGAGGAATATGGATACAATATCCATACTCTCGTGCTGTTTCTGGAGTTCATTGTTCATGGATACACTTAGCTCGCTCACAGTCTAGATCCCAGGTTTTGCGAACTTCCTTGTCCGTAACTGAGGAATCTGGTCCTGGGATAAGGGGAGGAACAGCGGTGGTAACATATGCTACTTTGTCATAAGTCAGCGCAATGTTGACGTTCCTTAGCCAATCTTTATAGTTCTGCCCGGTTAGTATATTTTTTTCAAGTAATAGTTTAAGTCCTGTCATGGTAGCTGCCAGAGAGAGAGAAAAGAAACACTCAGCATATGCTCTTGCAAGTTTAGATTGGTTTTTAATTTATCTAAACAGGATGGCTCCCACTGTTTCCTCAAATCCTTCTTCAAAACCTAAAAGAAGAACTAGTCAGGATTTAATCACACGTCACAATACTTAACTTTTCAGCCAGGCTGGTGTTGGTATTTCGAGGGAGGTTTTCCAACGCTTTCGCGAAGTTCCTTAATTAAAGAACCTCTTTTCCCTGAAGGCGTAGCCCCTCTAACACCTTTCTAGACACCTACTTGGTTTATAACATTGATTTTTAAGTGAGAAAAATTCCCGAGAGTAATCCTACTCATCAGCGGTATCGGGATCCAACTATCATTGCATGATGCCCTAGATGGAAGCCACTCTAGTCACCACACTCCAGAAGATATGCTAAATCTTCAAGTTTCCCTTATGTTTGAAACTCCCGATATGATTTTTACCCCAAGCTCTTATGACCTTGACGTAGGCCAACAAATCATAAGACGCAAGTCAAGTTCTACCCGTCGTTGTCCTGATCAATTTAAGTACATCGTACATGCCCTTGACGTAGGCCAACAAGGTGTACGTTTGTCTTAAACTAATGCATCTATCTATGCAACAAATAGGCAAACACACTGCTACCATACACTATGCCTTGACGTAGGCCAATATGCATAGCATGAATACGATGTGCTGTCTACTTGAAACGACGGAGGGTTACGGCTGGTTTTTGGCAAAAAACTGTTAACGTAGTGAACTTGATATAATCGAAGGAACTCTGATGGCTTTTATTTTAAAAGGAGTGGTTTAAGCTCCGCATTAAAAAATTGCTTTTTGAAGAAAACCGAGTGGTTTTTGAAATTGTTCCAACGATTCAGTTTAGGTTTTATTTTCTTTGCATTAATAATAATGCGTCCCATCATTAACCTATCATTACAGATAACAACGAAAATACAACGTCCTCTTATGCCATCCGCATTCGCCACTGGGTCCCGTCATCACCCGTTAGGTTACTTAACTAACGGCAGAGCGGGGACTGGGCTAGCGCGGGTGTAAAACATAAGTGACGTCTAAATAGCTATCATATATAGATATTGTACATTCGTCAGACGCAATAATAGGCATTCCAGATCACAGATAAACTTTATTGGATTTGCAAGCAATCCGCGTTGCTTTTGAGCCTGCAACGAAATACGGATTACACAGTTGTGATGAATAGCCATTTACCCCACCCCATACCCCTACGGGTACGGCAAACTACCCGCCAAGTACCAGAAGTGAAGCGGTCTGCCTCAACACTTCAAAATACCCGGTAGTTTGTGCACCCCACCTTGGGTCTATCCTAGGAGAAAAAACAGTAAAATGAAATAATACAACGGTGGCTACAACCGCAACCTGGATGTGCCCCGCAAAATAATATTACAACTTATTACAATTACATCGAATGAATTAATACAATAACCCATCACAAAACCTGGCTAATCATCACAACAGTCCAATACAGTTTATATACACAAACAGTTAAAAATAACATCACAGATATGTGCAACCCCCTGCCAATTGACATACTAGCAGTTAGGGGAGGTTTACGAACACATAAAACATTTCACAGATATAATCAAACAAGCAAACATCGTATAATTTCGATCGATTAAACACATTAAATTCTACTCCAAATCTTCTCTGTAAATTTGAAACCTGAGCAGAAAATAAAAAATACCAGAAAATACAAAATATCACAAAAGATGCACAGAAGAAAACTGGGCGGAATCGGCCCCAACTCGGCCGTGGATCCACGGCGGATCGGTGGGATCGGCCGTGGTTCCGCGGCTCAGTGCCCGATTCAGGAGCCCATTTTTCTTGTGTTTTCTTATATTTTCATGCTGGTCATTCTGGAGGTCCCTGAAAAATTTTTAGACCTCAATTTTAATTCGACAGAAACTATGCAATATCGGTGTATTTTCCGGTTTGTTTCGCGTTCAAAATTCATACGACTTTGCAAATCAGTTAATTATTATTTAGTGAGGCTCTAATACCACTGTAAGTCGATGTGCAACACCCCACGAGTTGCGGGGAGGCGGAAATTTGAAAAACGATCATGTTTATTAAGCGAACATCGACTAACCGAAGATCTTTTCTAAACAATAATTAACTATAACCATAGAGTTCTAAACTACTATGCAAAGAGATTATACCTAATGATTCGTGTCCTTCGTCTTTACAATCTCTACGGCCTCCTTGGATCTCCACGTCCTCCTCGGCTTCCTTTCGTGATAGACGATCCACCCGAAAACCCTAATCCAAACTATTACCTCTAAACTTGAGGTTACTTAGTTTCTCTAGTTGCTAATCAAAGTAACTAAGGTGATGTAGAGTTAGGTTATGGAGTGTTTAGTCTTTTCTAATCCTTGTGCTCAACTCATGAGTGGTAGGATTAGGGTTTGAAGAAGAGAGTGAGCTTGAGGAGGGAGAAGGTGGAGATGATAATGAGAATGAAAAAGCTTCTCACTTGAATATATGAAACATAATGAATTATCAAATAAATGAATATAAATGATTATTCACCATGTTTCATTAATTCAATATGAGTGATTCACTATGTGAGTCATTAAGCAATAAATGATGTATTAATGACATAGTGAATCACACAAATGAATCACAATTTGCATTAAATGAAAATGCCACCTTAACCCCTTAGTCACCATGCTTCTAGAAGCTTCTCGGAAAATTACGAGAACGCCCCTCCTATCCGTGAAAACACGGAAAAACTTTAGACTGTATAAATCCAATAACCTGTTACTAGAATCTGGCTTAAACCAAAGCCGGCTAGTAAAAACTGTCCGAATGTCGTACGTGCGTTTAAACACGTTTGCGTCCGAACCCTTTGTCGTAAAACCGTACGACCTCGATATCATTTCGCCTGGAGTTGGGAAATCTCTGTGTGGGACTCTAAAGACTCGACTACTATACTGGCAGTGGGTTTAACCACAGACTGCAAGCGGACTAGCTGTACGTAACTGTCCCCAGGTAGTTGTCGATAAGAAAGCCGATGAGGAAACCAATCCGAAATCCTACTGAGCCTGTCCGTGACAATATCCGTGCAGTCCGGTCTGTTCGTCTAAGAGTATCGCATGTATGGTCTAGGGAGGTGGTGGACGTCAGACCCCTAATAACCGTACAAGTCGTGTCGGTATGGCTCAAGACCATCCGAGAATCTACTGATCATTCCATCAGCAATTCTCAATCAGCCCTGGCCAGGGACTTATGGTAATGACCAACCGACCACAGTGCGATATCAACTCCCTATACCGGGAGAGACGAATCCCTAACAGTCGCTCACTGCCTCCACGTGGCTCGGGACTGTGCCCAACTAAAACCTGTTTGCATGACTCCTTTGAGCCGTGGTAGGGTAATAATCAAAGCACAGTGGGAGCTCACACGAGACAAATGATGATTTTAAGTCAACAGACTATCTGCGCACATGTCACCTGAGAACTGCTATCTGACGTGAGGTATAATACCATCCAGTCAGTTCTCGGCGAGTCCTTTCCGGTGTACTCACACCCAGTGAGCATCTGTATACAATCTTAGGTGCACACCACCAATGGCTGCGGGACCAATCCACCGCCCCTCATCAGGGTCTAGATATGTATACACTAGTCTACTCCGGAGTATCGATGCCCAGTCTCGATACTCCTGCGACCAGGGACATCTAAGGATGTGCCTATTGACTATCCAGCTCCCACTAGTATGACTGCCATCACAACGCCGGTAGTCAGGCAAACACCCTATGGGCTTTATCAACATGTATATATAAATGAATACAACACAAAATATATCATATGTTAAGATAAAGACAAACCAAATAGCGTACTATCATATCAAGCAAGATTGTCATGTACATACATATCCCTAGCATCCTGTACAATGAAGGAAGAGGGAGAGGAGGGAAATGTGTGAATAATTGAAGAGGGAATGGCTCAAGGCCCATGTTTGACCCCTCATCCTCTCTTTCTCTCTCTTACCCATACCTCTTATTCTAATCTTTTCTTTTTCTTTTCTATTTTGCTTCTCTCACCAATAGTGACTCAAAACAAAAAGTGTCACGCCCCACCCCCAATACAGAGAGTATTGTCCGCTTTGGCCGAAGCCGCACGTTTTTTCCCTTTAGAGCGAACCGGACCCGACCAGGGGCCACTTCCCAGGAGGTCACCCATCCCAAGACTTCCCTGGTCCGAGCACGCTTAACTACGGAGTTCTCAAGCTCCTGTAGTTCCGGTTCACTTAGAAGGCGCTTCTGTATTGAAGAGTGGTATCATTTCATTTATAGTACAGATCTGCCCCCTTTCGGAATGTATTCCGAAGAGTCCCCATTGTTCTACAGTGGGTCCTACGGACTCAAGAGGTGGCCCCCACGGATTCAAGAGGTGGCCCCCACGGATTCAAGAGGTGGCCCCCGCCCACTTAACATGATACTTGACGTGGCACTTTGTTCCGTGTGGCACTTTGCTCCGTGAGCAAGAACCGGGTCCCGACATTCTCCCCACCTTTGAACAATGGTTCGCCCTCGAACCACAGACCTACTATTGAGGGACCAGCTCTGATACCATTCTGTCACACCCCACCCCCAATACAGAGAGTATTGTCCGCTCTGGCCGAAACCGCACGGTTTTTTCCTTCGGAGCGAACCAGACCCGACCAGGGGCCACTTCCCAGGAGGTCACCCATCCCAGAACTTCCCTGGCTCGAGCACGCTTAACTACGGAGTTCTCAAGCTCCTGTAGTGCCAGTTCACTTAAGAGGCGCCTTTTAAGTGAACCGGAACTACAGAAGCTTGAGAACTCCGTAGTTAAGCGTGCTCGGGCCAGGGAAGTCTTGGGATGGGTGACCTCCTGGGAAGTGGCCCCTGGTCGGGTCCGGTTCGCTCTAAAGGGAAAAACCGTGCGGTTTCGTCCAAAGCGGACAATACTCTCTGTATCGGGGGTGGGGCGTGACAAAAAACCATGCACCCAAAATCATGTAGGAAAAATGTAACAAGTGTTAAAAAAGACATGGTGCATGTTTTGCACAAAACGAGCTTAAAGCGTGATTAGCGATTTTTAATCGCGATTAGCACTAAATTACTGTATAGTTAATCATAAAAACTTAAAAGTTGCATAATTCAAATAAAACACCATTTTTTTAGTAATTTCTATAATTTTCCAAATTTTTTCCCAATTTATCGGTATTTAGTTATACCGTCTTATTAAAATATTCAATATTTTATTATTTAATTATAAAAATTCCCAAAAATAATATTTTATTTTTTTGAAATGTTACAATCTTCCCCCCTTAAAGAAATTCGGTTCCCGAATTTAAATTTAAACCCCTCAAATACTAAAACATTCAGTAAAAGTCCAAGTCGTCGGGGTTCCGAAATCATCAATACATTAAACGTATTATAGCGCAATGCATGCGCATGAACAATGAGCAGATAACTCGAAAACAAAACTCCGTCAAATATCCCGCAATCATCGGAGTCATGGTAAAGACACAAATATCAGATCCAAAACAAAACCAATATGATATACATCCAAATTATACATGTAGACATCAAATCTATATATGTAAATAACTGAAGGAATTGCATGCCAAACCCTTTTTTTTCCGCTGTGCGATGCGCATAACACTGCACAGTGGCGGACGTCTATTGTAAGAAAATAACCATATATGTATATATCTTTTGTTTAATATGTACGTTCAGCCGTTTTGAAAACAATTTAGAAGGGTTTCCTTATTTTAAACGTTTCGTGTTATATCAGACACGTAGGTATATACTGAGCATATAGCTCGCTTTTTGGAAATCCCTTCGATAACTATCAATGCATGCAAAGTATATCCAGGTACTGTCCTCTGACTAGTCCTGCTCAGTACGAAGACAAATAGCAAATATCATAAAAACGTACTGCTCCATAAGGAATCAATCCCATAATGTATATAAGAATACCCTGTGCGTCTGGTGCGCACGGAAATCAAAATCCATATATGTGCCATACATGTGCACCGAAACAACATCTAGGTGCAACGGGTGAGCACGAAACATCTGTCATAGGCAATGTGTGTGCTTGACAGCAAAATCAGGTGCATCTGACATGCACGAAGAATTCCGATTTAGTGCATCTGGTGTGCACCAAAATCGCATCTCAAAACATGCGTTCAATACGCATGAAAATCCATATCAGGTGCATCCATCATGCACGAATAAAATCTAAATCGTGCGCATCCAACATGCACGAAATCACGAAATCCAATATCAAGCGTCGAACATGCGCAAAATCCAAATCAAATGCACGGAGTGCAAGAAATCAACATCAATATCAGAATCAAAATCGACGGTATACCATATGGCTCAATCCAAATCAGGTATACCGCGGTATATAACCTCACAACCATGTGCGTCAGCGTGCACAAATCAAATCAAAACACTAAAAGTGTATGAAAACTATGCCGAAAGCATAAGTCAAATCACATGCATAACATAGGCATGAAATCAAAATCAACATATCGAATGACATCAAACCGAAGTCAGGTGCAACTGTGGTGCACAAATACGTATTAATGCACTGCAAGCATATGTGAACTATATCGAGTGCAAAAACCAAATCGTGTGCGTATCATATGCACAAAATCAACTCAATTGTATGAAATCCATGAAGCCATAAGCATGTGCAGCCAAGGCACGAAAACGATATCAGGTGCAATAACTATGCACAAATATGAATACCCAGTAGGTGCAACCATGGTGCACGAAAACAAATATCATGAAACTCAGTCATCAAGACTAAATCATGCGAATAGATCGCCCAAAATACCAAAATCCAAGGTGACGGATACGTGATAATCGAATCACCAAATCACAAATCATAAGCATCGTCATCGATATATCCTCCTTCAAAGTCGAGAAGGTGTCGGTGCATCCAATACTAGCAGCGCAAGATATCTACCTGCCTCTTGCTCACAGTTTGGCGTCCTCTGTCTCTGGGCCCTTATCTTTCCTGTGGATTACCTATCTCGCGATCTATCGGCTCATCGGCCCGGTCAGGTGTGCTAACGGGGACGATTCCGTCCTGGCACTTCTCTGGTCATCTCTCGGTCAATCCTCATGGCCACTCGTAAAGCAGCACGTCACTGGCGCCGACCTCTGGTCCTCTGAATGCATATTACACATATGATCCTAGGTGCAAATCTTATCGCAACAGTGTCCTGGAAGGAATCCTGCTCAAGGTCTCTTCCGATCTCGTCTATGCCGAACTGTACGGAGGCTGGTACTCTAGCATAACCTTTCCTCGCTCTCTGGACATCTGCGTCCTCAGCACAACATTTTCTCGGAAACTGGTCGCATCCCAACGCCTCTGTAGACATATCCAACCTTTAATCTTAAGGGGGAGTAACAATCGCTCGTCAGCATCTCGTATGAACCTCTTGTCCCATTTGTCTGTATCATCGTCCACTTCGACGTCACGTCTCTATCTGCGCACTGCAAATGTTTTTGGTTATGGTCAATCCGAAGTCTCTCACACGGACTCAAAATCATGAACTCGGTATCTTCATCACTCTGTGGAAGGTATCTTGCCGAACACGTCCTCAGGAACTCGTCCCAACCTGCGGAGGTATACTCCATACTCGTCCTTTCTTGATCAACTCACAACGCATCTGGGTGAGGCCTTCTATCCGAACCTGGTCAGCTTACTGGTCTCTTAGGTGTGCGCAATATGACCACTCCTGGGTCCAGGTCTTCTCGTATAGTATTCCAGAAAGGTCTTGTCGAGGTCTCTCTCAAATCTCGTTTCTGCCGAATTGCCCGGAAGTTACCACCCTTACTATATCCATTTCTTTTTCCGGAACGGCTGCATATTCATCGCGACTCCTTCTGGAAGGTATATCCATATACAACGCCTCTGCATGCGTATCACATCTCTGATGTCAGCGAAGTGGAACGTCATCTCGTCGAATTCTTGTGCGAACTCTTAACTTCACTCTGTTCCAAAGTCGACTGATTCGGACTCGTCTTCTCGTGGCTGCATGGACT
The DNA here is from genome assembly GCA_030015575.1 of Agapanthus africanus. Taxonomy (NCBI): domain Eukaryota; kingdom Viridiplantae; phylum Streptophyta; class Magnoliopsida; order Asparagales; family Amaryllidaceae; genus Agapanthus; species Agapanthus africanus. The sequence continues at coordinate 150,342,812 of CM057338.1, read as the reverse complement.
GCGCTCCAACGGCTATACTCGTATATGGAGTCTCCCAAGCAATGTATCCCATCACATGATATCCGAATGATGTCGAACCATCTGATCGATTTTTCAAAACCTCATAATCCCCCAAGAGATCAACATCTCGTGTACAGTTTAATAGTATTCCAGTACATACCACAGCACCTGTGGACCAACCGTAGAAGGGCAAACCCAAGCCTCACAAATGGCACCGCTAAACTGCCATAAACCCTAAGGTTCAAAGGCATTTCATAGTCATTACGTCAAGTTAGGGTTTTATTCTTCTACAGGGTCCATAGCATTACTTACATTGTCTTCCGAATACTTTAAACTTGGAAATGGGTTCCTGACATTCGATCGTCTCTATCGACTCTCAACGAATCTACGTGAAGTCGTCTCTAGCTGGAATCAATCTATCTGATGACCTCGCATCGGGGTAAGCGAACGAACCACACGTCTATTCTTTCCTCCATGGGTGACTAGCGACCTTCTATCATATCTCTAAGTATATACTCATGCTGCAGTAGCTCCAACATCTGGGCAATATCTCGTCATTTGCAGCAACAACTGGCTCATTCGTCTGTATGCTGAACAGCGCCTCAATCATCATGAATAAGCGATATATCAATGGTCATCACATTCTGGCTGGCCTCTAGCAGTAGCCTGATCCTCTGGTGCTGATCTGCACGTCCGAGAAATCTCGTAAAAGCGATCTGTCAAACGCTTATGGCGCGAAAACACAATAAAACGAAGCCTCTATCTAATCTTACGTCTCTGGAATTATGCCCTGGTCAGTCCTCGTCTGTGACGAGCTCATGCCGACGCAACTCTAGCCGTAGCTCTCTCTGCCCGTGTAATCGTGGCAGCAAAATCATAACCAGTATCGATGATGATAGATCATAGGAATGAATATAGTACTGTGCAAGGAAATGTACATACTAAGGCTCCTTAAGTGGAGAGGTGTATCGTAAGTATGCCGCGGAACATACACACGGTGCGTCACTCTTCTCAAGTCACCTACTCCATCAACCAAGGTCAACCTACGCGACGAAAGTTCGGGTCTAATACCCCCTCGACTAAGTCTAAGTTCCGTAAGGTCAAGCCTAAGTTCCGTATATATATAAACTCTCTAGGCTCCGCATAGTCAAACTTAAACTCGAACTAAGGTTAACCTAGCGCTCTGATACCAACTTTGTCACGATCCAAAATAGCACGTGACTGGCCCTTGAATCATATGAAGTCTATAGGACCTCATCTAATTCAAGTAAGCCAAAAGCCCAGCAATCTAAAACCAATTTGAATAATAAATGAAGGAAAAATAGTTTTAAGAAGTGAAGAAAACATGTTTTAAAAACAAGGTTTTTAAATAAGTAAGCCGAATATGCATTTTTAAAATCTATAGTCTTTTCTGAAAATTTCGGCAGAGTTTCCTTTATAAATACTGACCCCGAACGGGATACAACAAGAATAATATATGCACAATGATAAAAGGCATCCCCAAGCGGGAGCTAGCTCTTCGTCAATCGACGGTCACAACCACGCAAGAAATATAATATACAATACCGAAGGGCGAGGATCAAACTCAGAAAGAAACTCAAAAACATCATGAAAACCATAACACTACAACGCGCGACTCTAAGGTCGAAATAATACACAACTGGTTTTCTAAGTCTGAAATAATATACAAGTTTGGTTGATGGAATTACTAGATACAACTGATAAAAATAAATACAAGGGTGGTCACAATGCGAGTGAACCCACCTACTAAAGCAATCACCCAGAAAGGAAGCAGTGTGCTAGAAAAGCCGCAATGAAACCTGTACGGCGAAACCTGCAAGAACTGTGGTACAACGGGGGCGAGTTGCCAACTCGTGAATAGAAAACATCACAGAGCAGAAATTGTATGTATGACACAATCTTAGGTCAATACGATCAGATATATATATAAACCTCAAATGAATAAGTCTGCAGCATGATAAGGTGGCAAGGGTAAACATTTATACATAAGTGTAGTACCAAGTGCTCGTGCCAGTGCCTCAGGTAGGAACATATCATAAATGTGAGGTATGATCAATGTGATCAGCATGAATCAATGTCAACTATATCATGACGTCTAACAGTATGTGGATATCGTCCAACTATGTGATCAATGTCATCAATATCAGTTATATATATGTGGATCTCGTCCACGTGTCACCCAACGACATAAAGCATCATGTATGTAAATATCATAAAGCATATGCATGGAAGTATGAGAATATAAATCAACATGTGTCCTCGCAACATATCAAAATCATGGAACCTGAGTGTCTAGCATCGACACTCGAAAACATCATGAAACATGTGCCTAGCATCGGCACGTAAGTCTTCATATATATAGGGCTCCGTCAGTCCGGATCGGCCCACGGGCTCCGTCAGTCTGGATCGGCCCATATCATCTCTTGACTCCGATCGGTATCCTCCGGATATCCGCCGAGCCCAAATACTATCACCGGTAGGTAGTAGTCCCTCTGCCAGGCTCACCGTCTACTGCACAGCGATCCGTTCTCGCCCCGGGGTACCATACCGGGTCCACCATGTACCCGCAATCGGCCTCATCCAGCTTCTCGATTAGGGTTCACAAGTCACACGTCTCAGAATCGAGAAAACGCATGGTGGACGCACTGAAATATCATATCAAGGGAAACCGGGTTTTTAAAACAATGCATACTTTATTTTGAAATAACCACGGTTTCCAAATCTAGAAATATCATGGAAACAACATATCTCAATGCGTATAATCATAAAGTATGATGTATGCGACATATAAAAGAAATGTAAGCATATCAGTATATCATGCAACACAACACAATAATATGCACATATCGTGGGAAGACCGCTCCTTTAAAATGAATCAGTTTTAAAAAGTATCTTGCGGTTCCCAAGTCTCCAAATCAAGCCAGAATCATCTATATATGTGCAAATACGTATGTGGGTAAAATAGGTATGTGCACAAGTATGAGTGTGCAATAGGTATGTGCACAAGTATGAGTGTGCAATAGGTATGTGCACAAGTATGCCATGCAAGGGGTCATATCTTGATGCAATAATCCTACTGTGTAGTGACATGGCAAATTATCAATGATGAAGTGTGTGAGCCGGCAAGCAGGTGTACGTGGAACATACGCATCATCGATAATGGTGCTGGTGTCCTGACATCATGGTTTTAATATAGCAATAATTACATTTACATATGCAATGCGGTGCGAATAGCAAGAATATGCAGAAATCGACTAATAAACACAACAGTGAAGAATCTACATCCATATAAAATGTCATACAGTTTTGCCATTTGAAATAAGACGAATCGAGGTTTTTAGTAAAATAAGGGCTACGTGTTTTTAAGAAAAGGTGCGTCTTTTAAAAATATCCGTAGAATCCCCTTGCCTATCTTTAAAATACTCCCAATTCGTTAGTTTTGAAATAGGTATGAGTCGGTCTAGCCTAACATCTACCAAGTAAACCACAGATCTAACTAACAAGCTAATCGGGAGGGGTATGGAAACCACCTAAATCTGAGTCGATATATATATATATATATATATATATATATATATATATATATATATATATATATATATTGTAAGTGCACGGCGGCGCCCCGGTCGTCAATCCGAGGCAAAAATGCGGAAACGATAATTTTACTTTAACTTTTGAACCGGCACCACTGCGCACAAAAATCCCGGATCGGGCCATTAATCTAATTCTAGCTAACTAAAGAACGGGTAGAGAGATATACCGAGCGATCCATGTCCTCCGGTCTTCTCGTCGTCGTCCCGATCTCCCCGCGAAATCTCCGGTCCTCACCTCCTCGCCGGTACGGGCACCACATCGCCGGGTTCTTTTACGGGCTCCCACCTCTGGACCGAGGCAACTCGGACACGAAATTGGCGAGTCGACGTGCCCAAGGATTGCTGTAGAATGAAGTGTAGAGAACTATATGTCTCATTGGGGTTGAAGTTGCCATGGTTTTTGGTGGAGGAATGAGATGCATGTTTTTGGATGAACAAAGGAAATTTTGTGCCATCAAAATGAGAACCACACCCCACTAAAAATTGGGACAGCCCCTACATGGGAATGGCCGGCCAAAAACAAGAGGGAGAGAGGAAAAACTCAAGGGGGAGTCAACATAAAAGAGAGGAGGGTGTTGGAGTGTTATGCAAGAAGGAATGATGAGTAATCATGAGAACATAATCATCACCAACAAAACCCAACGCTCCAACAACCATCAAACCCATCATCATGAAACAAGAAGTCAATGCATGGTGGAAGCATCATGACACTACAACATGCAAATAACACCCTCCACAATGCTAATTTGCACAATTGCAAATAAGCCCTCCTCCACCAAATTTCAGCCAAGGAAAGATACAAGGGAAAATGGCCGAAACGGAAAGCAGATTGGCAACTTCAGAAAACTGATCCCGTAATAAATTACAGGAAAACCTCGCTACTGTATATACATACCCGCATTCGTATTCCCACTGAATACAAATGCAATGAGACAAAATCTACACTGTACAATACTAGGATCCGGCTTAAACCAAAGCCCGCTAGTATTAACCGTCCGATCATGATCCGTGCAATACCGCACGTATCTGATCGAACCCTGCCATATCTCCATACGGCCTCTACAGCGTTTCTCCCGAAACTTGAGCAACTGTCTGTGGGGGACTCTAAAGACTCGTCAATATTTTGGCTGTGGATTTAACCACTAGCACGTCAGAGGTATTAGCCATACGTGACGAGCTACCAGCTATTGACCAAAAGGGACGTCTGTGAGCGAACTCATCCTGACACCCTACTTAGCCTGTCAGTGACAATATCTGTACAGTCCGGTCCGTTCGTCTATGAGTATCGCATGGCGGGCCTAGGGGGTTGGTAAAAGTCAGACCCCCAAAAGCGGTACAAGTCGTGTCGGAGTGTAGCCCAGAACACCCTGAGATACTACTGGAATACCTACCAGTAAATCTCCTGCCTCGGCCAAGGGCTTTGTGTAATGGCTCTCCTAGACACAGCGCGACCTCACATCCAATACCGGGAGAGACGAACCCCTGCAGATCCGCTCACTGCCTCCATGTGGCTCGGGACTGTGCCCAACTAAAACCTGTTTGCACGTCTCCTTTGAGCGTGGTAGGGTAGTAATCAAAGTATAGTGGGAACTCACACGAGACAAATGACGATCTCAGGTCGATGAACTAACCTGTACACATGTCACCAGGGAACTGCTATCTGATGTCTGGTATAAGACCAACTAGCATGTTCCCGGCGAGTCCTGTCCGGTGTACTCATAACCCAATGAGCACCTGTATACATCTTAGGTGAACCAACTGACACCAGTGGCTTGTGAGATCGTCCACCGCCCCTCGTTGGGGTCTCGACTGTATACACTAGTCTACTCTGGAGTATCGATGCCCTGTCTCGAAACTCGCACGACTAGGGACCTTTTAAGGAAGTGCTTATAGACTACCAGCTCCCACGTATATGATCGCCCTCATACTGCTGGCAGTCAAACAAGAATCCTAGGGGCTCTATCAACGTGTAATAGCGACCTGTAAGGTCACCTAAAGCAGTACACGATGATAAAGATAAACCAGATAGCATACTATCATCTTGAGTAAGACTGTCCAACCGGAATAGGTCCTCCCTCAATCATTGCAATCACGTGCCTGTGATCCAATAATTGACTCTGAGGGTACTATCTCCAACAATCTCCCACTTGCACTCAAGGCTAATTATTGCGATGTCGCATACTCACAACCCGTGTGATATCGAACACCCAACTCCTCAACTAATCAGTCTCACAAAACCCGTTTGAGAAACTATTGCGTTCGAGGAATAGCCTCAGTGAGTGGATCCGCTCTAATGTTTCTTTCTATGTCTCTCTTTATCTCAAGTTCGCGGAGAAAGCTATCTCCCGAAATGAGCAATACCTGTCTTAGAATATGTCTGGATGTCTGATGGGACCTAGTTCATAAATGAACTCCAAATCCAAACTTCTTAGACTGTATCATCAACCGAACCTAATCAGTATCCTGCGTAATGCCTCCCTCAGTGTCCGCCTGGATCATCTGTCCAAAATACTTCCCCTCGTCAGAGGGAAGACTATAACTCTGACAGTCACTCTGTCATGCAGGTCACCTTAAAAGCCTGGAATGATAACTGTCTCCCGAATGAGACTGTCGTTATCATATCCTTAGAACATCCACTTATGTTCTAAAACTGTTTCCGAATGTTTCTTTAGGATTGGATCAATATCTTATTGCATCTACTGCAAAAACAACATCTGGTTTGGTACTTGACATCTCATGATTGACTCAATTGCCTGAGCAAGTGATCTGCCAATCACGCACACCCCTCTCCCCTTTAGTCTGTAAGACACCTTTAGAGAGGGTGGCTCCCTTACCTGCATGTACACTACCGTGCCAGGAGTCGTCCATTCTAAAGCATCTTTAGAATGCTGTCTAAGTACCCAGATTGGGAAACTACCCAAATCTAGATCTAAAACCATAGATTTAGTAACCAGAATGTCTGATATTATATCTATATCTTTTGTGGAGAAACCACTGTGTGACAACCAAAGTATAACCGATCGTAGAATAGGAATATCATTTCCTACTCTGTGTATGTCATCCAAATACCAAGACATTACACCCACTACCTTCTTAACAGATCCATCCCCTATTCTGATGAAGTCAAACCTACGACTGTCACATCAGAATAGATGATCTATCTCCTCTATATCTGCTTTAGTCTATAAATAAACATAAGCCACCTGTCCACTATGATTCCGCTGCTCCCACTGACTACGACAACCCTCTGGCAGAATAATATACACGTACACTTCTAAAGCTAGTTTAGAACGACGCTATACTTATCCTCCTGCCGGGTCTCATAGCCTGGAACAACAGTAGTGTCAAGTCCCCATTTAGCTTCCGCTGCTCCTACTGACCATGACAACCTTCTGGCAGAGTCATATAGACGTACACTTCTAAAGCTAGTTTAGAACGACGCTATACTCATCCTCCTGCCGGGTCTCACAGTCTGGAGCAACAGCAATGGAAAGTCTGGGTAAACAAGAACCTCCCTGTCACCGTCCTTGAGCCTACCGGAGTACTTCTCGGATGCCTGAGGTTACCCACCATAACTGCGGAGTGGCCAATGGAATGTCAAGCAAGATTGAATCTTTAGGTTCTTATCAAATTTTCAGTAATTGTTTGCGGTTCTGGAATCACTTCCAGTTCTACCATACTCCCACTACTGTTTTCTGAAAAAAAACCATTTTACTTAAAATGTAGCGAGTCAAGAACAATATCACTATTGATCTTCCAGATGGTAGAAAGTCAACCCTCGTCATAGCCTGGGTCGACCCACAAACAGCCATTACAGAAACGTGCCTTGAGTTATCCAGAGTCTGGTTTTAAGCATAAGCCGGGCAACTCCCCGTACCTTAACATCGTTAAGATATGAACTGTTCTATATCCAATATAGAAACAGAGGCACTGATTTAATTGAACCAGATTCAAATCATGCAGCTGTCTCTATTGCATGTCAACTAAATGGAAGGAGGCCGATCAGCGTTACTCAACTTAGGAGTACTTCCAATTATGAGTAACCTGAAAGAGAAGAAAATTCTCTTAATCATTACTATTAACTGAATACCATACACAAGTATCTACATCTTCGATCACCTTGAAGAATCCCGATACTTGCAATACCTGGTTCTCTACTTTATTCATATACCTATAACTTCTCAAAACTTGGACCTTGTGTTTCTACGAAACGCCTGTCTAAGAACTAGAGAAGTTATAAGTAAACCGAACATAGTACGAGGACCAACCCCTTTGTCCTAATGGACACTGGATAATATACAATACTCTGTATAAGTCCCCTGAGTCTAGTGACTCATTCACTATGTGTCGTAGGTTGAAAACTGTACTTATGGTTAAGAAGGATTACACCGCTGTTTAATGCTCCTTACCTAACCATCCACTGATATAGGTAAATGTCATAGACATAATTTCAAAAAGGTATATCTTACTCTATAAAAATAGACGTACAGATATATCAATTTGAAATTGGTGCATAACAGCGGATATTCAAAACCAAATATTTGCCGTCCGGCAAACAACCCAGGTGACTTCCTCAAATATCACCAATTACAACGAATTCCGATATAATGAGGATGATCACCTAATTCCCAATAACTTACTCCCACTCATCATCTGTAAAACCATACAGATGTGAGATTCATACCTGGTAAATACATACCCTGGAGCAAGTGTCTAATTGGGAAATCAGTTTTCTTTTAATAGTACACAGTGAAACTGAAACATGTAAATGTTTCGTAGGGGTATCCGGGTATTCCTAATAATGCCTCTTCCATTATCCAAATTCATAACTGTAACCGTATATTTCCTTGCCATCTCTCCAAATCCCTTCACATGTCTTTAGTCATTACCTTCTGTACACCCTCTTAAGCTAAATGGTTTTCTTCCTTTCCTACCGTTCGGCACCAGCCTATGGTTTGGAAGAAGACTATCCAATAAGTATAATGGGTGTATTGTCCCAATCCTAGGAGCACTCGCAATGCGAGAGAAGGTAAAGATAAAAGACAACCGAATAAACCTTATTCCTATTTCTCCTGAACCAGAATCCATCCCCGAACTGGAACAAGTTCCTTTCGAGTTCGTATATAACCATACGATGGAGTATCCAAATAACTGTGGATTTTCGTAGTGATACGGAGTGTTCTGGAGAAATACAAAGGTGAAGTGGGAGTGGTAATGAAATACTTGGTTTGGTCATGAATAGCAGTCGCAATTTACTTTGCCCTCCTTCTAATCCCTTTATTTTTCTTAACTTAATACCTTCTGTACACCGTTTAGGCTAATTGGTTTTCTTCATTCCCCACCGTTCGGTACCAGCCTAAGGTTTGGAAGAAGACTATCCAATTTACGTAATAGGTGTACTATCTCCTAAACCAAGGAGTACTCATAACCTGAGAGAAGGTAAAAGGAAAAGACAACTAAATAGTCCTATTCGTTTTCTCCAGAACCGGAAACCATCCTCGAATCTGGAACAAGTTCCTTCGAGTTCGTATATAACCATACGATGGTTTTATCCAATGGAAGTGGACGTTCGTAGTAATACGGGGTGTCCTGGAGAAAAGGGTAAAAGTAGGAGTGGCAATGAGGTATGCAACTCTGACAATCCAAAAGCCAGTGTTTAAGAAGGTTCGGTCAACTTGGTCACTGAGTCATAGTCAAGGGTTGGGTCATGGTCGCTGCCAAAGAGAAAGAGAAAAGAAACACTCAGCGTGCACTCTAATCTAGACCAGAATGGTTACCAATTTATCTAATCAGGAACTGTACTGTCAAATTCTCCTCCAAACCTGAAAGAAGAATTAGTCGGGATCACCCGAGGAGTAAATTAACTCATCAGTGGGAATCGGGATCCAACTATCATCGCATGATAATTGTGACGGAATCCGCTCACGTTATCACACTCCAGAAGGTATGCGCATATCTGGCAAGTTTCAGTTTCTTTAGAAACTCCCGATGTGATTTTTGCCCCATGCTCTTATGACCTTGACGAAGGCCAACAAATCATAAGTCACATGTCAAGTTCTACCCGTCATTCTCTAGGTTGATTTGAACTCACCCGTACCTACCCTTGACTTTGGCCAACAAGGCAGTACGACTGTCCCAAACCAACGCATCTATCTATACTGCAGAAAGGCAACAAGCAGCTACCATACACTATGCCTTGACGAAGGCCAACAAATACAGCATGAATACTACGTGCTACCCGTCTGAAACGACGGAGGGCTATGAATGGTTTCTGGCGAAAAACCTTTAACGTAATGAATTTGATATCGTTGAAGGAACTGGATAGCTTTTATAAAAATATAGTGGCGAAAACCTTTGCTCAAGAGGTCACTCCCGGTGAAGGAATCTCGGATCTTTCCCCATAGAATGGGGTGCAGGATATTCCAACTGAATACCACGATGCAAAGCAAAAGTAATTGACTATAGTGAAGTTATTGCCCTAACGCAAACTTCTGTCTAAGGGGTCACTCCCGGTGAAGGGATCTCGGCCCTTGCCTCGTCGGCTAAGTTGCTGGATATTCATAACCGAATACCACTGTGCAAAACAAAAGAGAACATCCTTGCAATAACAGCTTTTTAAAAAATTGTTCCAACAACATCAGATTAGGTTTGTTTAGGTTGCATTAATCCGAATCAATGTAGTCCCATCAATTGATCACACCAATAAAGAACGAAAATAATGATGTACGTATATGCCATCCGCATTCGCCACTGGGTCCCGTCATTACCCGTTAGGTTAGTTAACTAACGACAGAGCGGGGACTGGACTAGCGCGGATGCAAAATATATACAACATCTACTAGTATATATATCAATATATAATATTCGCTCAAGGCGTGATAAAATGCAACATCACAGAAATGTAATAAGCATCACAGAACAATACAGATATCTGGGATCCCCGGGTTTCATAGAGCCGCTACTGAAACCCGACGTTCCTCTGGTCGTGTGGATAGCCTGTGCAATGAAATCCTAGACCCCTACGGGCGTGGCAAGTCACCCGCCAAAACCTGAAGCGAGGCAGCCCCCTTCAGCTACGTGAATGGGCCGCCCAGCACTTCACGGAATCCGGTAACTTGGGCACCCCTCCTGGGTCAACCTATACCCCCTACGAGTGCGGCGAATAGCTCTCCAATTCTAGAGTGAGACCCCCTCCGTCTCAACACCATGAGATGCGGGCCCGTTGCCCTCTAGAACCCGGCTATCCGTGCACCCCTCCGCGGGGTAATCCTAGTACAGAAAGTAAAATATACATACAACGGGTGCATCGACCTCAGCCCGGTCGTGCCCCAAAAGAATAATATACAAATAGGCAGTGACGGCTGTCCATATGTCGGACGCTCGCCCCGCAATATCAAATGTACATCAAAATACCAAATCTGTACTAACATTGCATCCAGGCTATCCCCCACGACAATCCGCAAAATCACAGCACAACACAGAACATCAACGTGAATGTCACGTTCGCAAATCCGTCTAACCGGGCTATAGCAGTTAGACAAGATTTACCGATCAAGTGACATTCACGGTCGCAGATATAATGTAAATACTGTGAACTAACATGTTAAAATTTTCGATCGATCAAATTTATCGAAGTGGGCCCCAAGCACTACTGTAGCACTCAAAGAAAATCTGGGCCTAAAAAATAATATTCCAAAACTCCCATTTTCAAGTCATGAAGCTACTGTAGAAATTTGGCACGATGATACCATATTCTTGCCGCGAAACCGCGGCCAGAACAGGGGTTTGGCCGCGGTTCCGCGGTCCTTCTAAGGAATCTCGGTGTCGAGTTTTTACAGTATGCTTAAAAGTGCCTGCATGAATTTCTGCAATGTACTGAAAAAATTTTCGAGCCAAAAAAATTTCGACAGAGAACTGATGCATGAAAAATGCGGTTTTGGAACATTTGTTCGATCGAAGTTTTAAACATACTAGAGCAAGCTAGAAAAGAGTAATGGTGTGGCTATGATACCAGTGTAAGTGCACGGCGGCGCCCCGGCCGTCAATCTTAGGCCAAAATGCGGAAACGATAATTTTACTTTAACTTTTGAACCGGCACCACCATGCACAAAAATCCCGGATCGGGCCATTAATCTAATTCTAGCTAACTAAAGAACGGGTAGAGAGATATACCGAGCGATCCATGTCCTCCGGTCTTCTCGTCGTCGTCCCGATCTCCCCGCGGAATCTCCGGTCCTCACCTCCTCGTCGGTACGGGCACTACATCGCCGGGTTCTTTTACAAGCTCCCACCTCTGGACCGAGGCAACTCGGGCACGAAGTTGGCGAGTCGACGTGCCCAAGGATTGCTGTAGAATGAAGTGTAGAGAACTATATGTCTCATTGGGGTTGAAGTTGCCATGGTTTTTGGTGGAGGAATGAGATGCATGTTTTTGGATGAACAAAGGGAATTTTGTGCCATCAAAATGAGAACCACACCCCACTAAAAATTGGGACAGCCCCTACATGGGAATGGCCGGCCAAAAACAAGAGGGAGAGAGGAAAAACTCAAGGGGGGAGTCAACATAAAAGAGAGGAGGGTGTTGGAGTGTTATGCAAGAAGGAATGATGAGTAATCATGAGAATATAATCATCACCAACAAAACCCAACACTCCAACAACCATCATAACCCATCATCATGAAATAAGAAGTTAATACATGGTGGAACCATCATGACACTACAACATGCAAATAACACTCTCCACAATGCTAATTTGCACAATTGCAAATAAGCCCTCCTCCACCAAATTTCAGCCAAGGAAAGATACAAGGGAAAATGGCCGAAACGGAAAGCAGACTGGCAACTTCAGAAAACTGATTGTTGGATATATGTATGCCCTAGAGGCCATTATATGATAGTGGATGTATCTATACATGTATATATATATTCAGTGTGCATTCTTGCTCGACATGATAGTATGCTATTTGGTTCTTCTTTATCTGACATGTTGATTTGATCATGCTTTTATTCATTCATACATGCTGATAAAGCCCTGAGGATATCGGCTTGACTACTATGATTATGATGGAGATCATACTAGTGGGACATCTGTAGTCTATAAGCATATCCTGGAATGTCCCTAGTCGTAGGTATATCGAGACGGGGTATTGATATACCAGAGTAGACTAGCGTATATGATACTAGACCCATACGATGGGCGATGAATGTTCCCACATTCATCGATGTTTGACATCAAGATCATATATGGGTGCTCAGTGGTGACTGGGTACACTGGACGGACTCACCGAGAACTCCTATATGGAATTATATCTATCGTCGGATAGCAGTTCTCAGGTGACACTGGTACAGGTTAGTCTGTACACCCGAGATCGTCATAGAGTCTTGTGTGTTCTCCCACTGAACTTTGATTGCCACCCTACCACGGCTCTACTGAGTCGTGCAAACAGGTGGCCGTTGGGTACAGTCCCGAGACACACGAAGGCGATGAGCGATAGGAGGGGTTTCGTCTCTCCCGGTATTGGGAGTTGATGCTGTGCTGTGCCCGACTGGTTATATCAGTAAGTCCCTGGCCAGGGCTGCTGAGATTTGCTGATAAGTGTTATCAGTAGTTTCTCGATCTGTTATAGACCATTCACCGGCACGACTTATTGAGTTATTGGGGTCGACATGACCATCCCTAGGCTCGATATGCAGCATATCTGACTAAGAGACCGGACTGTACGGTAGTGTTGCCGGTTGGCTCGACGGGAGTTGTTGCAGG